>WIQG01000031.1:600000-1024698 GCA_014925785.1 Mycena galopus ATCC 62051
TTCGTGAAAGGACCGCACCTGGAAGACGTATCATTGGACGATTCCAATGCAGAGGCCGTGATCGTCTCGACTCTCAGCGAAGACGAATATCATGAACTTTGTTCTTGGCCCCCAATAGCCCAGTATAGGCACCTTTTTGTTTCCACCCGACTTCCCATTCGCCTAGGGTCAATTTTCCGGTCAAATTCTCAGGAAGGGACCTTGTTCAGGATAGCTGAACCTTTTAGCATCAACCTGGAGACCTCGATAAGTTGGGAGGGTGTCGGAGACAAAGCAGAAGTCCTACCCAATGGCTGGATCAGGTATTTCGTCTGTTTGATTTACTTCTCTCATCTCATTTGTTTCAAGATATGACTCCCACCAAGTTCGCGATCTTCATTTAGAAATATTGTTGTGGTCCGATCCCAACTCGGGGAAGTTCTGGCTGGCACAAGCAAATTCGATTTTCACTCAACTTCAAGAAACATCGCATTTTGACCATTACGGTGCGAGTTATTTAGTACGGCGCCTGCATCCTGACCAATTCCCGAGAGCAGTCTGCCTGAATTTAATCGAGTTCTGCCTTGGTTGTTTCCCGAACACGCACAATAATCCCGAGCCTGAGGGGTATCTCTTCGTTTGTCCAGCCGAAGACTTCCGAACCGAACCTGCTTTATTTCGATGGCCAGACTGTCCGGCTTATTGGTCCATGGAACCATCTGGCACCACCCGCCTCAGCACAGAGGACGCGAAAGCCCTCGGATTTCCCGTGATTCACATTGAAACTGTGATCAGCGGACGCACCTGGGACAAAAGTGTTTACGACGGACCACGGCAATTTCACCGAGGGAAAGGGTTTGATCCTGACAGTCGGGATGTTGCGAAACATTTAGGCTACTCGTTGTATACGCTCTCGAGTGAGGTGGACGCTCCATGGCCGTGTGGTGAGTCAATTGAACGATCAATCATATGCTGGCTGAACTATTTCCAAAGGTGAGTTAGCCGGCTGTGGTATTTGGGCGTGGGGGGATGAAGCACGTTGCCACACGTTGGGGCACTACTTGAATAACTCCACGACCAGTGATCCTACCGCCGAGTCCACTTCCCCGGACGCTATTTTTGCCTCCGAAGACGCCCCAGTTGACCCCATCGTCCCGCATCCACCGGCGAAAAGCACCAAGCTCATCCTCAGTACTCGTCACTCCTCCTTCACCTTCTTCGTCCTCGGCACAGCCTTCGCACTGAGTCTCCTCCCCACCGTGACGTGAAGAGCGTATTTATTGCCATCGACGTGTATTCAAACTACTTAAACTAAAAGTAACAATGTTGTACTCAAAAATGTGATCCCGAGCCGTATCCGCGTGAGAGGAGTGGTAAGAGATACAGTTCTTGGGCTGTCCCATAGGTCTTCTGCACTCACCTCCTGGTCCCCAGCCCAGCAGGATTGGACCGGATATATTAAACACTTCATGTTTTTGCCAAACTCAGAAAAAACTCACCAACTAACTCACTACCCAATGCAGCACAGACGGCGGTGTTTTGTGTGAATAATTAAATCGCACTCCACATACCCCGTGATTCACGAAGAAAGTTGGAGAGACTTGAAGTTCACAACAACTTCGAAGGTGTCAGATTGTTGATTGCTGCCCAGGAGGGAACCGGCCCTGGGGAAATACAAGTACGTATTACTACCCAACTAGAAGTTGGATCGGAGACGGAAGCGCCGCCGTCTGATTTCCCTCGGCAAACAGATATAGATCTCAGGCTTGAGCGCCGCAAGCAGCAACAGAATAAACCAAGATGCACGAAGGGAGGAAGGCACAGAGCAACTCACTGATCAATTACCTCGGTTCACCGTCGCCTTGTGCCCGCGGAGCTTCTACGCCGCCCTCCCGCTCTCGGTGTGCCACATGCTGCCGCCCACCGCGACCTCCACGGCGGTATCACCGAAACTCGCTGCGCCATCGCCCAGGCTCGGCTTGCGTCGGCTTGCTCCTACGCACCCGGTAGCAGCGTGTGCTCGAAACCCGCGCCACCCACGCACACAGATGGGTGCGCGAGAACGGGCGCAAGTTATCGATGTGCATCTGCGAAGGCGCCATTCAAGAAGACAGGGCGTAGATCTGTGCCCGCCTTCCAAAAGGTAGGTAGAAAGTAAAAAAACGGAAGACGTACGTGGATTTTGTTATTAAGAGCGGCCGCGTACGCCCTCGCTTGCACCATCCACACTCAACCACGCAGCCATCACGATGCACGCGTCCCACTAGACCCTTCCCCTCTTTCTTTAGCGCCGTCCTACACGCGTCTGTGTCCGTCACCACCAGCTCTGTCCCGATGCCCTGCCATGCGCGACGTCTAGAATCATCAGTGCATTCTCTTCCGCGACGGTGGAGATATGCGACTTGGAAAGCAACCACAGCAGGTCGAGAAGTCAGCAGTACGCGTGCGAGGAGGATTTTGTCCAGAGCGCAGTCCGTCTTCGTGCAGGCCCTTCCACGGTAGCCAGCTCCGACAGACCATCCGTCCATTTGCGTGCGCCTTCTGATTTGGGTATGAGGAAGGGGCGCCCTCGACCGCGGAGAGCCAAAGCGCATGATAATGGTGTCGAGAGGTGGCGTCTTGGTGCCGAGAATACCTGCACTGGTTCCCCTCATCGCACTCGTATCATACTCGTCCTGCCCTAGAAGCATGCCACCTCGCCAGGCGTCAGCAGGGAGTGGCGAAGATGAGGAGATTATGCGGGTGGAGATGCATCTGCCTCGGTAACATGGCGCGAATAGTAAATGAGCTAGCTGATGGTCGTCTTCTTCTTGACGCGAAGATTCCGCTCCGCGGAATTTTTGCAACCAGGAGGCGGCGGGAGCTCCAAAGGACACACTCACCTTTCTCCCATGTAGCCCTTGTCGCTCTCAGGAGCTGGTTTCTTCGCATCCGTGGCGCGCGCAAATTGGTGTTGACGCCCTCGACCTTGACACCTAACTCTGCGAGAGCGGTCCGAGCCGATCATTGGCAACGACAGAGGAGCAGCCAGTTTCCAGAATCTCCCAGTCCAAAAGACGGTCTGGAAAGATCTGTGGAGCGCGAAGGACTCGAGAGTCGAGAGACGAAAATGAGTGCGGTGTCGGTCGTGTACTGATTATCGACTGCTTCTGAAAGGCTCTAAAGGGCGAAACATCCTAGACCGATTCGTTTTGCTGGACGGCATTGTGGCGACCCTCTGCGTGGGCGTTGAGGCAAGAGGGAAGGCGCTGAAAAGACCCGAGTGATCGGCCGACGGACTCCGAATCGGCTCGCTTATCCTGATGCGCTTTGACCGCTTACCACCACGTCCATATCCTCCATGCCCATGCCAGACGCCCGTACCGCGGAAGACAAACATTCCTTGATTTCTGGAGCTTGTTGGAAATTACCTCTGTTGTGCGGAACGTATAAAACGACGACCTAGCGAATCGTGCGATGAACCCAGGCTCAATTACATGTACCGGCTATCGCCCAGCAAGCGAAGGGCACGAGCTTCCAGTTCACTCGACTTCCTCTTCGGAATCTTGGTTCTCATTTTGTTGCTCCAATGTTGGTCTTCAAGGTTTCGAGCCTCGACTTGCGTCCCACTGCCACCCGGATGACCCCGCCAAAATATGGATGCGCCTTGGGGGCTCTTGTACGCAAAGGCGACGGTCTAGAGCACCACCGTGTAAATTGCCTCAAGAAGTGCAATATATCCCACGACACTTGGTCAACCAGAGTTTTTGTCAGATTCACAACAATGCAGAAGATTGTCCTGGGGGCTGGAACTTTCACCGTCGGTCTAGCAACGATTTCGAGCACTTGATTTACCATTCGGGCACCTCCCGCGTGTTTTATTTCTGCTCTCGAGCCACATCCCCGTTAAGCTTTCGGTATATGGCTCGCCGGCGCCTGACAAGAGCCATATTCTTGGATTCAGGCTATCGGGCGATTCCTACCGTCTAGCGCACTAATTTCGCAGATCCCGGCGTGTGATCGATGCCGATTTCTTGAATCCGCAGTCTCGCATTATCTCTCCGCTTCACTCCAAAATAAGTGTACTGGAGGAAAATATTAATAGACAGGTTGCGCACGAGGCATTGGAGCATCCAGTGGCTGTTGGACCGTGCGCAAATCCGGCTCCAACAAGGCATTCGCAGCCATTTGTGTCATATTTTGGCAGTGGACTGCGCACGGCGAAAATGCCATCTTGTGGCTGCGCAACCTGTCTATTTCAGAACTTCTGCAAAATCTCCATCTGATTCTGCACCATGACAGCAAGGCTGTGTGGGCCGGCGCTCATTTTCTGTCTTTCCCTCTCACCAGCGATGCACATACAGACGCACTCCGAACCAGAATTCACTTTGGTTTCTACGACAAACAGTACTATGTCTGCTCAGTACGTCCTTCTCACCCTCAGCATCGCTGGAATCTCACGTCGCGTAACGCAGATATGGCGGGGCCTTCTTCCCTGGTGCCAGCGGATTTAACATCCTCGGGGGCAATTTCACGAGCAAGGTCACCAATAATATGCACATTCCGCCTCCGGAACAACCCACCGGTATTTGTCGTCTGCAGGCACTATGATCAAGACTAAACGGCGAAAACCAGCATTTCGAAAGATTCGCCTGGGGGACATAAATCTAATCAAAGAAATCCGCCCGATTGGTCAATCCGGCGTTGTGGCTCACCAGCACCGAGGGGCGGGTGTTCGCAGAATGTATTCTGCCAAACTCGAAGGTCGCGAATCTGACCGGGTGACGGTCGCAATGTACCAGGGAGACGGCGCAGAAGATGTATGTTCACACATTCTCTCTGAGTTTTTTTGTTGAAGTAATATTGCAGGAATGGCGACAGGATATCGTCAAATACGAGTCGATTCGGTACTTTACAAAAGATCATTGCACATTTACATCATCAACTTTACTTTGTGCAGGCATCCCAATATTGTGCAGCTATACGGTCTAGTCAGCACCAGTGGACTCTGCGCTCTGGTCTTCTATAATGGTTTGGGCCACCCATCTAATCTAAATAAATCGCCGTTGATGATTGTGAAGAGTTGATTCCCTACGGCCAATTTCTCGGCCGCTTTCAACATTCATCTATCCTGACGACATACATTATTGGGTATTGTGTGCGTACATATGATGCTAGTCACAGTGCGCATTCAAGACTCGATACTAATCGAACTATGTTACAGTGCAAAGAATGGAAAGTAAGAGTAGGAACCTATGTGGCTCCATAGTCAGTATCTGACCGCATCGTTTGCAGGAAGCGATGAAGTATGTCTACTCCGTACGCTAGCATTCCTCTGGACTCTTTTGTTCGTAGCTTACCTAGTCGTAGGCTTATGGCGACATTGACGACATGGAAGACACGGACGGCGCCGCCTTCATGGACTTGGACTCCTTAGACGGTGACATGGGCAACATTAGCTGTATCATCGACACTCACAGGTGGTCGGCCTGGATACGCCCCGCAACAGGCGAACTCTGTGTGGATCTCCTTCAGGGACAGGGAACAGACTTCCTGCTTCCTTGGTGGGAGAGAGTTGATGGGGTGCGGTTGGAGAATGTATCATTGGATCACCCTGGAGCAGAGCTCGCGATAATTTCGAATCTAACTGAAGACAAATATCATGAACTCTGTTCTTGCTCTCCAAGCGGACAATATCGGAGCCTTGTTATCTCTACCCGAATGTCAATTGGCCCAGGGTCGACTCTCCGGTCGGATTCTCAACGCGGGACCTTGTTCAGGATCGCAGCACCTCTTAACATTGGCTATAAACCTTGCTGGGATTATTGTGGGCCCGAAGGAGACATCATGTCCAATGGCTGGACTCGGTATTTCATTTTCGACACTGATTAGTTTCCTTCTCATCTATTCTTGTTTCAAGGTACAACACTCGCCGAGCAGGTTATCCCGGATTATCACTATGGATCCGGTCCCCCGTCGGCACCGCCAAGTCCTGGCTGGCACAGGCGAATCATATTTTCATTCAGCTTCCGGGCCCTTCGTGCTTTGAGGATTATGGTGCGATCCAAGCTTGGTGTCTTGTCACGTATTAATCCATCAGAGCAGTCTACGTGGAAGAAATCAAGTTCAATCTTCGATGTTTGCCAAACACATACAATTTTCACAGGACTGAGGGATATCTATTCGTTTGTCCACTCGACGACTTCCAAACCGAACCGGAACTATTTCGATGGCCTGATTGCCCCGCATATTGGTCCCTTGACCCTTCTGGAATTGCCCGTCTCGGCACGGAGGACGCAAAACTACTCGGCTTTCCCGACATTCATATTGAAACTCTGGTCTTTGGATATTCTTGGGATACCAGTGTTTACACTGGACTCTGGCGGTTTCACCACAGGAAAGGGTTAGATCCCACCAGTCAGAATGTTGCACAATCTCTCGGCTACCCGCTGTTGAAGCTTTCAAGTGAGGTTTCTCCTTCGGCATACGGTGAGCTGGAACAAACTGGCATATTCCAATGACTAACAGATTTAATTCTGGAAGTTGAGACCTACGGCGCTGCATGTGATCTTGAGGATGCCGCACTTTGTTGGGAATTAGGCCACCACTTATCGCACTAGATGGTGTTCGAATATCCTTCGTCTTTAGTTAAAATTACTATTGGAGGACTAAATCTATGCTGGACCGTAATTAATTACATTTTACTTAGTGCATTGTTAGTGGACTCATGCAATCTAACAAAAGGCTTTGTTACATGGCACACCAAATTGCCTGCCACATGCGATGGCTTTTGCCCCGGTGTTATGTGATAGGTGCGCGGAACGCACCACTTTCCGCGCACCTTTCATAAGCTGCGGGAAATATCTGTTTCAGTGGAATTAGGAAATTGAACGGGAAAGTGATGCTTTCCGAAGGCCAAATCCTCCCATCTTTCCATTCACATGAAAACTGAGACTTTCCTTTCAAGTTTCGGTCTAGGCGGAAATTTTACTGTTTGCGGTGTGTTTGGTCCGTCGGATAAACCTTTTTGGTCAAGGTTGACACCAGACCACGCCGACACCCTATCTCCGGCTGCGAGCGCAGCTAGATAAATATCATTATGCCGAGGAGACATTTTTGCTCATTCTGATCACATCACTGGCCTCTCAAACAAGTTCACATATTGTGCTAGGATATATATGCCTTACGGGACGTCATTCACAATTGTTCAGAATCATGATGCTGATTCCTCTGTTCCCGCTCCCCTCGAATGACATCGAGCTAGCCGCTCACGAGAGCTGTCGCTTGACCCCCACGGACCCCACAAATAAATTGTGTGCAAATAGTAGGGAGACAATCCACAGAACACCACCGTGCCTTGCTATTATTCGCCTACCGTGAGTACATTTCCCTCCCTCCTAGTACACCTGCGGTAAATGGTTCATATTTCAGAATGGAACATTTGTAGCTGGTAGCGGATATTGCCCACCAAAATTAGCGGGAACACCTTCAACAGGTACAAGGTGAGTGGTCTCAATTATCGCTTTCAATCACTTTAATCATTGGGGTTCATTCGCAGCATGAGCTCGATCCAGATGAGCTCGATCCAGTCACCCTCAATTCCATCGCTTTCAACGCAATCAAGTCAGGAGGCGTCTTCCATGCAGTCGTTTGCCCTCACACAATCATTCGCACCCTCGCCATCATTCGTCCCCTCACAATCACTCTCACCCTCGCAATCATTCGTCACCTCAGAATCACTCTCCCCCACACAATCATTCACCTTCTCGCAATCAATCTCCCCCACGCAATCCACAACGGCACAGTCGGTGGCACAAAATCTGTTTGTATCTTCCTTTCTACAATGGTCTTAGAGTCTGTTACTCACATCTTGTTCTCCAGGATCCCTTCAGCATCCGTGGTGTTGTCCTCGACCACCGAAATATCGGTTCCCATGCCAAGGTATATTTGTTTCCTCCCCTGAACGCTCATCGAACTAAACTTCATGACATAGAAACAGATGACCTCTGGCACAATTGCAGGAATCGTCCTTGGCGTATTTTTCATCGTCACAATAATGCTGCTGACTTTCCTCTTGCGAAAGCGCCGGCACCAGGGGCGAGCCCGAGACAGGCCCAAACCTGAGGGCTATCCATATCCTAACCCCGTGTATGAAACGCCGAGCTCCTCCCAAGCTCTTACATCCCGCGACGCGCTCTCTGCAAGCCCGAGTACGGAGGCACGCCCTCAAGCCACCGCACTCAAGGGTGCTGTGTCACAGCCATCCGCACCATATCATGAGGAAGAAAATTCCTCCCTGCGACAGACAAACGAAGATCTACAAGCTCGAGTCCGGACGCTGGAGATGCAGCTGCAGTCACCGTGGACGGGAGATTCCTCATCAGAGGAGCCTCCGGGATATTTGGAATAGTCAGATCGCATGTTCAATTCCTGGGTCAAATTACCGTGTAGGGTAAGTAATACTTATGGTGGAGCTCTTATGTTGTTGGCTGAATCTTTAGGTTTAGCGACTCTGGCTGTTTGCTGCGATAAACCCAGGATCTATATTATCCTGGCCATAAGTTCCAACACCGGTTTTTTTTCCCGCGGTTTCTGTTCGTTTCCTTATTGCCTTCATTTTTGAACCTCGATTTACTTCTAAATGCTTGGACAACATGCTCGGAAATTTCGGCCGATCACATCTCCAACAAGGACATGAAACAAGTTTCTGAAGCCAAGCCGTTTCTCATCCCTGGTTGAACTGGTGAACGATTCGGCCCGGCCATTTCGGCCTCCCAGAAAATTTTCTCCCTTCCCCGATCAAATTAGCCAACGAAACTAAATTTACACTGCACAATGAAAGTGGCTTGTAGGACTGGCACGCATCCCTGTTCAATTCGAGGTCAGCCCATAAAACATTCGTGATGATTGGCTTTTCTTTGGTTTCCTGCGTCTCCTCGTGGCACGCTTCGTTGATCCACATTTCACCCTGGGGTTTCAGAACAGAACAGAACCGATCAGTGTAGCCATTTGAAGCCTTTAACATTGCCGATGAATCTTCCAGGCCTTGAACCAGTGCGCCCCGCGATTTATTCTCGAGTCTCTGATTCTTTGATGTGCCAACAAGGAAAGTGGCGAACATACAACGAATTTTGTCGCAATTACGCGTAAGGGACGGTGGCGCGGACTCCAGAGTTCATGATATTCGTCTTCATTTAAATTCTGAATAATCATGGCCTCTGCTTTAAGGTCGTTCAATGATATGCCTTCCAGGTGACGTCCTTTGCGTCTTTCAAAAAATAAGATATCGCCATCCGATTGCGGGGCCCGAATGAGATCCACGCAGAGATTTCCTGTTGGAGGGCATATCCAAACCGAGCAATCGAGATGACTCTGCAACCACTCGTCAGGAAGGCTGGGAAGAACCCTAGAGAGATTTACCGCTATCCCATGCAAATCGCGAAGATATCAACGTGCCTCCTGCAATCAGTTAGATAGTCAGATATAAGATTTGATACTCTTGTTCCTACCTTCCAATGTACGTGGTCAAAACAGATGAATGTTCGGTACACTGAGTGCAGTTAGGTCAGTATTGGGGCCAAGGCCAGCAACAAAGGGTGTACGCACCCAATAACTTCGGCTGTACGTGGTCAAGACAGATGTAAATGCCAGAAGCAGTTGAGAAATTGTTGGAAGGGGATCAGCTCTATGCGCAGTATCACTCAAATTCATGTGGGATACAGAGTGTGAACCATCATGGAAAAGCATTGCGCCCGGCCCCTTGTGCGCACTAAGCCGTAGAGTTGCACTATACAAGGATGGCTGCGCAGCTTTTTTATGAGCATGAGAAATACCAAGGAAATTATTGGAATTCACCGAACCGACTCGTATTTTGCGATGTGCTTTTGCCATTCCTACAAGAGTTACCCAAAGAAGAAGCGCGGGGAGATTATTGTGATGTTACCTCCGCGCCGTCTCCCTCATACATTGCGACAGTTATACGTCCGGATTCGCGATCTTTGAGTTTGGTCCACCAAAGGCCTGGTCCTTGACCGTGGAGCCCCACAACCCCGCATTGACCGCTCCAGCGTATTTCCTTTATCAGCTTCATGTCCCCCAGGCGGAATTTTAGTTATGGCCCCTAAGCAGAATTCAAAAATAACGAGACCAAATTTACTCGTCGGCTGCTCTTGAGGCGCATAGTTTGCGACAGTCACCATGTATCCGCACATCGTGAGATTCAAATCACTGGTCCTAACTGCAGTGACGGACTCAGTGGTGTTCGTCGTCGATAAAATAGCCGATCCTGGGTCGGAGGGGGTTGGAGGGTCATCGCGGCGAAGAGCAAGAGAGAGCGGAGGGGCCACGTCCATAGCTTGGCCTCATGGACTCGGGACTAAATTTTAAAATACAGCAACTCATGAGGCATCACAATGTCAAGCAGCAATGTGACTGATGCAATGGAGGAGTCCAGGAGGATGCATGAAAGTCCCTCCTTGAAGGTAATAAATCTTGAACAACATGTTGTTTCCGTGCGAACCCAGGAAAAAAAGGCCGAGTAGAGCATGCCTTTTCTTTTCTGCAAATTACGCAAGCCCAGAGAATATGGTGGAAAGGAAACGTCAAATTGAGGATGTTCACACCCACTTGAGCGCTTCGACGACAATGAATCTGTAGATGTATCGCCAGTGAATCCAGACTCAAGAGTGAAGCAAACAGTTCGGATGCAAAGCTGTTAGTTGATGCACGGTGAACTGTGAAGGACTAGGACCAAAATTGTTCTCCAAGAGCCCGAGGTGTTGAGTGACTGAGAGATTCGGAACTACGAAACAAAGAATACTAGTAGATCGAGGACCGAGGCGGCGAGGTTTCTGTGTAGCAAATGCTCAGGATGTCATAAAAGGAGTTGATAGTACAGGATCTCATTTGCGTGAGTATACTCAGCTGAAAAGAACGGTATCGAGGCAGTAAGGAGTGTTAAAATGAACGGTGTCCACGTCCGTCACTCGGGATATTGCAGAAGACCCTCGCAAACGCGCAGGGGATTCATTCTAATTACTGAGTACTTGTACAATAATCTCGGGAAGCAATATATCTAAGTGGGGAGATGGGGAAAATACCAGGCCAGGTACAGTGAAGGTACAATAAATGTAAGGAACGAGGGGGTAGGGTACGGTACCTGTTGCCACAACATATCACCCGGAAATTGGCGGCGGCGGCGGTGACAGCGAGCGACCGACTCGAAATTCCAACAAGGAGTCTGTGGATTGCGTACAGAAGTTCGGGGCAACTTGAGAGCAAGAAAAAGATGCCATCATTTAGTGCGGATCACCCGGGCCGGCACGGAGTTATTTCGCTGACCGTCTTCGTCCATGCGAGCACTACACTGGATGAATCGATTGCTGGCCGGACCTACGTTTAGCGCCGTTCCACTTTTCGAGCTGTGAATTTCTACCCCTTCCCTCAACGCAGGCCCATTTGCTGCTGATACAGGACGTTTTTCTGAGAATCTGAATGTGGTGTTATATCCGTTGCTTGAGCAGGTCGCACCGTTCGGTGCATATCCCGGAACGATCTTCGATGCGTCAGATAAGCCGGCGCAAGTGCAGGTGAGCGCTGCTGGTACCATATGGATTCTCCGAGCGAGCGCAGGAGACGGCTGCCCCTTGCGCTTTCGATGCGCCACGTCAACCCAATCGCCGTCGTAGTCGTGGCCGAAGCTCCGGCTAGGGCCACCAAGTCGAGGTGCAGGCTCTGGATGGGGGAAGCACGACGCGCCTACATACGTGTCCGATCCGCATATTCACCTGTCTTCCACTGACAAGACCCGCGAGATCGGCGTCAGCGGCGGGAAGCTCGCCATTGGAGGGGTCTTGCGGTGCCAGGCAGACGCAGCGACGGTGGCAGCTGTAAGACCGAGGCGGGGGGTCTCGGCGGGGCTGGACAAGATCTGCAGTGTGTTCACAACGGATGGGTGTCCCTCGTCGAGCTTCGCTTTGCTGATTACATCTGGATTCAGGCATGTCGGTAACGGGCAGTATCGATCTTGCGCGAAATGGGTGGTAAGTCGTCTCTCTCAACGGTTTTTACTTTCGCTGGGGCCTGACGTCACTGCAGACGGTTCCCTTCAAGTACCTCGAGAAAGGGCGTGTTCCAGACCATCTCCACGAAGCTCTCCGTGCGACTCGTCCGCGGGAGCGCGTTGCACGAGGCGGAGGCGTGCATGATGCGGACGCGGGTTTCGACAACGTGAAGAATGAGCTGCTGCGCATGTTTTTACCGACACGTCGCTCCCCTTCTCTGCTCCTCGTAAGTTTTGCTGATGATGGTGTGGTGCAAGTCGTCTCTCTCTCCAAGGCCCTACTCATTCAAGGAGCGCATGGCGCAGAAGCACGACAATACAAATACTCCGCGTAACGAACTCGTGGCCGTTGGCGACGACGCGCAACTTCCTCCTTCTCTCCCAATTGTTCCACACTGACTTCCCAGCATTGAGCGGTTTATGCGGCACTATAAGACCAATGTATGCTCCCTACGGCGGCTGCGACAAGTGGCACTGTGTCCTCAAGGCGGTGGAAGAAAAGATATGGAACGCACGGATGGAGCATGAATACGTTTCCGTCTTTTGATACCCGGAATGCATCGTCGCATGCTGACCACAGCCCACTTCTATCTCTTCCCTCTGCTGCAGAATTTCTGGACTTGCTTTGTTTTCCTCCGGACAATTCAAAATTGTACTTGTATCGCTATTATACACATCGATCAACGCGTGAAATTATTCGAACCTTTTGATTAAGGCGACTGGACCGGATTCGACTGGGATAAAAGGCTCCATGCAAACTCCGTCTCGTTCACTCACAAATTTAGTCGCCAATCTGTAAAAGGAAATTGGTGGCAGTGCATGCCTTTTTCTTTCAAGCCACGACGTTGACACGAGACAGTGAGTGGCAAGTCTCGCAACTGAACTTCGTCCAAGCCCCTCAGCCCGTCACCACAGGCAACAATGCTCAGCGCCCTTGAAGCAGATCGTACGCGTGCCGCGTTTTTACAGGCGCAGATCCCAGCTCTCGAAAACTCCATCGTGACTGACGAGTTGCGATCGGAGCAAGCGCTCATACAGCAGCGGCTTCAGTCCTACGTATACCCGGTCCTGACGCTACCGCCCGAAATTGTCTCCGAAATCTTCATCCGAGTCCTACCACCTTACCCTCGCTGTCCGCCGCTCACTGGACCTCTTTCTCCGACTTCCTTGACCCAGATTTGCCGCGATTGGCGAGAGATAGCGCTATCCACCCCGGCGCTGTGGAGAGCGATTTCATCATCTCTCGACAATCACATTCCTTTCGAGCGGCAAACCTACGTCTGGGATCTCTGGCTGAAGAGATCCCGTTCTTGCCCGCTCTCTATTGAGTGTGACGAGGATGAAGAAACGCGCTTATTGAAGGCGGCCACTTCACATCGCACCCGCTGGGAGTACCTAAAACTCCAGACTTTTGGCTCCCAACTCCCCGCGATCGCGGGCGGTACGCCTCTGCTTCGTCATTTAGATCTGCAGCTCCACGACTCGGCGGGTCCCCCCTTCGCAGCCGATGTCATTACCTTCCACGAACTTCCTCTGTTACGGAGCGCCGTTCTCGATGATACTGCTACCTCCTGGGTGATATTGCCATGGGCGCAATTAACTTCCCTGGCCCTGAACCGCGTGTACCTGCACGAATGTGTTCCAATCCTAAAACAGACCTGCAACTTGGTGCACTGTAAACTGCGCATCTTCTCTTACCCTAGTGATAGTGGCGATATTGTCACACTTCCGCACTTGGAATCATTATTTTTCAACGACCCAAGCTTTCGAACACCTCCCACCCGGTATCTCGAGTCCTTCGCTACCCCTGCTCTCTGCAGTCTCCGAATCCAGGAGCGATCCCTTGGGCTCAACCCTGTCCATTCTTTGACAGGATTTATTTCGAGGTCAGGATGCAAACTCCAAGAAGTGTGCATCACTGGCCAAAGAGTAGTTGCCAGAAAGTCGTACCGGGAAGGATTGCCCTCGATTCCGAGGCTGGCCTTCAACAAAAGATCTGATCCATCGGCCCACGAAGAAGATTCGCTCATCGAGGAATCCTCCGATATCTCCAACAACGGTGACTCGGAATAAGAGTAATATATGAGCCATAATTTTCGGCGCGTCCTTAGCTTCGTTTTAATTCATTACAAACTCATTGCCTTTCATAGTTACATCTGACCGTGGGGGCCGCTATTTTTTCAAATCAAACGCACATGTTTACTTCTGGAGAACATCTGGTGCGAACTGTGCTCGGAGATTCCCTTTTCCTGTTTTCCCACACAGGGTAAATGTCGGGGGCGCTGAGACATGTGGAATTTTTTTGCCTTGCCGCTGTCTGTAGTATACGTATATTTCTAGCGCGATTCAAAAATTTCCAACACCTGTATATGCCAGCGTCAGAGTTAGTCGAAATTCAAGCTTCGTTATGGGCACCTGAATCAAAACACACGCGTAAAGAAATTGCAGCATTTTGAAGCCCTGTAGTTAGTGGTTCAAATGGCCCAACACGGTTGGTAAACTTAGTTGGGTCTTTTGAGCCGAGATCGCGGGTGAAATCGGAAGTAGCCCGAGCCGTATCAAACCGGCCTGAACGGTCCGGACTTACCCGTTGAGTCGGACGTTGTTTTCTCGCTCTGACTCCGAGCCCCCTTTCGCTTTCCTGCCCTCAGACCTGACCTTAAAAGAGGGCCAGAGGTGTTTACTGGTAAGCTCCACCAATGCCATTAGTGCTCCCTCCGCAGATCGTGTTCTTATCTTGCCCCAGTCTCCGCAGCCATTCACATCTCAGGTCAGATCCCTTGCCTCTGCCAGAAGCTGGAGCCCTCTTGCGAAATAACCATCCACCACCGGATATCCATATTCAGACAATTCGAATTTTCATTACGACGGCGCAAAATCGACTCGGTATCCTTTACACACAGCGGGCTTCCCCTCACACGGAGGAAGTCACACTAGAGCTTTCGATCGCTACCTTGGAAAAGCATATTCGCGACCACAGTTCAGTCAGATCCGCAGAACCCTCATCGAGATGCTGTGCGGAATATTTTGCTGGACCATGACGTTACCACCGTCAACTCCGAGCCAGTCCATACAGCACCATGGCGTCTTACACATAATATCTGCCAAAACTGGAGAAACGCTGCTCGTTGCGACGCCAATATTTTGTCCCACATCTATATTTCTGATGGGGCTGCCGGTGAACCCGGCACGCTCTTGACTCTGGCCGCCCTGGAAAGTCAACTGCACTTATCCGCCGAGGTCGCATTGGATGTCGAATTTTTCTTGCAGCGGTCGTTTAACCCTCAGCATACGCATTCACTTCTTTTTTTTTTTTTTTTTTTTGGTTGTACGTTTGTTGTGATCTCCGGCAACTGATAATAGATCAGCCCCTTTGATCCGTAAGTTTTTGAGGAACATGTGACCTCAGAACCATGGAAGGAATGCGTTTACGCACGAACGGCAAATGCCGAACAGTGTGGGACTCGACCGTGTCCCATCACGGTAATACCCACTAAACCTCCAAAATAACGGTTTTATGCTTATACCGGGGTTCGAACCCATGCAAAATCATGGCCCAGTGATCTCTAGTTTACCCGGAGACCAAGGTGCATGGAAAACCACTCTGCCATGCGACCCTTACGCATTCACTTCTAAAGGCTCTCATTCCCCACAGCTACCGCTGGAAACGGCTTAGAATGTCCTCGTCATTCCCTCTGCTCTCGGAAATCAGCGGCCAACTTGCTTTACTCCACAGCCCAGAAATTGAGCCTTGTCGCTGGCCCGAGGGCCTGCGAGATGTGTTTGCTGGTGCCTCACATTTGCGGGAGGTTCTACTTACAGAAGCCGAATTTCATGACGATTCACCAGTTATTTCCCTCCCCTGGTCCCAACTCACACGAGCCCGCGCGAAATTCGAGTCGAACTTCTTCCTGCCCAACTTGCCCAACGCACAACATCTGGTTGATTGCGGAATCGAGGGGCTCCCTTCCGAAATTCCTTCATCGCGAAACACCGTTATGGTATTCCCACACTTGCGGCGGCTGTATCTGTGGAGGGACTGGTGTCTTCAGTTTCTCGAAGCCCCGAGTCTCGATTATCTCCGGGTTCTCCACATTCACTCACAAGACACGCACCATCTGAAAATACTGCAGCGATCCTTTTCCGAACTCGCAGGAACTTTAATTTGGTTGCATTGAATGGCGACCGCAATTGTATAATTCAACCGCCTGAAATGCATGGACCTCAACCAATGCAGACATGTACATACTGTCACTTTCGCACGGCGGACATTGGGACTGCCTGGCTAGATTTTTTTTTGGCATGCGCAAGACCCATCGCCTATGGCGAAAACCTTGTTTATAAGTGACCCGAAGGGTTACCTGGCATACCTAAGACTCCTTCGACGGATACAACGGAACGAATCCGGAGTTACCCGCCGAGGTGGACGTGATCCATGTAGGACCTTGTCGATTCGACAACGCAACTTGAAAATTGGGTATGCTGTAAGCTTCCACAATGTTCAGGCCACAGAACAAGAGATTTGGAGAGCTAACTGGCCTTTAGGAATAAGTAAATAAAAGGAAGGTTCCAAGAAAGTAAGCCATACTTCTTTGGTTCTCGAATCTCCGTCAGTGAGATTAACGGCGTGGTGAAATCCAAATACAACCCAGGGTAAGCAGTGGGCGGGAAATGAAACAATCCGACCCCCCAGCGGAATTCTTGTGAAGATCGGCTGCCGATATCAGGGTAGGCCCGGTAGAGATGAAAGTCGCGGAGTTTCGGTGCATATGGGAAAGAAGCTTCAAGGAACTAGTTCGGTTTCTAGTAAACCAAGTCGGAAGCACCGAATCCGGCGCCATTTATAGTAAGTATGAAGTACGGGTAATTAGTAGGATTCAGGGTCACCGATCTTCGCACCCAAAAACAAAAATTACTCTCCAATAAGGTAAAACATCAAGCCCATGCCGTGTTGCGAAGGTTCACCCTGAAGTATGCGGTAAACATCAAAATTGCCGTCTGATGGAATCAATAGGGGAAGTCAAAGTTCGCTTACAGCACCGATTCAGACCTCGATTCATGGGTCGATTCTGCGGTCAATCCAGAGATCATCTGGCGTCGATTCTCCACCAAGAAACACCGGAGAATCGAAGTTGTCGACGATTCATCAAGAATCGATCAGAATCGATGATTCGACTCCGGAGTCGAATCATCGATTCTCGTGGATTCATGAGAATCGTCGATTCTGGTGTCAAGAATCGACACCAGAATCGACACTTGAATCGATGGCAGAATCGCTCCCTAAGCGAACTTTGACTTCCCCTAATCTTCTGCGGACCAACAAGACCAATCATTGACCTCTTTGCTCTTGACAACCATTGCGGTTCTCGGTCTTTCTTCATGAAGAGCTGGATTCTCCCTTGAAACTGTTGCCTCTGCCACTGGGATATGCAGTGACATCAGATAAGTAGACTGCTTCCGAAAACCGAGCGAGGCTCTTGGTTCCCGATGTGCTCCTGTCTTTGGAGCCGTCACTTCTCCTATATCAGAACTTACAGCCCCTTCGCTCTGTTCTTCCCTGGGCCACCATAGAATGATCCTGAAAAGCGGGAATCTCACACCGCATTCAGAAAATCGTGTGCTTCTGTCTTTGGAACCGCCTTTTTGAACAAGACTTCTCCTATATCCGAAGGTTTTGTTGCCGACGCAAGTGATGGAAAGAGGAAGCTCACCTAGTACCTCACCGATAAATGGTAGGTTCTGATTTTCCAAACACCAGCTGGCGGCTTTCTGCAACCGTCTTACCTACTTACCTAACGGAGCTCGTTAGTCGACGCTGGCTCAGCAACCGAATCTTCCATCATAGACTCTTCTATCAAAGATCTCCTCTTCCCGGGGTCAAACGAGCAGACACAGTCCGCGCCCCTTCAAAAAAATGCTTTCTTGTTCTCATTTGTTTTCCTCTCGGCTTGGGAAACCTTCTCTCGAATTATGTGTCTCACCTTAACGTGGTGCTGGGCGGCAGAGTTCAGAGTTCAGAGTTTCTCTCGGTATTCTTTTTCTCACATCATGACGGAAATATACACGCTCGCCGCGTAGACAATCCAGACCCAGACCCAAAAGCTTCTTGGCAATATCATCGGGTCTCACTTCGATTGTCTTTTCTGATCAACAAGATCTCTCCCACGCTGTTTAGAGAAGCTCGAATCGCCATTGAATAAACGGTCCCGCAGATTTTTTGGCTTCCCCCAACCACCTAAATCGCCGTCGCAATGCCAGATAGTCCTCCTTCCCCCCAATCGCTGTAGGTGCTGGCTTCGGAGTCATTCTCCCAGTTGACTGTGTTCCTCGCTCCAGCTTGGGCCCATTCTACTTCGGTGTGATCTTGGGAACTTTCCTATACGGCGTACGCTATTTCTCTATGCTATCTGTCTCGCTTTCGCGCTGACACGCACGCCCCAGATTCTCGTGCTACAGGTCAGTTCCTCACTGCGATCTTTTCCCGTACTCAATCGCGCCCGCGCTTGTTTCAGGCCATCACCTACTACCAGCATCACAAAAGGTTTGTGCAAATGCCAGAAGCGGCTTTGGCTCATGTTGAATCCTTGATTTCATTGCAGAGACAAGCTTTGGCTGCGCCTCTTCGTGTATATTATATTGATTCGTGTATATTATATTGATGGTTGTCCTACAGGTGTTGTATCTCTTCTTCGTCGAGACATGTAGCACGGGCATGTCCATCGCCATGATATATGAGCCGTTGATAGCCCAGTTTGGTGCGTGCGCATTTCCCTTTTTTGAATGACTATATCTCGACGCATGGTTGGTGAATAGGCACCGACAAACCAATGACCCTCTTCCCCTCCTGTACGTGAGCTCCGATGAAATATCTATAACTTCCACCTGAATCTAGTTCCTCCCAAGTGCTTCCCTCTCGTGAGTCATCTCTGCGGTGATATATATCGCAATTGAAATGGCATACTCCGCGCGCAGAACCATTCTTGGAGGTACGAAAGACAGAATGTTTGACATCCCAAGGACATGGTCATTAATCGCCCGTGCTCATGCAGGCGGCTGTCTTTGTTCCGGTTCAGTTCTTCTATGCCTGGCGTATTTCCGTAATCATGCGGAATTATATTCCTCCTGTTCTCATTTGCATGACGTCGATCACATCCGCCGGTGAGTATCTTTCTGAAAGTCACATCTTCACCTCCCTGACGTACCTTCAGTGGGAGCAGTATGGACAGGTATCACCGTTGCGAGAGGTGATTTTTTTGGCTCCGGGGACTCTTACTTCTGGGCTAAATGAAACTCATAGTCCGCGAGTACATCCACAAACCCGAGGTCAACAACCCCGCTCTCATTTGGTCCTGCTGCGCTGCGGGTGCCGACATACTCATCACCGCGTCGCTCATATGGAGCTTGGTCGGTCTGCGATCTCGAGAAATAGTCCCCCTCTAACCACAGTACAGCGACACCGACGCACGGGGATCAAACGAACCGATGATGCTATAAACACTATCGTTCGAAGTAAATATTGTTGTTCCTCTGACGAAATCCTGCTCATTTCCTACGCTCGCTCTCCAGATGCGGTGCAGACCGGCGGGGTTACCGTGGCGTTCACCATTTTGGACGTAGTTCTCTTCGTCGCTCTGTCAAACAGCACATTCTTGGTCCTCTAATCCTACGATTCTTTTTTCGAGAGACTGATAACTGGGTAGAAATTTCGTGTTTGACTTTGGCCTCCCAAAGCTTTACAGCAATGCTTTGATATCTACGTTGAACGCACGGAGCGGAGGTACCCAGCAACAGCAACAGCATGCCCCCAACGTTCTGTTCTCGGGTTCAGGAGTGCGTATTATTCGCTGTGACCATACCTGACCCGCTGGCTCATTTTATGCTCGTAGTCCAACGGACGGCAGACAGGAGCTGGCTCGCAAACTGTGAGTTTTCGGTAGTTGGTTCGCTTGAGTCGTCCAGCTGAGTGATGTTTTGCGGCAGGCCCATGTGAGCTCCGGCGGCACCCACAAGCTCGTCATCGAGATGAACACCGTGGTCGAACGGGTGGACTCGGACGATATGCTCGCGCTCGGTGAGGCGCGAGCGACCAGTGACAACCCATATTACGGCGACCCCAAGTAAATTAGCTGAGGACCTTCTTGGATCTTTCTTGCTATATCGTGGTTTTTTTCCCTGGGTTGGTGGAGTTGTGCTCGAAATTCGAAAATGGTTGTAATTATGATGATGTAGACAGTAGAGTGCCTTTTGTTGTTGTAGATGTATTGTTGACCACCTCGCCCTGGGCCTTCAGCAGTTGATTCACACAAGTACTTATGCAGCTCAACTTACGTTCCATGTGATCCAGACCAAAAATGGAACTCAAGTCCGAGTAGTTCTTAAGTTTTGCTAAGTAGTACATCTGCCTAATAACCACACCTCCAGTGGTCAATCAGAACTTGAGTTGAATCTCAAGTTCGAACTTACTGAAGTTGCCGCATCTCAAGTGCCCTACCTCTTAAGTTCCAGTAAAAAGATTCAATTTATGCAGTAGTTTACATCGCAAGAAAAGTGGTGAGCGAATTTGAGAATTTTACCAAGATTTGAGTTCTGTCAAACTCAAGTCGCGCCTCAAACTCAAGTGAATTCTATGTGGGACAAGAACTTGAGTACGAAATCCAATCAAAAACGACTAAAATGACTTACCTCCTCGCGCGCTTGGCGGGAAGTGCAGTTGCCTCCTCTCCCGATGATTGAGAGGCGACGCAGGACGCGACAGCGGCGGCGGGACGATCTCGGGATTGAGAGGCAAGCAGCAGCATTGTTTCGTCCTTTATTCCTGTGAAAACTACGTGCTCAGGTCAATTTTTATTCAGGAATGGACCAAGGAAAGATGCTCAAAATTGAGGGAGGAATAGGCCAACTTGCTGATTGAGTCCTTCGGTTACCAATTCTATACCGTCGCGTTGTGCCCGCGCAGCTTTTACACCGCTCTCCCGCTCTCGGCGTACCACACGCTGCCGCCCACCGCCACCACGCGATGGTATCACTGAAACTCGATTCGCCGTCGCCCGGGAATGGCTCCTACGCACCCCTTAGTAGCGTGTGCTAAGCCTCGCCACCCAAGGACACGGCTGGGTACGCGAGAACGGATGCAAATTAATGATGAGTGTCTGCAAAGGCGTCCTTCAAGAAGACGGTAGATCTGTGCCCGTCTTCCAAAACGTAATTAGAAAATAACAAACGGAAGACGTACTTGGGTCTCGCTATCCATAGCAGCCGCGTACGCACTCGCTCGCCTCATCGGCACTCGAGTACGCAGCCATCATGATGCACGCGACCTCCAATTGGACTTAGACCGTTCCCCTCGTCCTTTTGCGCCATCCCAAATGCGTCCGCGTCCCGTCACTCCGGAAAGCGGCCACTGCAGGTCGAGAAGTTAGCAGCACGCATGCGAGGACGATTTCGCCCAGAGCACGCCACGCCCGTCCAGTCCGCCCTCGTGCACGCCCTTCCACGGTAGTCGGCTCCTGCGCACCATCCGTCCATCGGCGCGCGCCCTCTGATTCGCTCCATATAGTGGTTCTCGCTCTCGGGAGCTGGTACTTTCACGCCTGCAGTGCGCACGGATTGGACGTTGATACCCGCGCGCTTGACCTTGCGTCTCCGGTTCCAGCCATGCGGCGGCAGCCGACCGAAGAGTAGCCATTCTCCGGAATCCAAAGCACGGTGCGCAAAGAGGTGTGACGCGCGAAGGCCCGGGACTCGAGACTCGAGGGTCGAAAATCAGTGCGGTGCCCGTCGTTCCCGTGCTGCTCATCAAGTGCATCCGACAGACTCTGAAGAGTGAAAAATGCTAGTTTTGTTGGACAGCATTGTAGCGACCCTCTACGACCGACGGCGTTGAGGGAAAAGGAAAGATGGAGAAAAGATTCAAAAGATCCGAGTCGGCCGCCGGACTCCGAATCGGCTTTCTTATCCGAACAATGCGTCTTGACTGCTTACCACCATGTCTATGTGCCATGCCCATTCCAGACGCTGTATCCCGGAAGACAAACACTCCTCGATTTGTGGGGCTTGTTTGAAATCACTACTGTTGTGCGGAACATACGACTCGTGCGATGAGCCCAGGCCGGAATCCCATGTACCGACAGCTATCGCTCAGTAACCAAACAGTGCGAGCTTCCTGTTCGCTCGACTGCCTACTTATTCGGAAAATTAGTTCTCATCTTGTTGCTCTTCAGGGTTCCGAGTCTTCTGACTTGAGCCTCGACTTACGTGCCACTGCCACCCAATTGAAATATTGATGCGCCTTTGAGGCTCTTGTATTACGCCAACGCGACGGTCTGGAGCATCTACCTTCAAAATCACCTCTAGAAGTGAATGATATCGTCAATTGGTCAACCAGAGTTCACAAATTCCCGCTACCGTAAGGTACGGGTTCTTAGGGAGCCCTAACTTCAGCCACTGGCAGAGCATCACATTTTCGTCATTGTTTTTTGCGTAAGCACTGATCCCTCCGCCAGTTTTCTGCCTCTGCCGCGCGAGCCGATTGATTGTCGACTTGTGCTCGTAATTTCGCTGAGGTTCTGGTCCGCTTCTCTCGTACTCGATCAAAATTGCCCGCAACGCAACTCGCTTCCAAGTTCCAACACCTATGTTGCCCTCTGCTACTTCAACATGAAAGCTGTTTTTTATCTCTTCATTAGCACCGCTACGGCAGTAATAGTGTTGCAATATTATGGCACTTTTGTGTCGAAATTTACACACCTTTGTTGGCAGAAAAGCACAGTTTTCTGAACTCAAGAAATTACACACGGCACACGGCCAGGAAAAAGCACAGGTGCAAAAGACATCAAGGAACTTCACAGGTGCTCACGCACTACGAGACAAAAAAAGGCGCAACATGGTATCAAAGAGAGAAAAGGCACAACCTCGTGGTCCTGCGTGACATCCCCCGCCATCAGCAGATCAAATGATCCCCGACACGGCAACTTCAGACCTCAACACAGTTTCTTATTTGCAGTCCCATAATTCCCAATACATTCTCGCTTTGTTGACAGACCTCCACGCTGCACTCTAGTCACCATCTATCCACGAATCTTAGGCCGATTAGCGGGCTCAGTCAACTTCAAAATACAGAACACAAACCCATCCAAATTCGCAAGCATACTTCCAGTTTCATCGTCTGTGCACTGCTGTATGGTCGATTATGATGTACAGCAATGAGAATTTGCTCAGCATTCACCCTGGGATATATTCGCGATGTACTTACCTCTAGATCATGGCCAGCCGTGTGAGTCGTAGAGTGCCGAATTCGAGGTCCGACATGTGCCTTCACTGTCACGGTGTGACCTCACTTATTGAAGTTGGATCTGTGCGGTTTTCAGCTTACGGAGGTGAAGCTTTGTCTCCCGGAAAAAATAGCTGTGCATATTTTGCATTTTGGACACCTGTGCTTCTTTATCATATCATAAACAAGAGTGCGGCCCACCACTTCAACTAAAGAAGTTGAACGCGCAATAAGTTGAGGTTTGCCGCAGCGGGAAACGAAGACGTCAAGTGCCAGTGGCAATGGCACGTTGTCAGAATCAGCGCCGAGGCAGTGCCTGTCAGAGGTTGTTGGAAGGGTGACGCAACCAGCCGTGACGGCGCAGCTCGGCAAATAGTTCGGCATACGTCATTGCTTGCGTCCCATCTTGATAAATTAATAACGGCAGCAGATGGGATGGTCGAGGATCAGCGGACATTGTAGCGGAGTTTAAAGGCTTCAGACGGACAGACAGGCTGAATTTTATAAAGAGAGTAAGGCCCTGATCGGGCGCAGCGCTTGGCAAAGCGCCTGACGCTCCGCTTCAACCGTCACATCAGTCACCAGCCCGGAACTATTCGGAATTATTCCGGATTATCAACCAAAGCCATTCACCATCGCGGAAACCTCTCTGCTCGTTGTCACTCACCGCCCAAGTTGCCGCCCTCTCCCATATCTCAACAGAAAGTTAGTAGCAAGTTAGCGCACCTTCATTAATAGAATACAATGCTATCATACACATTTTTTGTCTACAAAATTAAATATTCAGTGCTTTCTGTACCATGTCATAGAGTGCACCGGGGAAGGCGGGAGGGAGGGCGGGACGGCGGGAATGGGCTGTTGAGAACGAAGGAAGGTGCCCTGATCGACAGCTGATAGTTGCGATGTGTCCGAGCCGACGCAGCCGAGTCACGCTGTTGAGAAGGCCTACCGAACACAGCCCCACCGGGCGTACGCTTCATATTTGGCAGAGGCGCTTGGCCGGAGCGCTGCGCCCGATCAGGGCCTAATACGTTATGTCGCAAAATTTGCCCCAGTTGAAGTTGTGTATTTTTTCGTAGTGTTCGAGGCATATATATATATATAGATACCTACTTGTTCGTCATCAATATATCGGTTCCAACAGAGACTATTCAAGGCAAGTGGTGTGAATGTCGACCAAAACAGTGCAAGTTGTGCCATAAATAATATTGCAACGCTATTACAACCATACACCACTCATGTTCACTGAAAGTCCATCTCATGTGCAGTGTTCTCAACATGTTTTTGGAACTACCAACTCGGCGATTCAGCCGGCGTGCCATCTTCCATCTCTCCACTATTATTTCTCCATTCTTTCATCTACGTATTGTTGACTTGTTCAATTTAAGAATGGGCTCCGAAATTATACGGAGCCGCTTGTCTTCAACTCAGCGCTCCCGATGTCCGGGTGACCGGTAGCGGGCCGTGCCGCTCGCCGGCCCTACCACCTTATCTACATCCTGGAATTTTCACCATCAGGCTCTAACAACGATTTCGAGCACTTGGCTTTCCACAGCTCCGGGTTAAGTTTTCGGCATCTGGCTCGCCGGCGCCTCACAAGAGCCTATATCCTTGGATTCGCACCATCGGGAGTGTGATTTCTACCGTCTCAATACGCGCTACTTCTGCATATCTGGGCGTATAGTTGATGACTCTTGGCCGCCGATTTCTCGATTCCGCAGTCTCGCATTGCCCCTCCGCTTCCCTCCCCCAAAATAAGTGTACTGGACGGCATTCCTTTCTCTGAAAAGCGATACGTTCTGTCGCATTCAGGATTTTTACTTGGTCGGGGGTTATTCACAGCAAATCCTCCCCTATACAAGGCGGTAGGTAGCGACCTCTTGGACGTGGAGTCACGCTTAACTGATGGAAATCGGAGGCTCCACCGTCAAAATCTGAATACCAGCACACTAATAGGGCTTGATCTAACCTGGTTTAAATTGACATTTTCCCCTGACCGACTCATGTAGCCCAATACACTTTCAAAAGCAGAGCGCTTACAACCCCACCTCGAGGATCAAGGCTATCCACGGGAATGCCGAACATATCTAGTGATGATTCTGTGAAAAACCTTCGTGGGGACTCGCAGATCAACCAACGCATGAGGGAGGAATTCGTCAGCATCGATGGCTCCGATCATCTCTTGAGAGGTTCCTGCAATCCGATTGTGGTTTTGTGTTCAGTGCGTAACATCTGTCTGTTCAAACCAAATCATAGCTCATGGTACCACAGACTTGAGCGGTGTTAGTGTTTGTCACTTTTGCTTCATTACTCCGGATCCTGAGGTACGCCTGCCTTCTGTGAGCTTCAAATTGGCCTCATGCTTAAATAGACAAGGTAGCCTTGGAAAGAGGAGAGGACTACTGTGCAATGCAGAATAAGTGCGAATCCCGCTCTGTCCATCCAACTACCATGCACCTTTTTTTCACTGCCCGAGTTGAGCTCAAGATTTCGCTGATACTATGATATATGTTCTTCCAGTTCTGAGCAGTCCAACTCGAAACCTTGTCCTGGCTAAACCGGTTTAATATTTGCTGACCATCTGAACCGCACAGGAAGCTCGGTTTATTTTTACTCTTGATGTTCCGAGTCCCGGCACCATGCGAATCTGTCGCAGAGTTCTCTCGGAGTATGCGATCGGACTTTTTTACAGCTCAGCATGCCTTCACAGCCTTCCTTCCAAGTCCGGTTTACTGTCGATATTGTCGGCAGAGTCTTCCACAGCGCTCCATCTATATCTGGTTTACGATCCACGCAGTACATCTCCGCTGTCGAGGGTGGGTAGCTCTGGATATTTACATTCTCTACAAGATACTGACTCTGTCGTGGAAGGGAGAAATTCTGAAGAAAAGGTGGAACTTCCCTGGGCTCCGTACCATATTCCTCGCGCTTGCAGTTCGCAGTATCAAATAATGCGAAAAGGTGTATGTTCCACTTAATTTTCTTGGCTTGATACACGCGAAAACAGCCTGTTGAGAATTTCTCATCGAAGGTGTGCCATTCGTGCGTTCTCCATTCAATGCACTGAGGAAAACTGATTGAATCTGTGAAGCCGGAAATGTACCTGGCACTTGTGGTATCAGCTACTGAAAAATGTCAGCTGAAATCCTGCCTGATACACAAAGAATAAGGCACTCTGATTCCCTGCCTGATCCAGTACATGCCGGGATCAGTTTCAGCTGTTCTGACACTAGCTGCGTGAGACACAATTTATTTGTGGCTGATATGCTTCCTGACACTTCGAGAATCAGGTGCAGTTTCTGTCCTGCTGGAACAATAAGTATTTGGTGCAGTGTCAGGGGGATCCCAGACACAATAAGAATAAGGTCCACTGATGCCGAGTGATGGCCAAAGTCTGGCTGTCTGATTCCTATTGTGTTAGGGAACCTCCGGATACTGTGCCTGATCCTTATTGTTCAGGTGCACCAGATACTGCTCCTGACACTCAATATTCCAGGAGCAATATCAGCTGCGCATAATTTGCACCTGACACCAACTGTATCGGAACAGCAGACACCAGCTCCGGCATGTGCTGAATTAGGTAAGAGATCAGCGCAGAATCTTTCCAACATATCAGGTAGCATTCCTGGTTTCATTATGTGGTCTATGATTTTATATGTGTCAGGTATGTTTCTGGAAGCACTGATTCTATTCATTTTGCGGAGTGATGGCGATACATATACCCGGACAGCAAGGCGGTTCGGATTGCCCGTCATGGGTGGCTCTGCATTCTGATGGATTCACTTATTTTAAGATTCCGCGCCGAAGACACGAGGCAAGGCTGTAAATTCAGCGCCTATTCTCCCTTGCTTTCCTCCCTCACCACCGATGGACCTCCAATCTGATTCCGACCCGGAATTAACCATAGTGTCGACGAACAACACCGATTCCACACGGTACGTTGTCTTTGCAATTGGGACCTGTGATGTGAACATCAGAATGCAGATATGCCGGCGCCTTCTTCCCGGGGAGTAACGGATTTCCCATAGGCGGGGGCATGTTCACGAGCAATGTCACCACCCATGTTCATAATCCGCCACAAGAGAGGCTGGCAGGTAGAATCCGTCTCGCTTCTTCATTTCTGAATACTTATGGGTAACAACCAGCATTTCGGACATTTCACCTTGGAGACATAAACCTGATCAAAGAAATACACCTGAATGGCCAATCCGGCGTCGTGGGTCGCGAGCGTTGGAGGGCGGGTGTTCGGCAGATGTACTCCGCCAAACTCGGAGATCGGTGCATGACAATCGCCATGTATCAAGGAGACGGGGCTGAAGAGGTGCAATCCCCCAAGATAGTCTTAGATTTTCTCACGAATAGCCATTCCAGGAATGGCGACAGCATATCGCGAAATATGAATCAATTCGGTGACTCCCAACAATTTTTTCATCTTTATCATTGTTCATGAATAATATGGTAGGCATCCCAATATCATGCAGCTCTACGGCTTGGCAAGCACCCGGGGACTCTGCGCGATGATCTTCCATGATGGTGAGCCCAGCTGAGCTAACATAAATGATGGAGTCCGACTGATACTATGAATAGAATTGATTCCCTTCAAACAATTTATCAAGCGCTTTCAACATTCACCTGTCTTGGCCACGTACATTCAAGGCTACTGTGTGCGTACATGCTCCATCGTCACTTTTGCCTCAATACTGACCAACTGCACTCAGTGTACGGAATTAGATGTAGGAACAGGATTCTATGAAGACCCAAATACTTTGACCATTCAACTCTTTGCAGGAGACACGCCGCTATCTTGATTGTTCGCCTTCAGAGGTAAACCATTCTCCTGTCTTCCTTCTGCCGCTCCTGACTGACATTTAGTATTTTCGTATTCATCGCTTTGGATATGCCCTTTAACAGGAAATCTCTGTGTGGATTTCTTTCACACCTCGGAACCAGATGACAGGGTTTTGTGGTGGATCCACCGTAATGGGCCTCACCTGGAAGACATATCATTGAACGATCCCAATGCAGAGGCCGTGATAATCTCGACTTTCAGCGAAGACGAATATCATAAACTTTGTTCTGAGCCCCCAATAGCCCAGTATTTGGACCTTTCAGTTTCCACCCAACTTCCCATTCGCCTAGGGTCAATCTTCTGGTCAAATTCCCAAGAAGGGACCTTGTTCAGGTTAGCTGAGCCCCTCAGCACGGACCCGGAGACCTCGATGCGTTGGAGGAATGTCAGAGACGAAGCCGAAGTCCTACCCAATTCTTGGATCAGGTAATTCGTCCGTTTGATTTACTTGTCTCGTTTGATTTGTTTCAAGATATGACTCCAGCCAAGTTCGCGATCTTCTTTTAGAAATATGGTTTCGGCTTGCTCCCAACTCAAGGAACTTCTGGCTGGCACAAGCAAATTTGATTTTCGCTCAACTTCAAGAAACATCGCATTTCGACGATTACGGTGCCAGTTTATCAAGTACAATGCTTGGATACTGACTAATCCACACGCACAGTATATTTGTACCACATTAACTTCAGTCTTCGATGTTTCCGGAACACGCGCAATACTCACGAGCCTGAGGGGTATCTGTTCGTTTGTCCAGCCAAGGACTTCCAAACTGGACCTGCTTCATTTTGGTGGCCAGACTGCCCGGCCTATTGGTCCCTGGAACCATCTGGCTCCACCCGCCTCAGCACAGAGGACGCGAAAGCCCTCGGATTTCCCGTAATTCACATTGAAACTACGATCGGGAGATCCTCCTGGGATAAAAGTGTTTACAACGGGCTACGGCAATTTCACCGAGGGAAAGGGTTTGATCCAGACAGTCGGGATGTGGTGAAACATCTAGGCTACCCGCTGTATGCGCTCTCGAGTGAGGTGGACGCTCCACTGCCATATGGTGAGTCAATTGAATGACCCATTATATGCTTGGCTAAAATATTTTCACAAAGATAAGGCCTGGGACTGTGGGGATGGAGCCCGTTGCCAGACATTAGGGCACTACTTGAATAACTCCACAACCACTGATCCTACCGCCGAGTCCACCTCCCCGGACGCTCTTTTTGCCTCCGAAGACGCCCCAGTTGACCCCCTTGCCCCACGTCCAACGGTAAAAAGCACCAGGCTCATCCTCACCACTCCTCTCTCCGCTTTCATGTTCTTCCTCCTCGGCACAGTCTTCGCACTTAGCCTCCTCCCCACCGTGACATGAAGTGTAATATATTTATTGCCATCGACGTGTATTCAAACTACTTAGACTAAAAGTGACAGTGTTGTACTCAAAAATGTGATCCCGAGCCGTATCCGCGTGAGAGGAGTGGTAAGAGATACAGTTCTTGGGGTCCCATAGGTCTTCTGCACTCACCTCCGGGCCCCAGCACAGCAGGATTGGACCGGATGTATTAAGCACTTCATGTTTTTGCCAAACTCAGAAAAAACTCACCAGCTAACTCACTACCCAATGCAGCACAGGCGGCGGTGTTTGTGTGAATAATTAAATCGCACCGCGCATACCGCGAAACTCACAAAGAAAGTCGGACAGGTTTGAAGTTCACAACATCTTCGAAGGGTGTCAGATTAAGGTTTGCCGCCCAGGAGAAGAACCAGTCAAAGAGAAATAAAATTTGTGTTCATACCCATTGTAAGTTACATCCCACGATACCAAAGCCTTTCCGTCCGATTTTCCTCGGAAAATAAAAATATAGACTGAAGGCACCCAGGGTTGAGTGCCACAAGTAACAGCGTTGTCTCGTCCATTATCCCGGTTAAAACTGTGCATAAGTACATCAGTATTCAGCTTTATTTTTATTCAAAATGAACGGAGGAAAGACGCTCAAAGGGAGGGAGAAATAGAGGAACTCACTCATCGACTCCCTCGGTTACCAATTCTATCCTCATCACTGTCGTCCTGTGCCCGCGCAGCTTCTACACTGCCCTCCCGCTCTCGGCGTGCCACACGCTGCCGCCCATCGTGACCCCCGCGGTGGTATCACCTAATCTCGCTGCGCCGTCGCTGGGGCCCAGCTAACGCTCGGGTCAGCTTTCTCTTACAGAAAGCGTAGCGACGTGTGCTCGAAGCCCGCGCCACCCGCACACATGGCTAGGTGCGCGAGAATGGGTGCAAATTATCGATGAGGGTATGCGAAGGCGTCATTCAAGAAGATAGGTCGTAGATCTGTGCCCCCCTTCTAAAAGGTGAGTAGAAAATAACAGAAGGAGGACGTACGTGGATCTAGTCATCAAGAACAGCCGCGTACGCCTTCGCTCGCCCCGCCTGCACTCGCAGCCATCACGATGCACGCAACTTCCAACTAGACCTAGACTGTTCCCCTGATCCTATAGCGCCATCCCACACGCGTCCGCGTCCGTCACCACCAGCTCTGTCCCGTTGCCCCGCCTGCGCGACGTCCAGAATCATCAGCACATGCCTTTCCGCGATGGTGGAGACGTGCGACCCGGAGATCCACCACTGGAGTCCATAAGTTAGCAGTACGCGTGCGAGGACGACCTAGCCCAGAGCACGCCACGGCCGTCCAGTCTGCCCTCGTGCATGCCCTTCTACGGTGTTGGTTCCTGCGCACCATCCGTCTATCGGCGCGCGCCGTGTGATTCGATTGTGTAGACCTGACAACGCGTCTACAGCGCTACAAGAGCAGGCGGCGCCAGCGACAGTGCATGAGGGAGGCGCCCCTGCAGAGCCAAAAGCGCACGGTAATGACGCCGAGAGGTGCCGCTGTGAAACTCACCTTGGCACCGAGAATACCCTGCGGTGGTCCCCCTCCTCGCACTCGTATCATATACGTTCTGCCTCAGCAGCACGCCACCTCGCCAGCATCGATAGGGAGTGGCGAAGCCGAGGAGATTATGCGGGTGGGGTTGCGTCTGCCTCGGGAACGTAGCGCGAATGAACGAGCTTGAGTCGTCAGGACCTCCAATGTACACACTCAACTTTCTCCTCCATCTAGCCATTGTCGCTCTAGGGAGCTGGTGCTTCGCGTCCGTGGGGTGCGCAGATTGGCATTAACGCCCTCGACCTTTCGTTCTTGCTTCCAGAGACACCCCATTCTGCGAGAGCGGTCCCCACCCGAGCCTTGGCGACGACAGAGGAGCGACGATTCTCCAGAAACTCCCAAGCACGGTGCAAAGATAAGTGGTGATCGAGAGTGGAGAGTCAAAAATGAGTGTGAAATTCTCGTGAGTCATCGTCCGTGTGCTGAGTATTGGCTGCCTCCGAAGGACACAAAGCGTGAAAATCCTAGCCCAATTCGTTTTTGGTGGACGGTATTGTAGCGACCCTCTGCACGGGCATTGACGCGGACGGAAGAGGGAAATTGACGAGGGCGCTAAAAGATTTAAGTCATCAGCCCGGTTCGGCCGACGGCTCTGAATCGGCTTTGCTTATCACCATGCGTTTTGACTTGACTGCTTACCGCCATGTCCATATGCCAGACGCCGTACCCCGGAAGACAAACAGGTCTCGATTTCTGGAGCTTGGTCGGAATCACCTCTGTTGAGCGGTCTAGGACGACGACCACGCGAATCATGCAATCAGCCCAGGCTCCGGCGGATTCGCATGTACCAGCGATCACCCAGCAACCGAAGACTGGGAGCGCAAGCCTCCAGTTCGCTCGACTCCCTACGTATTCGGATTGGTTCTCCTCTTGGTTCTCTTAGACGCTTTGAGTCTTCTAACTTGAGCCTCCACTCAAGTCCCACCTAAAATATGGATGTGCCTTTGAGGCTCTTGTATTACGGGGACTGGCACACCTCGACAATAACCACTTCATTCCCGGACATCATCCGCTGGATAACCCTGTGAACCAAACGCGGTCTGGAGCACCACCAAAATTCCCTCTAGAGGGGAAATATATCCCCGGACAATTTTTTCGGATTCGCACCAGTAGTAACCAGTTCCCCTCACCCGACTGCATGTAGCCCTTCTAGAAAATCACTCTGCACCTAGTGCACTGCCCCAGTGTCCATTGGCACTCTCTGTGAATGCCTCAAAGCTCAGGTGGACACTCAATGTCATGATTGGAGCTCGTGGACAACATTGAGGCAAAAGATCTGGTCCATATCAAGCAACGACATCACCGACGTAGAACTTTCACCTCCGGCCTCTAGTGGCGACGATTTCTCATCTCCGGCTTGTATTGTTGAGCACTTGAAATGAAGAACTACATCCAGGGCTCAAATTTAAACGGTGATTTGGAGGGTTGCGTGCCCCGCGTTCGCAGCAGCCATTTCTTTCTCGAGCTTCGGAGATCTCCAATGCAAACGTGGTGCGCAGCCCCACCTCGAGAATCCACGGGAATGCGGACCGTAGTCAAGGTTAATTCTCTGAAACAACATATTGGGGACTCGCAGATGAACAACCCACACAAGAGGAATTCTTCATCGGCGATTGCTCGGATTGTCTACCCAGCTTCGCTCAACATCTGTCCTCTGGCATCTACTTTCCTGCTCGCGAGCACATCCAGCAAGACTGTGGCTAACTACTTCAATGATCTGGCTTACTGTGTTTGAATTGGTCTTTGACTCGCCCAATATTCTCGGATTTGATCAAGGTGCTTCAACCGCCTTAGTATGCACCAAAGACCCGTCGGACGTAAACGGTTTCTGGCTGGCAATTTGCATCTTCACTCAACTTTCAACAAATATCGCACTTTCGAGGATTATGGTGCGTGTCTTGCAAGTTCTATGTGTCTTAGCGAGCCATATAAATTTGCTGAATGCATTCAAGTTCATCCTTGGATGCTTATCGGACAGATACGCATGAACCTCGAGAGGGGTTGCTGTTTTTCAGTTCAAGATACCGGCTGTTCAAGCTCTCAAGTGACGCGGACACTCCACCGCCATATGGTGAACACATCCTCACTTTTCTCGTCTTTTTCGTGCTCGACACAATCGTCGCGCTCGCCCTCCTTACCGGGTATATATATTGTTTTATATGAATTTCAACATAAGACCTTGATAAAAATTGACGCTCAACTCAATCTTGACGCCCGGGATCTGAATCTTAGTTTACGCCTCCTTGAGCACATGTCGCGTAGCTTCCGACTTGTATCGTCCTATTCACGCTCTCCTCCGAGGGAGTTCACCATTGCACTCAAAGCAGAGCTAATTGTAGTGTGCTGTATGGCGACTTTAGATACGTAACTTGTTTTTGACCGTTTATTGTACCGTCTCCAGAGTTTTGGAATTTTCAGTCAAAATATACGAGTGCCTGAAGCGCCGATGGACCTTAGACCAGCCACCCATCTTTCGAGGTTTTGCGTTTTAATTTCCTTGCAGTGACTTCGCCATCCCGCCATGCCTCATCTTATGGGAATCCCAGTATGTTAGTCGAAATATTACACACCGATCGCGAAGACACCCGTGTAACTTTTCTTTCATTCGGAAACTGCCACTTTCCTCCCAACTTATTGAGTGGAGATATTGCTACAGTATTTGCGGTGTGACTAATAGTTATCCATCCATCGATGTCCTGATGGGAGGAAGAGTAAATATAGAGGACAGGCGTACACTGTGCTGCTGCTTTGACACAGATTGTTCACTCCCACGATGTCGTGGGAGGTGCGGAGGAAATAAAAGGAGAGTTCCAGAAATCCTGAATGATATCCTAGAATCCGCCAGCAAGTAGGCGCGTGGAAGCTGAGAGGAGAATAGATCCCACAGCAGTTTGGCTCCGCGCCACGCCGCAAGGAGCTTTGCAATTGCGGCAGGGAACGGTTCAAGCCTCAAGGTGAGCCACGGAGTCGATATTTAGGGCTCATAGCTCATGGTAAGCGGGGAAAGCCGGTGAGATCACGAAAATTTCATCGATACAGCCATCCTCCTGCGAGAGTGCCAGAGAAAGGGTTCCTATCGAAGAGATCGTGACAACTTGGGAGGACGGAATGGTCCACGTACACCCCGTGGTTGCTATATTTCCAGGTCTCATGGCCAGGTATGTCAACAAATTCGGTCAAAATTCTGTCCCATCAATTGAATGGGTTAACGTTAGCATCCATAAATTAAGAAGTACACGCGTTCGACATGCTTCTTCAGATTGCCACGGTCCCACCTTTTCAACAGGTATATAAGGGCTGAGAAGTGAGAGTTGTAACGACAAAACGAACATCATGTTGTGGTTCTGGTCCTCCAATAACCCGCGTTACGATGCCCACAAGGAACGTCTCGCTGGTACGCCGATATACATCCTCTCGTTGTGATTTGGTCCTCTAACCCGTCCAATTCGGCGAACGAGAACGCGACCAAATTGGAGATTGCTGGTACGCCTACATCCATCTCCTCGTTATTCTTTGGCGTTTCCGACCTCCTAACCCCGGGCCAGCGCGCGAGAACGCGGCCAAAGAGGGTTTTGCTGGCACGTCGACATGACTTATCTGGTCATTCTTTGGCTTTTCTGACGCTCCCCACTCAGCGAGCGAGAATGAGACTAAGGAGTGTATCGCTAGTATGCCTACATTCATCTTCTCGTTATTCTCGGGTCATTTTAACCCGCTAAAATCCAGAAATGCATGCCGACCAGAAGGAGCTCGTCAGTACGCTGCCCATATTTATCCCGTCGACAACATCCCCATAGAACAATCGTAGGAGGCACAGGAGGCAAAGGCGGAAAAAGTAGAAAAGAAGGCGGCCACGGTGGTGCCGGGGAGGCGAGCAAGCTTACGTTCGAGCAGGCGGCGAGTTACAATCGAACTCAAGGTAGTGTATTCCCCACCGGGCCTCTGCGGACCTCATCGGGCTGCTCACTCCAGTTCTGAATTTTAAGCTCAACAGAATCGGTACTGGTAGAAACCAAAGCGCTATTCCACTCGGCAAGCAATTCGGATGAAACAAATTCCCAAGTCGAGCCATCAAGCACGTGTGTGGTCCATGCGTGCGCGCCATCTCGTCCAAGGGGTGCTCGATTTGGCGATCTTGGACTTTGATGCGCCATTACGCGAGACGTGATTGATCTTCGGCATCACGGCAAGAATTCAATGTCTCTTCACTCGCGCTGCACCTTGCAGTCTATTCAGCCTGCCACACTCAGCCTGGCACCCATTATACCTCTGAGAAATTTTCACTTACTTTTGAGCATGTTTTGTGGGCCCAAAACATCAAAGAAGATTTCCATTTTCAAACCACATGCATGATAAACAATGTTATGGCACCAAAGTGGCTTCAGGATGAGGCTATGAGATGCTTACTATGCATCCCAAGCAAAATATGTACGACCTATTGTGCAGAAACGTCGAGGTATAGGAAATGGCTGAATTTGATGGGAACTTCCTTTTCTGGGGGGGGGGGGTCGTGGGAAGGAGTCCATGATCGCCAGATCGAGCACCTCTTGATCTCGTCGATCATTTTGATGGTTGCGACGTGACTCTCTTCTCTTTCTCCCACATCCGCGTCCCCACTTTTCGCCCCAGCTCCCTTCTCTCCTTTGCTCCACTGCCTCAAGCAAACCAACGTGCAAGCAAAACAATGTGCAAATACTGCAGCTGAAGGAAGCTCCCTCTGCTATAATGCGGGGCGCAAAAATCTCTGGCTCAAGCCCCTCAAGAACTTGGAGTGTCTCCAGTCCAGTGAACCGAGCGGTAAACATCAAGTCTGGCTCAAAACAAGCTCAAATTTAGCTCTCACTCCCTCACGCAATCTGCAGGCAATCAATTAATGTGGCTCCTCAAAGTTCTCTCGTCCTCAAGCTTCTAGCGCAAGTTCTCGAGCTTTCTTAACTCAGGCAACACTGGCATCTACGTACTCGCACGCACTCGCTTCTGGACCATGCTGGCTGTAACTGTAAACGAGCGACCTCAAATGCCTTGTCCCGCGGGAGTAAACAAGTCGACTGTGATGAGGGCGCACTGTATGTTTTTCTTGGTCTTTGTCATCTCATCTAATCCCCTCTCTTCATAGGAATCATTTGCCCCCCTTCGTCGTCCTGCTCAGCTCCCCCATATGTCCTCAAGAATCGCTCGGCGCGTGCATTTTGAAGTGCGGATTGGTTACTTCCAGGTGCGTCCGAGTTCGCGAGAACTTGTTGATTGATTGTGCTTACCTATCTCTTCAGTCATGGTCTTCGTTCTAGCATAGTATCTAAGATCAAATGGGATAGTTCGACCTACTACAATATAATGTATCCGTCAAATATCATTTATTCTCGCCTCCTGATACATGCACTTGAGATTTATATAAGCTGGATTTAAATAACATTCAAGGTATGCACAAATAAGCCTGCAACAGACTGCCCCATAGCTCTAGTAGCCCCGGTAGCCCTGGTAGCAGGTTGCTACCAGAAGCTACCAGACGCTACTGACCACCGCGTGATGGCTACCAACCGCTATCAGATTTTGGCGTGCGGCTATCAACTGTGAGAATGTAGATTCCAGCAGAGAGAAAACAAGAAGATACAATGATTTATTCGCAAAATCAAGAGGGCTTTTATACCCCAAGAACAATGTAAAGAAGACAATGTACAGAATTCGAACTCAGCCCATTGAACACGTATACACAATAAGTACACGTCGAACACGTCGACGTTTGGTAGTATCGTTTCACCTTGCTGTGCTGGGCTGTGCGAGGCTGTGCGTCTCCACGCACAGTTCAATGTATCGGCTTGCTGAGATATTCCAACACTCCCCCTCAAGCCGAAATTAATCCAAGTGCTTGAACAAGCGGCTTGAACTTGAAGGCGGCAAGGGTCTTGGTTAATACGTCCGCAGTCATCTCCGTGGTCGGGCAATAAACGACTTCTAGCATGCCGTTGTCGATCTGTTCGCGAATGAAGTGGTAGTGAATGTCGATGTGTTTGGTACGAGCATGGAATTGCCCAAGTTCGGCATGCGCAAGTGAGATAGCGGACTGATTGTCGTTGTATATGAGGAAAGGGAAAGTGATGGGTCCAAAGAGTTCGGCAATGAAATACCGGAACCAAATAGCTTCCTTTGCAGTGTAAGTGATGGCGATGTATTCGGCTTCCGTTGTGGACAAGGAAACAATTTCTTGCTGTTTCGATGACCAAGAAACTGCGGCACCGTTCAAGATGAATGCATAACCGGAAATAGCCTTCCGATTCTCGAGCGACATTCCGTCTGCATCCGCAAATATATCAAGGTCGAGTACCGAGTCGCATGCACCATAGGTGAGCGCATGACTGCGTGTGCCCTTCAGATATTGAAGTACGCGCTTCGCAGCGTTCCAATGTGGATGTCCGGGGTTGTCAATGAAGCAGGATAAGACACAGACTGTGAATGCCAAGTCTGGTCGAGTTGCCGTAGCAAGCCAAACAAGCCCGCCAATCAATTCGCGGTAGGGAATATTCTTCATCTCCGCGATGGCAGCGTGATCCGTAGGGCATTGCTCGCGACTGAGCTGAACTGTGGGATCGAGGGGTACCGAGACCGATTTGCAATCAGCCATGTTGAATTTCCGTAAGAGGGAGTCAATGTAAGTCATCTGGGACAACGCCAGGGTGCCCTTCTCGCGATTGCGGTGGACTTCCATTCCAAGAAGCCAACTGATAGGTCCCAACATTGTAATCTTGAAAATATGCGCAATCCTCTCCTGGATTTCATTAATCAACGCAGGTGAGCTTCCCGTGATGGTGCTGTCGTCGATGTGAATGGCGAGGAGTGCGAGATCGTTCCCGCGGACTAGACGGTAGACGGCGTGGTCGGAACGAAGAGGGTGGATGCCGAGTGTAGCGAGAGATGAAGTCAACTTCTCGTACCACTTGCGGCTTGATTGTTTCAGCCCATAGATTGTGCGCTGGAGTCGAATGACCTGCCCCGAATTTCTGTTCGAGTAATGTGGAGCTTGCTCCATGTATATTTCCTCATCGGGTGTAAATTCACCATTGAGGAATGCGGCGGAGTAGTCAAAGACTTTAATGTCCCAATTAAATCGGGTTGCGATGGATAAAATTGTGCGGAGTGAAGAGAGTTTGGCGGTGGGCGAGAATGTCTCGAAATAATCAATGCCTTGGACCTGCGTGAAGCCTCTTGCGACGAGTCGAGCCTTATACTTGTCAATCTCGCTGTCTGCCTTGCGCTTGATCCGAAGCGCCCATTTTTAACCGACGACGTTCCGGCCGATTGGTCTGGGAACAAGTCCATCCCCAAAGGTGCCTGTGGTCTTCATTGCTTCCATCTCCACATCCATCGCTGCCTTGAACAGGGGCCAATCTTTCCGTGCCATCGCCTGCTCGACCGTAGGCGAGTCAGACATATCCCCACTTCCAACATAGGCGTATTCCATCCCAAAATTATGCAGGTGCGAGTCGTCATCCTCGGCATCCGCAATGTGGGCCATTCGACGAGTCCGAGTGCCCTCAATAATGTTCTTCGGGTCAATGATACTCGAAATATCGCGAGGTGCAACAGGTGTTGTTGTCGAACTTGAAGCTGGAGTGGATGGAGGTGTGGTAAGGGGAGATGGTGGAGTTGGTGCGCGTAGAGGGACTGGTGCGAACTGCGGAGTTGTAGTGGGAGGGTGCTGGATGCTCTGTGAATTTTCTTCAACCCTAATTTCCGCTTTCTCCCCCTCATTCAGCACTCTGTAAATCCCACCACTTCGTCCGACCTCGGGAAACTTGACGCTTCGCTCGACACGTATGGACCGGTTGTTGGGATAATAAATCCGATGCCCGTCGATGCTTTCAAGGTCAAAACCGACCCATCTGCCCTTGCGAGCACGACCGTCCAATTTCGATGCATTGTCAACATGAACCAAGACTTCGCAGCCCCATTCGTGGATGTTGCGTAAGTCGGGTTTCGATTTGTGGAATGCCTCGTAAGGTGTACCACCTCCCAAAGCCTTGGTCGATGTTCGATTCTTCAACCAAACTGCGTGTTTCAATGCTTCACCCCACAGATTTGTCGGCAATCCGGAGGCGTGCAACATCGCCCGTACTTTCTCGAGAAGCGTGCGATTGAGTCTCTCAGCGACTCCGTTGTGCTCGGGGGTGTCGTGAACGGTGAGGCGGCGTCGAATTCCCCTCTTCGCAAGGTATTTGTCGAACAAATGGCTTTTGTACTCGCCGCCATTGTCAGAATGGAGAATTTTAATTCGGATCCCATGTTCCGTATCCCATCGTGCATCAATATTTTCGAAGGCCTCCAACGTCTCGTCCTTTGAGTGCATTAGCACTACGACCGTGTAGCGTGACACTTCGTCCGTAAATGACGAATAATATTGTTTGTGTTGTGGTGTCTCGACTGTTGCCGGTCCCCACACATCTGTATGAACTTCATCACCAATATTGCCCCTGGCTTCGCGCTCTGCAGGCTTCGAGATCGGTTTGCGGGTCATCCTGCCATGCAGGCATGACTTGCAGTCACCCGTTGAGGTGTGTTCCATCTCGTCAACTTGAATACCATCCACTAACCGGTTTTTCACCAGTTTTTTTGCGGCTTCAATCGGTAAATGTCCCATTAATTTGTGCAGTTCGTCCGGAGTCACCACGAGTGGTCCAGTGTCCACTAGGTGCGCACGCGGCGAATGCAGTGCCACCTGAACACGATAAAGTCCATGTGCCAGGGGAATGGTGCCAATACGCTGATTCTTGCTGTTAAATATGCAACACTCCGACTCGCGGAATTGTACAGTGTAGCCAGCTTTCGTGATACGTGCAACAGACAAGAGGGTGACACCGAGCGCCGGTGCGTATAAAACGTCCTTCACAAGGACTCTTGATGGTCGATTTGTGCCGTTGGGGACTTCAACACGCATATCACCCATTCCAACTGCATCGAGCTTGTTGTTGTCTGCGACAGTGATTCCGTGCGGCTGAATATCCCGATAATTTATTAAGCAATGCCGAGCGGGTGTCATGTGTCGTGTAGCGCCCGAGTCGTAGATCTCGTATTCGGGAGTGGTGGTAACGGCAGCGGCAGAGGTAAGTGAAATTGCCCCAATTGGCTCTCCTTCATCTTCCTCCCACCTCCTTGGCACAGTGTCATCCGACACGTCCAGAAGAGATGGTACGTCCGCACATTTGCTCATTCCAAGCTCCTCTTCATCGAGCTCATCAAACTCGATGTCGTCCTCCAATAATTTCGGCATTGCCATCCAAGCGCAATCCAGATCCTTGTCTGCTTTTGCGGTGTTCGCACGGCTACCTCCCTTTTTATGCGGGTTCTGACCTTCCTTTCCTCCTCCCTTCGCCCAACAATCTTTTGACATATGTCCTTTCTTGTGGCAATTATAGCATTCCATCGTCTTCTTCGACTTCGAATTCTTGCCGCCATTCCCGTAGAATGCAGCCTCTTTCTCGCCCTTCCCAGCATTCCTGGCTGCTTTGCGGTCCGATTCATCACTGATGCCTTGCAGCACCGTGTCGGGGTCGAGTTCTTTGCCAAGAAGCGTGGCAGCACCTGTGAGTGCTGAAAGATATGTTTCGTATGCTGTGGGGAGAGAGCCGAGTACGATCGCGACGAAATTCTCGTCTCCTGGGTCGGCGCCCATAGCGATTAAATCCGTGCGTATCGTCCGTAGTTTGTTGAGGTGAGTCTTTATGTCCCCACCATCTGCGCACCGCTCGTCTTGGAGCTTGCGGCACAAATCAACTGTGACCATCTTCGATTTCTTCTCATATTCGTCCTTCACCTTCTCCCACATCCCCTTCGCTGTCTCCGCCCCCTTGACCTTTAGGAAAAGCGCGTCCGGGATAACCGAAGCCAGGCCCTGTTTTATCACAGCCTGCTCCGACTTCCAGAATCGCCTCCGCGTCAAATAATCCGTGTTGGCCTTAACCTCGTCCGCCGTGGGCGCCGCAGCGTTGGCGACCTTCGGCGCAACGGGCATGGCAGCAGTGGTGTCAAAGTGATCGCCTAGCCCGGCCGCGTCCAGCGCGAACAGGAAGCGGTCACGGAAAAAGACCCAGTTTGTGCCGTCAGCCTTGCAGGAGGGAAGTTTGGCAAAATATTCGCCCAGTTTAGCAGTAGAGGACAAAGTGTTTGTTGACATAGTTGTATTGGATTTGGTGAGAGTTTAGAATTTGTAGAAGTAAGCAGTAGGTTTAAGCGCGGGGGCCAATAACCTGTGAGAATGTAGATTCCAGCAGAGAGAAACCAAGAAGATACGATGATTTATTCGCAAAATCAAGAGGGCTTTTATACCCCAAGAACAATGTAAAGAAGGCAATGTACAGAATTCGAACTCAGCCCATTGAACACGTATACACAATAAGTACACGTCGAACACGTCGACGTTTGGTAGTATCATTTCACCTTGCTGTGCTGGGCTGTGCGAGGCTGTGCGTCTCCACGCACAGTTCAATGTATCGGCTTGCTGAGATATTCCAACATCAACAGCTACACAGGTATTTCGGCTATGGAGCGCGACATACCCAAGACGTTTTTTCCTGATGGAACACAGAGCCACAGCCAAGAATCCGCACATAAATGGCTGAATTGGGATATGACCTCGACAGAACAAACTGCACTCACCTAAATAGCTTCCCTGTCGAGACTTGTCGAGCCGTGCGGGAGCGGCTAAACACGGACCTGTCTAGCCGGTTAACGGCACCTCGACACGGCCATCGGCTAGGCGTTGCCGAGACGTCTCAAAATGGCGTCGGCTACTCGTTGCCTGAATGCAGTGAAGCTCCAGCATCCTGGTGATCGCCGCTTAGGCCTCTCTTTAAAGGCGTGGCACGAACGAAAAACCTGGTCAGATGACTGTCTTCCCTCTCTCTCCTTCCGTACTTCCGGCCATGCCTTGGACTCTTTGCGGCCTCTTCCAGTTCCCTCCGCGGTTCTCTTTACGGAGGAGGCGCACCAATCTTGTCATGAAAGAGCAAGATGCCAGTGGACAGGAGGCAGATCTCTTACATAGTGTAGAATTAACCGAACAAACTCTCCACGAGGACACATACATTCCAGAGACACCCCACACCGGGCGTAATGTGCTGAAATTCGCCCTGAGCACACTGAGCTCCGTTTCCTGCAATATGCCGTTCAATTCGGTGCTGAGCAGCGTCATTGACCCTCTCTTGGACATCGTGAATCGCATTGAGGTGCGCATAATCACTGTTATTCTCACAACTAGAACTTATGTAGATTCCAGCAAACGGCGATCAACACACAAGGTCTCGTTGAATTGGCTGCACGAATCGAGCTTCTTTCGCCCCTCGTCTCTGAATTGGCCAGAGATAGGCCGCAACAGGGTCGAGTTATTGTTGAAGCTCTCCAACGGTGAGTAACCCATCTCCTGTAATCTGTAACCCGACTCGACGGGCGCAGAGAATTACAAACCATGACCAAGGAACTGGACAATGCCCACTCTCAAGGAAAACTGAAGGAATTCTTCAACCACACCGAGAATGCATCCACCCTTGCGAAACACAACAACCATCTCGCCCAAATGATCGCTGATGCCACGGTACAGCATTCGTCAACTGATTTAACAGATTTGGTTCATGTGAATGTGAATACAGCCTGCTACGGTCCACGAAGTTCTCCTATCTCTTCAAGGTCTTCAGTTAAGACTTGAAGCAAAGTCCGAGACTGCAGAAGACGGCGGCAGAGAGCTCTTCGGCACGTCCACATCTTTCTCCCTGTAATTGTGACCGCAATATTCACGCAGGAGGCACGGGTGGCAAAGGTGGCGAAGGTGGTCACACAGGCGGCGAAGGTGGTCTTGGAGAGGCAGCACAGTTGGCGATGGAAAACGTGGATCGCTTCCGCCGAATTCATGGTACGCTATCCTAGAATTGATTGCACCGAACTGCCTATGAATTGTACCAGGTGGTACCGGTGGCGAGGGTGGACCCGGCGACGTGGTAGGCGGCCGCGGTGGAACTGGTCAAGGGCCGAGGTTCAGCCACCAGTTGCTGCCCGTTGACGGGAAGGGCTTGCCGCTGTTGTCAGTGGCAGAATTTTGCTAAGAATACAAACTCAGCGACAGGATTCATGAACTTCTTGACGACCAGGGATTCGAGACCGTTGGGGCACTTCCCAAACTCAGTGATACAGACTTGAAATCCGCCGGTTTTAAAATTGGACATATCGCAGAGTTGACGAGGGCGTTGAACGATTTTGCAGAGAAGGATGGCAGTGCCAAGTAGGGGTCTCGTGTAAAAAACCTCCGATGCAGAATAAATACGACCGGCAGCAGTGTGGCGGCCCCACTCGGAGCAAGCAGTCTAAGACGCTCTAGGGTGAGCTATTAGGTGTCCACAATTTGGCGAGCGAGGGAATGCCGTTGACATGCGAGGGCGTAGGAGGTGAGACAGTGCTTTGTCGGTAAAGGCCTCCTCCTCGGAGACTGCCAGAGAAATGCTTCCTCCAAAGAGATCATTACAACTTGGAACGACAGGTGGGCCCAAAATACACTGCGTGGCTGCTGTGCATCCGATAACCCTGTCAACGAATGGAACTGCAAGTCCCTTTCATTGAATAGGTCAAAATTGACGCGCGTAAATTATAAAGTGCACGCGTTTAACGTTCTGGTTCAAGTCGAGTCGAAACTGGATGATGCTTTCTGAGGTAAAGTTTGGTTTCCCTATGGATGTGTCATGTGCATGAGCATTCAAATTCATGCACAGTGGGATCTACTAACTGCCCTAAGCGCAAGGTGCGCATCTGCGAATTAGGTATTAGATGATAGCAGCATCTTGGTATATAAGCAGATGTCAATTTGAGGTCAGACAAATATTTCGTTGAGCTTAGCTGTATTTTTTGGTACACCGTGTGAAGATTGGTTCTTTCAGACCGCGGTCAATTTGTCACGAAGCAGTCAAAATATATTAGTTGTGGAGCTTTGGGTTTTTTCCGTGCTTGAGACCTGAGTGAGGGTGAGATTTCCGGATTCATGAACTTAGATGTCTGCAACAATGCGGTGGATGCGGTTTGTTGTGTCAGTTTTGGAACGTGGATTGGTACCTGCTTGGCGTGCCATGATCAATGCGTCAAGCATGTGACCTTGAACAGTCAACCTTTCGAATCATTTTGTTACAATTGGGAGCTCAACGCCCAAATTTTGAAGCAAAAACAGGTACTGGACGAGCTCCGGCAAACTCGATCCAAGATAGAGCGCAAACTCCCCAAGACTGCTACCTTTCCGGCCTTGACGTTACTACCTAGCCGCGGATATTTCGGCCGAAACTTGAGCCTTCGTTTATAGGGTAAGAGCGCGTGTTGCAGACCAGCTGCACATACAGCATAAAAACCTTGTAGCGCTGATTCCCTTCCGTACACTTTGAGTCTTTGAGTTTGAGCCTAGCTGGCCGTGCCAGGGTATTCCGTCCTCCTAGGTATCCTTGCCCTTCACTCATCACCGGCGGCAGGGGGCCTAAAGAGGGGGCAGTACCATGGCCGTAGAAAGTCCTGTCACCTTTTCGGATCTGCAAGCCGTAAATGTCTTTGAAAACTTACCGGTGGAACCATTCGATTCGGCGGCAGGTTATCAGGAGCGTGATGGGATTTTTTTCTTTGGTTTCCGTATTCCGAGGTTTTGGTTGTGGTACCTTGGCGCGGCCCAGAAGTTACTATTTTTTATGACCAAATTGAGACCATTGACCGGAGATTGGACAAACGTGGCGACCCAGAGACTGTTTCCCTCTCCCATCCCAGGGATGCCCGGAGGACTATTTTGAATTTCTAAGTTCCAGACTTGCTGAATCACGGAGCCAGCAAAACCAAGGTAAAACCCAGATCAACCGGTGCGTCTATCGAAAGCTTGCTCTATAGACAGATCGATTACCGGGCTAGGCCGATCGTGGACCGCAATGATTGCGGCAAAGAGTATCGTTTTCTTCAACCAATCAACCCACCATTGCCGAGGCCAAAAAGAATATTGGATATAACCGGGAATCCATTCAGGAGGCCATTGATCGCTACCTCGTCTTGCAGCCCATAGACCCTGGTTCTCTTATTTGGATTCCGTTGAATGTATTCTTGTTGCCGCACGTAATAAATCATGCGTTGGCATTAGCGAATCTGGCCAGTTCATGAGTCATTTGATCGGAGGATCGAGGACTTGTAACCCTCTTGAAGTAATCTGGTTTATTCAAGTCTTCTGGTTGAGCGGTGACTCAGCTCTTCCTCAACGGGAGCAGCCCTCGGCAATCTATCCATACATTGGATTGGTGCTGATCTTTTAGTCTGTGCGGTAAGACACCGATGAAAGCCTTTGGCCGTGCGTCGAAGATTCCCCTTTACCAGCGCAAGCACTGCTCTAGTGGTCCTTGTATTTTTAAATCAAATCCATGACTTTGAACGATTCCCCCTCATCCCATTAAAGGGGAAACTGTATATCGAAGCGCGCGAACGGGCCAGACATTTTGGGTCGGAGTGAGATACAAGGCACAAAATAAGGGAAAGAATATATTAGGAGGTAGAACATATTTGTGTGCGGACACGCAAAGTAGGGGCAGGCAAAATAGGTGCATATATAAGATGCACGATACAATACGAGAGCAGAGATATTGGGATGGAAGAATAGAAAGGATGGTGAACAGAGATGTGCGCAACGGGCGCAAGGCGGGGGAAAGCGAAACCTACCTTCCTGCCAAAAATCCCGGCGATGAAAGAAAACTCGACAAAATGATCGTCGCAAGGCACAGTCACAGTCACATCCCGACGACGACGAACAGCTCCAGGACGACTAGCCATGAGCACCACACAGTCACGCGGATGGTGCATGGAGGCATCGAGCTCGTGTTGAGATAGTCCCCGGGAAGATAAAGGCAATAGCAATGAAATGCGGAGTGAAACCCAAGCTCAGTCGTCGGTCGGTGTATGCACCGAGTCATTCGTCTGACGTCCATCCAGCGAGCGACGGACAAGGACGGGGTAAGGTGCGTAGTATACAGCGCGAATGGATGAGGGTGGAGAAAACGAAAACCCCCGGAAGCGGGAATGCATGTCTCGTGAGAAGGCGAGACAGCCAAAAGGCCACTCCTCCGCCCTCTTGCAGCAGGATCAGAATTCCGACGAGATCGCCGATATCTGCAAGCTTCGTGTGAAGAAGTGCAATACGCGAAGCATGCTGCATTAACCTCGAAGGGCAAGAGCACAAACCCCAGACGGGACGCTCGCGCAGCAGGTAGAGCACGTCAAAGAAGGCTGGGACGACGTCCGCGCATCCAAAGGCAAGCGCGGGAACGCGACGCACGACCTCCGTGTCCGCCCTTCCTACGTAAAGAAATGCCACTCTACAGAGAGCGTGGAAGCGAAAACCCCGAAAATTCCGCATCCCCGCAATCGCAAAAACAAGGAAAGGAAAGACAGGCAAAGATGGTCACTCACCCCCGAAACAACTGCCCACTTGCATCGTAGTGTATGGCCCCGACCGGCGTAAGCAGCGGAGCCGCCGAGAAAGGACCGATGGTGCGGTGGTGGTTGAGGACAAACCGCACATCGTAATCCTCGTAGTGCTACGCTTGGGCTTCGGGCGCGCTTTCGTGCGCAGCGTCGCGATGCTCGTGGGGTTGTGCAGCGCTTGGTGCGCGTCGCGGTCGCGGGTGGTGATGATGGAGGAAGAGATGGCGCTGGAGGTGGCGCAGGGTCCTGTGAAGAGAGGGTGTTAGCGTAATGCATGTTGGAGACCGAAGAGGCGAGGAAAAGAACAAGGCGTAGTGGGGATGGGTGGACGGAAGATTGGCGCTTGTGGCGCGCAAATGGGAAGGAGCAGGGTGAAGGTACAAGCACCAAGGACACGCAGTAAGCAATGGAGGGAAAGCACAGTGGGCGTGCGCAGAGGAACAGGGGGAGAGGCGAGAAAGGACGGACGACGAGGGCCAGGATTACGAAGGGAAGCTCGAAACGGGTGGTGGAGGGTAAAGGTGGCAAGAAGAAAGAAGAGTGAAGTCGCACGCGGTGGAGGAACGAAGGAGGTGTGGATCATGGTCTAGTAGAAAAGTGCGGGGGGGGCGTGCGTGAGGAAATGAGGCTCGGAAGAGCGCACGGTGGCAGGGTGTATGTACATAAGAAGGGAGTAAATCATGACCAGCGAAAATGGAGAAGAAAGCGAGAAGACTACCCAAAACACTCACCTCGTCAAGATCCATATACGCCCCGCACGCTCTCGTACCCCCTTGACGTCCCGGTATGCGGAGAACTGTGCGCGTAAACGGGGCGCACACGAGAGTTGCGTCGCGCACTAGAAATGAAGGAAGGTCGCCGTGTGCGTGAAGAAGCACGCCTCCTGCGATGCGTGTAGTGTGCGAGCGCGCGAAGGAGGAAGTCGAGCTGCTAGAGATGGAGAAGAGGGCGGCGGCGGGCAGCACACAGAGTCGCGCGTGTAGATCGTGCGCATCCTTCCTCGCCAGCATAAGCACGCTCGCTCAGCATCAAAGGAATGCCACCTTGCGTGCGTGAATCGTGCGCGAGGGTGTGTCGATTGCGGTGGGCGCTGGAATGAAGAGAGGGACATATACGCCGGCGGTGCGAGGACGGTTTGGACGCCGTACTTGACCGTACTCGACTCCTTGACACCCACACGCTCGCGGAGCAAGTCTATCCGCGCCTCCGAGCCTTGCATCGTGAAATCAATGCGCACATCGGAGAAAGGCGAGACGGACACACAGCGGCAGGCAGCATGCACCCTCGTTCTTGGCCTCGTTCCGGCACACTTCCTCATCGTGGCGGACCTTCTCGATGTTGTCGCGGCGGTATGAATGCTACGAGGTGTGGTGCGGGATGTTGAGCTTCCCCATCGCCGCTTGTGGTGGGCAGAGGAAGGAGCGGCGTGTTTGGTCGGCATCATGATGGGAGTAACGACGAGATTTATGGGAGTGGAAGTCGGCTAGTGCTCGGCAAAGCCATCATCAGTGGGACTCGGTCCCCATCATTAGTGGGACTCGCGATCATTAGTGGGGCTGAAGATCTCAACAATCAATATGTCCATCAGCGCATGATGATATCATTCAAGCTCCGTGATGCGCCATCCGGCAGCTAACGATCGTGATCGCGCTTGCTCGCACGCCAAGCCCGAACTATGTGCCTACCGGATCAACGGATAGGGATTACCTTGTCAAATTTCGGCATCTTCTGTTGCGTTCAACACCGGACTCACCCACTCTGTACCCACCAACTCGTGGTCCGTCCAGACAGCTGACCTTCAGATTTTATTGTGACACATATTCCCCTTAATATTCACTTCATTATACGCCTCATTTCCCCTTTTTCAAACTCAACCTCGCCATAACTGTCATTTCTTGACTAATATTTGATGCTCTACTATTGTTCCTCTATTGTTTTCTCTAGTTCCTGGCTCCTGATTAGTATGATTCTTACTTTGTTTTACTCCATTTGCTCTGCACTCTATCTGTATAAATACTGAAGTTTCTCTCAATACAGCTCAGCTTTTGACTGTCCACATTGTGCATTGCTTAAGTTCGCATCGCCTCCGCTACCGGCCTCGCTCTGCGAACTCGTTCTCGCTCCCGTCGTCTCACCCGCTCCCAGCCACTTGGTCACATGTCACGGCACCAGACTATATTGAAAACTCGCATTTTTATTATTTCTACTACCCTACTTCGTGCAGCTTATACTTCATTGTTAGCTCGTGCTGAGTCGGCTGGTAGGCACGACACGGCCTACCCTTCTTATCCCCCCCCATCTCAGCCCCATCCTTCCCTCACTATGTTTGAGGAGGCGGCGGATTTCACCTCCGGTGAAATAAAGGCCTATAGGAAATTTGTGTGTTACCCACTATAAAATATTTATGTGCCAACACTCTGCCTCATGGCTCCTTCTAGGTGTTTCCCGATGCACTTGCGGCGCCAGACCATGACCCGTTTTTCTCCGTCGAAAATGCGCCCTCCTCATAAATGAACTTGAATATGCGGGCCCGATATATGAACCTGGTAAGTGATTTCTTTCGACATTACCAATTTCATGCAGTCAGCTTATTCTACTTCTGAGATTCTGGTACCTTTGTGCCCCAGGAATTTGTGTTCAATGGCACTATCGCTCCGCAAATCCTAATTGAAGGCAGGTCTTCCTTTCATGAGACTGAATCACCACTCAATTCCTCGTTAGATTCCTTCGGTGTGCCCATGGAGTATCCCCCAAACCTCGATGCTGGCCCGGTTGATTTTCCTAGTGACGTTTTGGTCAATCCCATCGAGAGCGCCACTGGAATCGACGACTTCAACATGGAAGATTTATTTCCAAACTTTAACCCTCAGGTGTTCGATTTCGGCAGTACATACGATCTGCCCCCGTTACCTGCACCCCCAGCATCCTCCCCTCTCGCACCAGTGGTCACGGAAGGGATGCAATCAACCCGGAAGCGCAAAACGAGGGAGCTGGAGGTCGATGTACGAGACATCATTCCAGAAGGGCAAAGTCGTGCGAGGTTCAGGGCTCGAGTCAGAGCGGAGGGTCCTGAGTAACTGGTTGAGTCCCCCATGCACATCGGAAGAAGTGCACCCTGGTTTTTTTTACTCACTCCTGATGACCACTTACAATTACAATTACCTGAGTACAACCTATGTTCTCCGTTCTCGATGGATGTGTATTTAAATTCCCCCACCTTCTTCTGCCGCCTCCCCACACACCCTACTGCATTCTATTTCTCAACCTCCTCAGCAATAAACTTGTGTATTTATCTGCAACGCGATGAGGGCTTATCACCTTGACCGAATCAGGTAATTTACCATTCACTCTGTGTAGCTGAGTACTAACGGTACATAAATGTAGACTCCTTTTCTCGTGATAGATTTGTTTAGAATTCATTTGCACTTGATTTCGATGAAGAGCACGAAAAAGGAAAGACTACAGCTACAATTTAACGAGGGCGCTCGTTGAAAAGGGAGATAGGTGAAGCAGCAAACCAGAACAAACGTGTTTGTAGGTGGCTGACGGACCTCAGAGGAAAGGATGCCTTCAAAAACGTTCAATTCTGGGGATACCGCAATGAAAAGTGGATCAAAGGATGCGCCTTCACGGCGTCGTTCTGCTCATATCAAAATCTCATGGTTACGATGTGCTTCGCGAGCACTCCGCGCTTTCGGCAGATTCCTAGTACTGGGTTACCGAAGGTGCATCAGGCTGGTGAAGCGTCATAATGTGGGTACACCCTCATTGATATCTGAACACAACTTTCTTGACGTGCGGTGGCTTCAGCGGATCAATAATTCTTGCCGCTGATTGCCTTGATCGCCGCCCCGCGTCGCAAGCGGAGTTGACAAGCGAGTCCCACTATCAATCACTTCGTTTATGGGACTCGGACACTGATAGTGGGAGTGGGACTCGGCTACTACCTTTAGCCGAGTTCCACTCCCATAACTCTCGTATATACTCTCATGATGGGAGCCGAAGCTGGAAGTTGAATCAAACCGGCAACAAACCCGGGCCGGGCATGAAAACGGAGAGGTTTTTTAAGGAACTTTTGCACCACGACACCTTGATTGAAAATAGCACAGCGGACCGCACGGCCCCCTGGCGAGTTTCAACTGAAGCAGCACTGGTCACTGAGCAGCGGTGGACCATCGCCCGTACTTCGACAATTTGAATGCTGGTCAATTTACTTCGAATCCGAGTCTCAGCCGGTGATCTGTTGGGTGAATGGCTAAAGCCCGTAAAACATCCTGGGTATCTTATAACTTTTTATCCAGATTAAGCGGACCTTGCGCCAAGAACGCCGGTCGATGGATCCCGTTTCGATGCCGAGGGTTCCGATGCAGAAGTAACATGAAATCTTGTTTTCTTCCAAGCAGATCGGTATGGGCAGGCTATAGAAAAATGTGCATAAGTCACGCGATCCCAGAGGGAGATTAAGCTCCCTAATCGATGCAGCATCTTCGAATTTATTGAATCTATATGTAATGGCCTAATGTTTCGCACCGTGAAGCATTCCCAAAATTACATTCGCTTCTCTCAACTTAGAAATATCTCAGTCAAAAGAAAACCAGGCGCTCCAGTGCACTTACCACGCGGAAAAGCCTTCGCATCGGTCGAAACATCATACAGCGGATAACCAAGGTGTGTCGCAGCAGCTTGACTTTGTGGATCAAAACCTTTGAACTGAGTAAATCATCGTATTCCGTTGTAAATGTCACCATCGCACGAGTAGCTATGCACCAGAGTTGCAATGCGAATTACGGGAAACACCTTGCGTCTTCTATGCTGAGGCGATAGATCCTAGAAGGATCTAACGACCAATAGGCGGGGCAGGCCTTAAATGAATCCGGCTCGGTTCGAAAATCCTCTGGTGGGCAGACGAATAGATACCCCTTGGGTTTATGAGTGCTGCATGTCTGTCGTAAACACCGGAGGTTGAACTTGATTGAATTCACATAGTGGATTGCTCAATATCCAAGAACCAAACTTGTGTAAAATCGCGCCATAATGTTCAAAGAGCAACGTTTCATTAGGTGAGTGAAAATGTGATTTACCTGTGTCAGCCAGTACTTCTGGCCATCAGCCTCATACCAGACCCACATTATCAATTCAAGATCGTACACTCGGTCGCAGGCGAAGCTTGCAAACAAAATTGAGGAAAGTAAATTAAATGGGGTCCAGGCCAGGGACGTACCTTATCCAGGAGCTGGGCATGAATTCTCCTCCTTCGTCTCCGCCTCCCCGCCAGATCAGGGGCATGCAGGCATGGTCAAGAGGTTTTGTGATGTTGAAGAAAGTCTCGCTTCGTGCGTGCAAACGGAAGACACTTGGGCCAGTCGAATAGGAAGTCGAGTAGTAACGGCAAGTGTCCGAAGCCGAGCTACCGGGGGCTCAGAACAGAGTTCAGGATATTCGCCCTCCCTTAGGTTCGAAATAATCACGGCCTCTGCGTTGGAGTCGTCCAATGACACGTTCTCCGAGTGACGGTAGTCTGGAGAATATAATTGGATCAACACCGAGGGGAGTAACGATTGCATACGAACACGGTAGTCAATGATGTATGTGGTCCGGATGGGTGCATGTTGAAAACGGGTAAGGAATTGTTGGAAAGGGATCACTTCTATTGCGTGTCAATTAAGCAAGATTCAGATTAAATGGGCGACCCAAACCATCATAGAAAACCGCCGCCCAGAGTCTACTGGTGTTCACCAAGTCGTCGAGCTGCATGACATACGGATGTCTGCAACAAATTACAATATTCATGAGTATGAGAACTACTGAGAGACTTATTTAGGAGTCCCCGGATCGACTCGTATTTGTGATATGTTGTCGCCATTCCTGAAATATTGCACCAAAATGAAAACCTCGGTAGCTCCCTTTGAACTCACCTTCTCCGCGCCGTCTCCCTGATAAATTGCGACCGTCAAGGGTCCGGATCCGCGACCTTCGAGTTTTGCGTACATGCGCCGAACACCCGGACTTCGACGCGGACGCCTCAGAAAACCCGATCCGTTCAAATGTATTTCCCTAGTCAAGTTGATGTCCCCGATTGGAATCTTCCGGAATCCTCGTGGTTCGTAAGCATCGCCGCGGCGAATAATGCTGAGCGGCGTGAGATCGCGTGCATCGAGAGCTCGTAGTCGGACGTTGCGAGTACACTGCGGTAGAGAGATGCGGGAAGGGAGTGGGAGTGAAGAGCGCGAGTGTCAAGTCGGATCCCAATCCAAGCAAGAACTATTTGATCGAATCAATTCGAGAATTGCTTTTGCAGATCGATACCGCGGAGAGATAGCAATATGCGCCCAGGACCGGCGTTGAGAGATGCCGCCGTGAAACTCGTCTTAGGAATAGGCTCCCCACATCGCACACTCGTTCTCCCAGTAGCACGCCACTTCGTCAGGCGTCAGCCGGGGATGGCGAAGATGAGGAGATTCTGCGGGTGGGGTACATCTGCCTCAGTAGCATAGCGCGAATGAACGAGCCAGCTGACTTTTATATCAGCGTGAAGATTCCGTTCCGCGATATTTTTGCGACGGAGCTCCAATGTACACACTCACCGTTCTCCTCCATCTAGCCATTCTCGTTCTCGGTATTTTCGCGCGCGCGCAGATTGGACGTTGACGCCCTCGACCGGTACCTTTCGTTTCCGGTTCCAGCCCATGCAGCGACAACCTACTCTGTGAGAACGGTCCCTTTTGACTCTTCGCGACGATAGAGGAGCAGCGATCCTACAGAATCTCCAAAGCACGGTGCAAAGATGTGGCGATCGAAGGCCCTCGAAATTCGAGATCAAGAATGAGTGCGGTTCTCGTGAGTCATCGTCCGTGGGCTGATTATCGGCTGCTTCCGAGAGTCTCTGAAAGGCGAAAAAGTCCTAGTCCGATTGATTTTTGTTGAGGGAGGAAGATTGACCACTGAAAAGATCCGAGTGATCGGCCGACGGACTCCGAATCGGCTTGCTTATCTCGATGCGCTTTGACCGCTTACCGCTTACCACCATGTCATCCATATCCTCCCTGCCCATGCCAGACGCCGTATCCCGGAACACACAAATCCCTCGATTTCTGGAGCTTGTTTGAAATCACCTTTGTTGAGCGGTATAGGACGACGACCTAGCGAGTCGTGCGAAGAGCCCAGGCTCTGGCAGAGTCGCATGTACCAGCTAAGACCAGCTATCATTGGCCAGCAGCCGAAGAGCGCGCGCTTCCAGTTCGCCTGACTCCTTCTTCGAGATGTTGGCTCTCGTCTTGTTGCGTCTCAAGTCCGAGTCCTCTGACTTGAGTCTCGGATTACTACGTCCCACTGCCACCCAGCCAAAATATGGATACACCTTTGGGGCTCTTTTAAACGCGGCGGTCTAGAGCACCGCCGTCAAAATGGCCCTTAGCAGTGGAATATATCCCAGGACAATTTGCCAGCCATAGTTTTTGTCAATTTCGAGCACTTGGTTTACCGGCCGGACACCTCCCAGCCTCTCTAGAGCTACATCCCCGTTAAATTTTGGGTATATGGCTCGACGGCACCTCAAACGAGCTTATATTCTGGAGTTCAAACCATCGGGAGTGGGATTCCTACCGTTTAGCCTCCATGCGCGCTGCGTAGTTCTACAGATCTCCGGCGCGTTGATTGATGTTTCTGGCCGCTGATTTATCGATGCTGCATGGATGCCAGCTCGCAGTTATTAACTCGGGGACACTGTTGTAGCCTGGTTGCCACTACTCGATTATATTCCTCCGATGATGAGCTCTGAGATCTTGTCAAAGTAAGTGAATGATCCAACTCGCCGTCAAATTTGAATCCCGATTATTTAATATAATTATTGCAGCGTTTCACTGAACCACACTTGTCGTTCCTTTTTCTGAAAAATCGATACGTTCTGCAGGATTCAGGCTTTTACTTGGTCCGGGTTATTCACAGCAAATCCTCCCCTACACTAGCGGTATGTAGCGACCTCTTGTTCGCAGGGTCACGGTTAACTGATGGAAATCGGAGCCGCCACCATCAAATTTGTAGCCCAATACACTTTCAAAGCAGAGCGCTTACGACCCTACCCCCTAAAAACCGATTGTTACTTTCATGCATTCGGTGAGTACCATCTGTCGGTTCAAAGCAAATCAGCTCATAATACCACAGCTGTACAGACTTGCCCGGTGTTGCTGTATGTCACTTTTGCGTCATTTACTCTGGGATCCTGAGGTACGCCTGCCTTCTTTGAGCTTCAAATTGGCCTCATGCCCTCTCTGTCCATCCAATGCCCATGCACTTTTCTATTCACTGCCCGAGTTGAGCTCAGACTTCCCTCATACTATGATATATGTTCTTCAAGTTCAGCGCAGTCCAATTCGAAAATTTCCGACGTAAGTGAAACCTTTTAATACATGCTGACCATTTGAACTGCCCAGGAACCTCGGTTTATTTTTACTCTCGTCGTTCGGAGTCCCGCGCCATGCGACGAGGTCGCAGAGTTCTTTCGGAGTACGTGTGATGCTACTTCTTTCACAGTTCAGCGTGCCTTCACAGCCTTCTTTCGACGTCCGCTTTACTGTCGATATTCTCAGCAGAGTCTTGCACAGCCCTCGATCTATATCTGGTTTACGGTCCACGCAGTCCATCTCCGCTGTCGCAGGTGGGTAGCTCTCGATATTTACATTATCTACAAGATACTGACTCCGTCTAGGAAGGGAAGAAAAGGTGGGACTTCCCAGGGCTCTGTATCGTATTCCTCGCGCTTGCTGTTCGCAGTACCAAATAATATGAAAAAGGGTATTTTCCACTTGACTTTTCTTTGCTTGGTTCGTGTGCAAACAACCTGTTCAGAATTTCTCATCCTCGTGCGTTCTCAATGGCGATACAAATGGCCGTGCAGCAAGGCAGTTCGCATTGCCTATCATGAGTGGATCTGCATTCTGATGGACTCACTTATTTTAGGATTTCGCGCCGAAGACACGAGGCAAAGCTGTTAATTCAGCGCCTATTCCCTCTTCCTTTCCTTCCTCACTATCGATGGCCCTCCAACCCGCTTCCGACCCGGAGTTGACCATAGTGTCGACGACGAACAACGCCGAGTCCGCACAGTACGTCGTCTTTGCAGTTGGCACCAGGGATGTGAACATCAGAATGCAGATACCCCGGCGCCTTCTTCCCTGGGGGTAGCGGATTCACCATAGGTGGCGACGTGTTCACAAGCAATATCACCAATCATGTTCATAATCCCCCACAAGAGACGCTGCCAGGCAGAGTCGTCTCTCTTCGTTACTTCTGAATACTTATGGGTAACAACCAGCATTTCGGACATTTCACCTTGGAGACATAAATCTGATAAAGGAAATACGTTGGAGTGGTCAACCTGGCATTGAGAATCGCCACCATCAAGAGCCGGGTCTTCGGCGGATGTACTCCGCCAAACTCGGAGATCGGTGTATGACGATCGCCATGTATCAGGGAGATGGGGCTGAAGAGGTGCGTTGCATAAAGCGGTCCGCTATTTTTTTCCCAGAGGACTATTGCAGGAATGGCGAAAGGAAGTCGCGAAATACAAGTCGATTCGGTGACTCCCAATAGTTTCCTTCCTATTTCGTGTATTCACGAAAAAGCTGCGCAGCCATCCCCATATAATGCAGCTCTACGGCTTGGCGAGTGTCCAGGGACTCTGTGCAATGATCTTTCATGATGGTGAGACTCGTTGGTCTGACATGAATGATGGAGTCCAGCTGATACTGCGAATATAGAGTTAATCCCATTCAAACAATTTATCAAGCGCTTTCAACATTCACCGGTCTTGACCACGTACATCCAAGGCTACTGTGTGCGTAGATGCTTCATCGTCAATTTTGCCTCAATACTGACCAACTGCACTCAGTGTACAGAATTAGATGTAGGAACAGGAGTCTTTTAAGACCCAACTACTTTGATCATTCAACTCTTTGCAGGAGGCACGCCGCTATCTTTGTCATTCGCCCTTCGAGGTAAACCATTCTGTCTTCCTTCTGCCGCTCCTGACCGATGTCTAGGATTATTCTTATTCATCGCTTTGGATACGCCTTTCAACAGGAAATCTCTGTGTGGATTTCTTTCATGACTCGGAACCAGATGACAAGGCCTTGTGGTGGATCCACCGGAATGGGCTGCACCTCGAAGACGTATCATTGAATGATCCCAATGTGGAGACCGTGATCATCTCGACTTTCAGCGAAGACGAATATCATGAACTTTGTTCTGGGCCCCCAATAGCCCAGTATTGGGAGCTTTCAGTTTCCACCCGACTTCCCATTCACCTAGGGTCAATTTTCCGGTCAAATTCCCAAGAAGGGAACTTGGTCCGGATAGCTAAGCCTTTTAGCATGGACCTGGAGACCTTGATAAGCTGGAAGGATGTCGGAGACGAAGCAGAAGTCCTACCCAATGGCTGGATCAGGTATGTCTTCCGTTTCATTTACTTCTCTCATTTCATTTGTTTCAAGATATGACTCCCGCCAAGTTCATGATCTTCGTTTAGAAATATTGTTGTGGCCCGATCCCAACTCGAAGAAGTTCTGGCTGGCACAAGCAAATTCCATTTTCGCTCAACTTCAAGAGACATCGCATTTCGATGATTACGGTATGAGTTTATCGTTATCGGTGCTTGGATCCTGACCAATCCACGAGAGCAGTCTGCCTGACTTCAATCCACTTCCGCCTTCAATGTTTCCCGAATGCTCACAATACTCACGAGCCCGAGGGGTATTTGTTCATTTGTCCAGCTAAGGACTTCCAAACCGGACCTACTTCATTTCGGTGGCCAGACTGTCCGGCCTATTGGTCCCTGGAACCATCTGGTGCCACCCGCCTCAGCACAGAGGACGCGGAAGCCCTCGGATTTCCCGTAATTCACATTGAAACTATCATTGCGGGATTATCCTGGGATAAAGGTGTTTATGACGGACTACGGCAATTTCACCGAGGGAAAGGGTTTGATCGGGATAGTCAAGATGTTGCGGAACATTTAGGCTACCCGTTGTGCACGCTCTTGAGGGATGTGGACTCTCCATTGCCATGTGGTGAGTCAATTGAACGACCCATCGTATGCTGGCTGAGATATTTTCACAGTTCAGAACTTCTGGTGTGGTGAATGGAGGAGGGATGAAGCACATTGCCAGACGTTGGGGCACTACTTGAATAGCTCCACGGTGACCAGTGCTTCTCCCACCAAGTCCGCATCCCCGGACGCTCTTTTTGCTTCCTCCAACGACACCCCAGTTGACCCTCTTGTTCCACGTCCACCAGCAAAAAGCACCAAGCTCATCCTCCGTACTCGTCTCTCCGCTTCCATCTCCTTCCTCCTCGGAACAGTCTTCGCACTTAGCCTCCTCCCCACCGTGATGTGAAGAGAAAATATTTATTGCTATGGACTGTGTATTCAAACTACTTAGATTGAAAGTAACAGCATCGTAGATTCCGGCACTCGAAAGTGTGATCCTAAGTCGTATCCATGTGAAAGGAGATCTTCTCGTCCCACTGGCCAGCAACGGCTTTTGGGTGTCCCATTCCTGTGGCGCTCACCTCTGGGCCCCAGACCGGCGGGATTGGGGCACGTGTTTGATTTCTACCGGGCGAAGACTAACTCACAACTACTAAATCCAGCGCAGGCGGCGCTTTTTTTGTAAATAATGAAAGCGCACAGCACGTACCGCGGAACTCAAAGAAGGCTGAGCAGGCTTGAAGTCCACAATAGCTTCGAAGGTGCCAGATTAAGAGATTAAGGATCGCCGCCCAGGAGAAGAACCGGTCCAAGCGAAATATAATTGTGTTTTAATACCTTGTAAGTTACATCCGACGATACCGAGGTGCCGCTGTACGATTTTCCTCGGAAAACAGATATAGACCGAAGGCACCCAAGCTCGTGCGCCGCAAGCAGCAGCATTGTTTCGTCCTCCATTCCTGTCAAAACTACGTATTCAGGTCAATTTTTATTGAAAAATGAATTGAGGACAGACGGCCAAGGGGAGGGATCAATAGAGCAACTTACTGATCGACTCCCTCGGTTGCCAATTCTATATTGTCGCCTTGTGCCCGCGCAGCTTCTACACCGCCGCCTTCCTGCTCCCGGCGTGCCACACGCTGCCGCTCACCGCGACCTCCGCGGTGGTATCACCGAAATTCGCTTCACCGTCGCCCGGCCCCGGCTCCGCCCGCGTCAGCTTGCTCCTACGCACCTCGTCGCAGCGTGTGCTCGAAGCCCACGCCGCCAACGCACACGGCTGGGTGCGCGAGAACGGGTGCAGAATATAAATGAGCCTCTGCGAAGGCATCATTCAAGAAGACAGGTCGTAGATCCATGCGCGCCCCCCAAACCGTAGTTGGGGAATAACAAAAGAAAGACGTACGTGAATCTCGTTATCAAGAGCAGCCGCGTACACCCTCTCTCGCCCCGCCCGCACTCGCAGCCGCCACGATATACGCGGCCTCCAACTAGACCTAGACCCTTCCCCTCGTCCTTTTAGCGCAATCCCACACGCGTCTGCATCCGTCACCACCAGCTCTGTCCCGTTGCCCCGACATGCGTGACGTCTAGGATCATCAGCGCATTCTTGCTGCGACGGTGGAGATGTGCGACCCGAGAGAGCGACCACTGCAGGTCGAGAAGTTAGCAGTACGCCTGCGAGGACGATTTCGCCCAGAGCACGCCACGTCCGTCCAGTCTGCCCTCGTGCACGCCCTTCCACGGTGTTGGTTCCTGCGCACCATCCGTCTATCGGCGCGCGCCGTGTGATTCGACTGTGTAGACCTGACAACGCGTCTACAGCGCTACAAGAGCGGGCGGCGCCAGCGACAGTGCATGAGAGAGGCGCCCCCGACAGAGCCAAAAGCGCACGGTAATGACGCCGAGAGGTGCCGCTGTGAAACTCACCTTGGCACCGAGAATACCCTGCGGTGGTCCCCCTCCTCGCACTGGTATCATATACGTTCTGCCCCAGCAGCACGCCACCTCGCCAGCGTCGATAGGGAGTGGCGAAGACGAGGAGATTATGTGGGTGGGGTTGCGTCTGCCTCGGGAACGTAGCGCGAATGAACGAGCTTGAGTCGTCAGGACCTCCAATGTACACACTCACCTTTCTCCTCCATCTAGCTGTTGTCGCTCTCGGGAGCTGGTGCTTCGCGTCCGTGGCGTGCGCAGATTGGCATTAACGCCCTCGACCTTTCGTTCTTGCTTCCAGAGACACCCCATTCTGCGAGAGCGGTCCCCACCCGAGCCTTGGCGACGACAGAGGAGCGACGATTCTCCAGAAGCTCCCAAGCACGGTGCAAAGATAAGTGGTGATCGAGAGTGGAGAGTCAAAAATGAGTGTGAAATTCTCGTGAGTCATCGTCCGGGTGCTGAGTATTGGCTGCTTCCGAAGGACACAAAAGGGTGAAATCCTGGCCCGATTCGTTTTTGATGGACAGCATTGTAGCGACCCTCTGCGCGAGCGTGGACGAGGGAAAATTGAAGAAGCCGCTAAAAAGATTTAAGCCATCGGCCCGGTTCGGCTGACGGGTCCGAATCGGCTTGCTTATCCCGATACGCTTTGACTTGACTGCTTACCGCCATGTCCATATCCTCCATGCCATGCCAGACGCCGTACTCCGGACAACACACGGGTCTCGATTTCTGGAGCTGGGTCGGAATCACCTCTGTTGAGCGGTCCAGGACGACGACCTAGCGAATCATGCGATGAGCCAACGATGAGCCCAGGCTCCGGCGGAATCACATGTACTAGTGATCGCCCAGCAAGCGAAGACTCGGAGCGCGAGCCTCCAGTTCGCTCTACTCCCGACGTATTCGGAATCTTGGTTCTCATCTTGTTGCTCTTAGGCATTCCGATCTTCTGACTTGAGCCTCCACTTATGTCCCACGGATGCGCCTTTGAGGCTTTTGTATTACGCGGACCGGCACATGTCGACAATGACCACTTTATTCCCAGAAAGCATCCGTCTGATCACCCTGTGAACCAAAGGCGGTGGTCTGGAGCACCACTGAAATTGCCTCCAGAGGGGGAATATATCACGGACAATTTCTTCGGATTCGCAACAGTGGTAACCAGTTCCCCTCACACTATTGCATGTGGCCCATCTAGAAAATCTCTCTCCATCGACGTAGGACCTTCACCTCCGGGATCTAGTGGCGACGATTTCTCATCTCCGGCTTTCATTGTTGCGCACTCAAAATGGAGAACTACATCCAGGGCTCAAATTTAAACGGTGATTTGGAGGGTTGCGTGCCCCGCGTTCGCAGAAGCCATTTCTTTCTCAAGCTTCGGAGACCTCCACCGGAAAACCTGTCCGCAGCCCCACCTCGAGAATCTACGGGAATGCGGAACGTAATCCTCCGAAAAACCTATTGGGGACGGGCAGATCAACCAATGCATGGGGGATTCTTCACCATCGACAGCTCGGGTCGTCTCTCCGGCTTCGCTCCATCTGTCCTCGGGCGTCTATTTTTCTGCTCGCAAGCACATCCAATAAGGCTGTAGCTCACTACTTCAACGGTCTCGCTTACTGCGTTTGGTCTTCAGTTCGCCCAGTATTCACGGACTTGATCAAGGTGCCTCGACCGCCGTCGACTTGCTGCTTTCGATTGATTTTGTTTTGTTTTCGAGATACGACTCCCGCCGAGTCCGTTATACTGTCTTACCAGTATGCACCAAAGACCCGTCGGACGTAAGCGGTTTCTGGCTGGCACAGGCGAGTTGCATCTTCACTGGACTTTCAACAAATCGCACTTTGGGATTATGGTGCGTGTCTTGCAAGTTCTATGTGTCTTAGCGAGCCATATAAGTTTGCTGAATGCATCCAAGTTCATTTTTGGGGGCTTATCGAGCATAAGTATACGCATGAAAATCGAGATGGGTTGCTGTTTTTCAGTTTAAGATATCGCAAAACATCTCGGCTACCGGCTATTCCAGTTCTCAAGTGATGTAGTCACTCCACCGCCGTATGGTGAGCACATCCACACTTTTCTCGTCTTTTTCGTCTTTGACACAGTCCTCGCGCTCGCTCTCCTCACCGGATGTGTAAACCGTACTCAATTGTGGATATAGTTTTATACGAATTTCAACGTAAGACCTTGATAAACTTGAGGATCTTGACGCCCGTTGAGGGATCCGGATCTTAGTCTACGCCACCTTGAGCACATGTCGTGTATCGTCCGACTTATGTGAGTTCTCTCGCTGTCGTGGAAGGGAGTGAGTGGCCAAGGAGTGACCGGATTTCGCCACCGAGAATGAGGGTGAGATGTCCTTGACAGGTCCGGAAGGCAAGGGGAAATTTTCGTACCCCGAATCCAGGCATAAAAGTGAGCCCAAAAACCTGTGAGTCAGGGAAGAATTGGTGAAGAAAAGAGACATGCCTTCGCTACGCTCCGGCATCAGCGCTGCATATTGAAAGGGACTCAAGACTCAGTGCCAGCAATGAAGTTGTCATAAACCATTTGGAAGATTTGAAGAAAAAATGTATTCAAGCTCACTACAGGCAGACTGCCGCAGACAGCTGAACTTGCTTTCAATCGTTCTGAATCCATCAGCCGCCCGATACAAAAACAGCTATAGATTAATTAGTTAAGAGTATAACGACGCAACGACTGCATGAACGTTGGTTCAAAGGGTTAGAAAGTTGAACCGTGTCAGAAATTGAACATGGACGGAGCAACGTACACTCAGAGGGCTTCATCATACATGGGCACCCTGCAGACAACATCGGCGGCGGTTCAGGCAAGGGCAGAACACCAACGCTCAATACAAAGTCAGTAATGAACCCGACGTGCAACAGGAGGAAAAAACTATCCTAGAGCGCGTCCTGGAGACGTCTTCTCGCTGACAGTAATCAGCCAAATTAAATCGGGCTCAGAAGACGCATCACATTCGCTTGGAACCTAGATGTCGTGGTTATCGGAAGTTACAGAGCCGACGCCCACCTAATACCGTCAAGTCAGCGTGGTTGCAAGACCGCTTGGATACGAAACTCGTAGGAAGCAGGAAGTAGGAAAAGGAATCCAAGTCGGATTGATGGCAGGGTTGAAGGAGAGCCCGGGGGGGCCGCAGCGGTCCATGAGCGATTGGATGTACTCGGCGCTGGGTGTGTGCGGGACAGTGCCATCCTCGACCGGGACACTCAATATGAGGCGGTAGATATCGCCAGTTTTCTCAGGGAACGTTTTGGGGGGGAAGGGCACGCACAGGGTGAAGTTACCCTGGGACAAGTTGAGAAAGGCCTCGGGAATTTGGGGAGCGGCGGTGAACATCACGTCGCCGAAAACCATCTGTAAAAGATTGCCATAGTCAGGCTCCTCGTCACCGTCCGGGTCCTTGAACGCAATTCCCGCTTCGTTGCGAACCTGGGTTTCTCTCAGGCAAGGAGGGTCCCCAAGAACTCGAGGACGTACCACGGAATGCGCCCCATCTGCCCCAATAAAATGTTTGGCCTTGAGGAATTCGCCGGATTCAAACTGTACATCAAACATCTGTTCCTCGACGCTTTGCGAAGGTTTCACAGAAACCACTTTCAATGGTCGCCGCACTTGAATTCCAAGCTGGTCCAGTTTTTTCAGCATACCAGCCTCCGTACTGGTCTTGGGAATAACCAAAGCAAATGGGAACTGGGTGTACGTCGCCAGGAGCGAGAAGTCGGTGGATACAAAATATAACGAGCCATCGTGGACGCCAAGCGTTCAAGTTTGTATTTTGTTGCCCACTGATAAAAGTTCTTCCAGGCAACCAACATTATTGAGCGCCTATTCTATGTTAGGATTTCGCAAGGGCATCTACGGAAATTACAAGTTACCTCAAGCGTCGCTGCCTGAATGACCATTGCTCTGGATGAATTTTCGCCGGCGAGGTGAGCGTCGACGATGATGATGTCATGGATTCCCTGAGGGTTGAGCGACAGGGCTGCGGCCATGGCGCAAGGCCCGGCACCGACTATCAGGACGGTAGTCCGTTGAGGAAGAGAGATGGTAGGAAGGTGGGAACTAGGTAAATTGCAGTGGTGCTTATGTTCGCTGCACGAATCCCGTTTTACCGGTAAACGTCATCGAAATGAGTAAAATGAGATTCTTATCCCTAAATCGTATTCTGATAAGTGCAACACGACTGGTTGGCTTGACAGAATAACACTCCGGCACCTTCTCGACTGGATTTGCGTGAGAGTTAGTAGATGTTTGCTCAAACTACGTACGACCGAGGAATTCCATTTTGAACATGCGCAGTCGGAGCGGGTGGCGAGAGCCGCACCTCCATCTCAGGCCCGTACAACTGCTGCACGCGAATTTAGTTTTCGATCCCGTGTAGTGATACATACTAACAAGATGCGCCTCCGCTCCGCTCCGGCATTCAGAAGCACACGCCAAATTGGCCGCAAATTGTGCTGCAGGCATACGCGAGACGTGAAAAAAAAAAAAACCGATCAAGAAAGAATCCATGTTATCGTTACTCTATCGCGAGATTCGCGCCAGGAAAGGACAGCCTCCTGAATGGAACTCAAAGAGCTATTGTTTCGAAATTTAATATCAGGAATGAAAGTTCACGTTGCCCCCAACCATGCATATTAAAGGATCCCGAGGGGAATAGTGGGGCTAAGAAACATAGCAAGGGAGAGAATTTGAATCCAGAATTTCGAGAACCAAAACTATGGAACCTGCAATTACCAGAAGCTCGAGGAACAGTAATGGTGAATTTCTTGGTAATCCCGGCAGAAATTTTGAAAGAGCAGTAGCCATAGGTAGGAAACCATTGGATAGTTTGATTTGACCTGCACGAGAACAGAACGCGGGGCGTAGCCAAAGACGTAGCGCAGCAGATTTGATTCGACTTGCAATACCACCAGCGGACACCGTGACAATGTTTGGGATACAGAATATGAGCAAGTGGGTGAAGGAATGGTGATTCAAACGATGGCAGCCCCGTTCTTATATACCAGGAATGTTGCCGGGAGGACGACGTGGCCTCACTGTCAACTGAATGAACTCACTGTGCCGTAGGCTGCAGCGACTGCGATCTACTATATCCCTCGATGATGAACTGCGTAGATCAGCTGTTCCGTTACAAATGAAAAGGCTGTGTTGAAAAACCAAGAAAGTCGAAGACAGAAGGAGTTAAACCCAGAGGAAGAGCAGAGAGAAAGCGAAAAGAGAATAGACATATGGGGACTTTGCACCGCCGAACGAGCATTTTGTTAAAGAGCGGCTAATAATAGAGAGCGATTCCCAGCATTTGGAGACAAAGGGTTGAGCGCTTACCGTGATGGCAATGGGTGAATTTCGGTCCTCATTTCCGAGCAGATGGGAGATCGAGCACGAGAGAAATGAGCAAAAGGTTGCTAGTCTGAAGGATCAAAAATTCTGTGTCCTTATATCTCACGGGGAGACTACGTGGTCTGCCGGCTTGATTACAATCTTTGGGCTGCGCGTAGGCCACAGCTGCTGCGATGAACAGCACTGTGTCAAGAAAGGCTGCGTATCAGTCAGCTGTTGAGCCACATGGGGCTTTCAAATGTAAAATTCAACTGCGCAGAGGGGATTTAATGCCGGAAAGCGAGGACGAGGAGAGAGCTGGAAAGAAGGAGTTAGCTAGAAGGGGATGAGCGCAAAGAGATACAAAGAATCGCCTAGATAATCGTTAAAGAATGGTGAATTTGAGGCATTTTGACATGTTGAGGCAGACTTGAGGACGGAAAGGTGCGCGGAAGAGCCAAGCCGGCGATGAACGGAATCAGGCTGCGCCGTAGGCAGCAGCAACTGCAACAATGTCAAGAAAGGACCGAGCGTGGGTCAGCTGGCGGCTGAAATGAAGAGGCAGTGTCTGCAAAGCCCGGAAAATCAAAGATGGAAGGGGTTAAACAGAGACGAAGAGCAGAGGAAAAACAAAAGAAGCATGGATATACGGGGAAATAGCACAGCCGAGGAGCCATTTGCTTAAAGAACGGTTAATCTGTCTTCTCACAGTTTCAAGAAAGACGAAATTGTATGGCTTGTCAGGGCTCTTCAGTTTTCCAATGTTGAAAAGCAAGGGGAATTGGATTTGTGGCCGAACGTCGGAGACCAAGAAATATCCTTTTGAAAAATTCGAGTACTCAGTTCCAATGAGATCCGGTTGAATACTTTCAACTAGTGCGGTTCTTTTCTTGTGTCTGCAATATACAGTGCGACACCAAGGTTCAGAGAACGAGCCACATATGTATTCTATTCTATGCTCCGAGTCATCTAATAATCATAATCAACGATTTTTGAATCAACCCATAATCCAATCCGGGCCTGAACATCGCCCCCGTCATCGACCGTCGCAGACTCGTCAATGCGCAGGCTTCAACCCCCCGCCACAAGAGAAATCGCACTGGAAGCGTGCGAAATTTCTGAATCCATACCAGTGCTTAGCCATAATTTCACCGTGCTTTTTGTTTCTCTGACAATATAGTGCACAAAAACCGAAGTTGAACTGAACAGGAAGCTATAGTAACAAAATACATTCAACCATTTCTCGACCATCCAACTTGACACCAATTCATCTTGTCTCCCCTCCCTTCAATCAGTCTTGTAGATGGCGCGTGTCGGCCGTGCATCTGCGCCCCGCGGGGCGCCGGTGACCGAGTAAAACGCCGTCCCATCCAAGTACCAGGTCAGCGCCTGCTCGGTCCAGTCCGAGTTCCTCCTGTCAACCTTGAACGCCCAAGTATGATACTGGCCACCTGCATACGCCACGCCGCCGCTGAAGCCATTGTTTTGGCTCCCATCCGCATGGTCTCAAAAATATCCCACTCGCCGCATGTGGGCCACGGCACCCCACTGCTGCGTTTGTCCTCGCCCAAGGCCCAGAAGGCAGGCCAAAGCCCCGCGAATTCAGCTGGGCTACCGTTAAAGTCGGGCAGCCAGAGCTCCGCCTGGAAGACCATGGCTCCACCCGAGTCGCAGGCGTCCGATGTGATGCTCTCGAGGCGGCCCGAGTACCATGTCCCACCGGAGAGGGTGGGAACAATATACAGCTGACCGTCTCCCGATAGGTGTACGTTGTTCGTGCCGGAGGTATATACCTCGAGCTCGATTGCCGGCCGAAAGGTGGAAGCCGGAACTTCCGAAGGCCGGAAACGGAGGCCTCGGAAGTTGCTCCGCGGAATACGCAGAGACCAAATTTGGCAATCCCGAAGAGCCGCTGAGGCCGGATCTCCACGCATCCAAAGGCAAGCTCGGGACCGCGACGCACGACCTCCGTGTCCGCCCCTTCTATAGTACGTAGGGAAACGCCACTCTGCAGAAAGCATCGAAGCGAAAGCCCCGAAAATTCCGCATCCCCGCAATCGAAAAAACAAAGAAAGAAAAGACAGGCAAATATCATCACTCACCCCCGCAACAACTGCTGACTTACATCGTAGTGTATGGCCTTGGCCAGCGTGATCAGCGGAGCCGCGGTGAAAGGACCCAGGGTGCGGTGGTGCTTGGGGACAAACCGCGCGTCGTAGTCCTCGTAGTGCTACGCTTGGGCTTCGGGCGCGCCTTCGTGCGCAGCGTCGTGATGCTCGTGGGGTTGTGCAGCGCTTGGTGCGCGTTGCGGTCGCGGGTGGTGATGACGGAGGAAGAGGTGGTGCTGGAGGTGGTGCAGGGCCCTGTGAAGAGAGAGTGTTAGCGCGTCATGCATGCTTGTAAATAGAGACCAAAAAGGAGAAGAAAAGAACAACGCAGAGTGGGGATGGGGGGACGGAAGAGTGGCGCGTGTGGCACGCAAATGAGAAGGAGCAGGGTGAAGGCACAAGCACCAAGGACACGCAGTAAGCAATGGAGGGAAAGCGCGGTGGAAGTGAGCAGAGGAACAGGGGGAGAGGCGAGGGAGGACGGACGACGAGGACCAGGATTACGAAGGGAAGCTCGAAGCGGGTGGTGGAAGGGGAAGGTGGTAAGAAGAAAGAAGAGTGAAGTAGCACGCGCGAAGGATCCGATGGAGGAATGAAGGAGGTGTGCATCATGGTCCAGTAGAAAAGTGCGGAGGGCCGTGCGTGAGGAAATGAGGTGAAGAAGAGTGGACGGTGGGAGGGTGTATGTATATAAGAAGGGAGTAAATTAAGACCAGCCAAAATGGAGAAGAAAGCAAAAAGACGATCCAAAACACTCATCTCGTCAAGATCCATATACGCCCTCGCACGCGCTCGTACGGTACGCGGAGAACTGTGCGCGTAAACGGGGCGCACTCGAGAGTTGCGTCGCGCACCGGAAATGGAGGACGGTCGCCATGTGCGTGAAGAAGCACGCCTCCTGCGATACGTGTAGGGTGCGAGCGCGCGAAAGAGGAAGTCGAGCTGCTAGAGAGGGTGAAGAGGGCAGCATGCTGGGAGTCGCGCGTGCAGATCGTGCGCATTCATCCTCGCCGGCATACGCACGCTCGCTTTGCATCAAAGGAATGCCACCTTGCTTGTGGGAGTCGTGCGCGAGGGTGGGCGATTGCGGTGGGCGCTGGAATGAAGAGAGGGACGTATACGGTGGCAGTGCAAGGACGGTTTGGCCGTATTGGACTCCTTGACACCCGCACGCTCGCGCAGCAAGTCTATCCGCCTCCGAGTCATGCTTCATGAAATTAATGCGTACACTGGAGAAAAGCGACATGAGGCGAGTAGCATGCGCCTCTCGTTCTCGGCCTCGTTGCTGCGCGCCTCCTCCTCATCGCGGCGGACCTTCTCGATGGTGTCACGGCGGTACGGATAGTACGATTTATGGTGCGGGATGTTGAGCTTCCTCATTGCTGCTTGTGGTGGTGGAGGAGCAGCGTGTTTGGTGGCCATCATGATGGGAGGCGAAACTGGATCAAGCCGGCAACAAACTCGGGCCGGGCATGAAATCGGAGAGGTTTTTTTGGGACTTTTGCACCACGGCACCTTGATTGAAACCAGCACAGCGGACCGCACGGCCCTCTCGCGAGTTTCAGCTGAAGCAGCACTGGTCACTGAGCAGCGGTAGACCATCCCGCCGGCCCGTCCTAATTAGGGCCCTGTTTATAATTCTTAAGACCATTATAAACAGTTTTTAATTCTGTGTTTGTAAACAGGGTGTTTATACTGTAGAATTTCATTCAATTCGGCACGGGTCGTGACCCGTGACCGAAAATACAGATTCGGCACTTCGGCACGCAATAAAATTTGGCGTGACACCTACAAAATTCCGGCATTCAAGACAGAAATTTTCGAAAATTCCGCCTTTTTTGGAGCTCCAAGAGAGATTTCGCCAGGGTGACACAAATTTTACATTCGGCACTGGGCGCCGTGACCCGTGACCGAGACGAAAATTCGTCGCGGCACAGGGGGTGCGTGACGCGTGACTGCCGAATTGAATGAAATTGTACAGTAAACGCGTTTATAAACACTGACCCCAAAAGCCCCTAAAACAGCATCTCCACATGATTTTGGCGTCATTTTCGCCCCAATTTTGCGTCTCTGCAGCGTACTAGATGCCCTAAAATCCGGATTTCTAGCCCCACCTAAAAAACGGTCACTAAAAGTTAATCCAAGGGTAATTTTGAGCTATACTCTTGCCACTTCTGGCCCAGCCCACGCTCACATTTTACATGAATCAATACTGACAGCATGAGCTGTTTTCATGGACATCACGGTTTTTCATTTTTTGTCCCCTTCCGGTCGACTAAGACTCAACTTCGAGCCAAATTCACCCTCCCAGGACACAGCCACAATGAATTATAAACCGGTGCTTTGGCCCCGATCATTTTGAACCGCGTTTATAAACCGGTGTTTAAAACAATGTTTACAAACCGACCTTATAAACAGACTCAGGAGCACTACCGTCCTTCGGCAGTTTGATTGCTGGTCAATTTACTTCGAGTCCGAGTCTCGGCCGGTGGTCTGTTGGGTAAACCGCTAAAGCCCGTACAGCATCCTGGATGTCTGATAACTTTCCAGCCAAAAATGAATATTAAGCTGACCTTGAAATGACCGCAAGAGAAATGCGCCAAGAACGCCGGTCGATGGATCCCGTTTCGATACTGAGGGTCTCTATAAATGCAGCACAGGAGTAACACAAAATCTTGTTGTCTTCCGAGTAGATTGGCATGGGCAGGCTATAGAAAAATGTGCATAATTTCCATGATGGGGCCCTTGCTCGTAGAGCAACTACCAGTCACGCGACCCCAGATGAGAGAGTAAGCTCCTCAATAGATGCAGCATTTTCGAAATTATTGTATTTATTTCATATGTAATGGCCTAATGCTTGACAACGTGCAACATTCCCAAAATTACACTCACTCCGCTCAACTTGAAAATATATCAGTCAAAAAAAAAACAAGTCACTCCAGTGCACTTAAGACACGCAAAATAACATCGGTCGGAACTTCATACAACAGATAGCCAAGGTGGGTCGTAGCAGCTTGATTGTGTGGATCAAACCCTTTGAGCCAGTAAAATCGTTGTATTCCGTTGTAAACGTAATCATCGCACGAGTAGCCATGCACCAAGGATTCAATGTGAATTACGGGAAACTGCAACATTTTTGTGCCTTCCGTGCTCAGGTGATAGATACCAGAAGGATCTAACGACCAATAGGCGGGCCACTGAAATGAATCCGACTCAGTTCCAAAATCCTCCGGTGGGCAGACGAATAGATACCCCTTGGGTTCACGAGTGCTGTACCTGTGCCGTAAACACCGGAGGTTAAACTTGATTGAATCAATACAGACTGTTGTTGTGGATTGCTCAATATCCAAGATCCAAACTTGTGTAAAATCGACCATAATTTTCGAAGTGCGAGGTTTCATGAAGGTGAATGAAGATGTAATTTTCCTGTGCCAGCCAGTACTTCTGAGCATTAGCATCGTACCAGACCTACATCGTCAATTCAAGATCGCACACTCGGTCGCTGGCGAATCTTGCAAACAAAATTGAGGAAAGTAAATTAAATGGGGTCCAGGTCAGAGACGTACCTTATCAGTGTCCGGGTAGGGGCTCCGTGCTGTCTTCCTACAGACTGTGCTCCTTATATACTGTAAAATTTAATCTATTATTAACTACTGAATTGAATGAGTCAAAGTGGTCCCCTGAATGTCATATGTGTTGCCTGTTCCTGTAACTAATTCGATCGGTGAGCTATTCTTGGAACCCAGTTCGTGAACTTTGCGGTTTTCCCTTCTGGATGACCAGCTACTGAAAAACTTGGAGTCTTGCCCTTGCCAGGGACACCCTGTACTTCTCAGTAGCTCTAGTATTCACTGAGCATTGCCCAAAAGAACCTTTGGTGCTCCAGTTGCCAAGAGACCCTATATGTCCTGTGGTCGACTTTAATTCAATCACAGTTGCACTGCGATCAAACCCAGTTATTCTTAGATACCAGTATGTTAAGTTTGCGGATTTCCCTTGGGAACAACCAGATATTGGAAAGCTTCGAGTAAATCCCTTCCCAGGGACACTACACACTTCCCAATAGCTTCAGTATTGCCTGAGTTCTGTCCAAACGAACTTCTTGTGTTCTAGTTGCCAAGAGAACCCTATATGTCCAGTGGGTGCCTTTAATTTGATCACAGTTTCACTGGGATCAAACCAAAGATAATTCGGACATGGTAGGTTTCCCTTCAACTTGAGCAGCTCTACAGAAGTCCAGACAGCGAGCCCTTTCAGTGGACACCCTGAACTCCTCTCTAGCCTCAGTAGTCCTTGAGTTATGAAGTCAAGACTTCTAGTTTCCCAATTGGGACGATCAATATATGATCGGAGTGATTCTGGATGTACCCATTTCGGATATATCCTATACATAAAAAGACAATGTACACAGCTATTTTGATAAATCAGGTGATAAAGTCACGAGCTGATTCTCTCGGAATCCGCCGTGTGCGGGCGAGCTCGGAATCCGCTGTACGGGCATCTCCGTGACGAAGACACGGGTCTTAAATCTTGTTCAGACATATCGGACATAACAAGTCCAGATCACATGTCTGATAGACACTCCTTCAACATTGCCTGTTCTGAATATCAAAAATCCAGAAACTGCACAAGTTGAGGATGCCTCCAAATGTGTGCCCTTAGAGTGGATATTATATTCCCTGATGATTATTTGGACTATCCGCAACCTCCTGTCAATGATACAACAGTGGGATCCAGTACCAGTGGCATATTAGTTGGAGGTACCCAGTATGTGTGTTTTCTGGATACTCATCCACAACCAGTTCTGGATTGGGTTTTCAGTGAATAGCTCCTGGTCTACTGAGGTGGGATATCTCATAGACCCAAGATGTGCTATCTGAACTACACTTGTAATGCATGAAATATGCAACTTTCAAGCATGGGCGAATTCACTGCTTATCAACGCCTTTTGGTTCAGTGCTCCCGTCTTTGCTCCGAACCCCCCTAATTCGGTTTGTTCATTTCCCATACCTCGAGACCCCGTGAATTACTGTGTGCATTGCAATCACCTATATTTAGGTTTTCTTTCCCAACCAGGCTCCCCACCTTGGCTCCGAGCTCCGTGCCGGCAATGCCGCGGCCCACTCAAAAGCCAGGCGTCCATCTAATCACTTTTCGTTCCTTTCCCCATCATCATCACACTATTCCCCGCATTCTTCCTCCGTTCAAATTGTACTTCAAGCCTGATTTCCTTCCTCAATGAGCTCCTTCTGAAGACTTTTCTAACTTCAATCTTTCTGAATTGCTCTTGACTGCGCCTCCTCAATTGTCAAATCACGACGAACGCATGCCTGAAAACGCGGAGGGGAAAGGACTTCTCAAGATAGGACTTCAGTACCTCGGGATGGCTGGAAGATTCATCGAAAGCTTCAAGAGGATGACGCGCAAGACACCCCAGGTTTCGGATGCAAAGGCTCTGCACGCTCGCTGAATGCTTTCTCAAGCCGCTCAAGATTGCCTTGCGCCCCATCTTTTGATAATGAGTGTCCCCTTCGTTCCGTCCCGTTCATACGTTCCCCAACATCTGCGTACCTTATGACCTTTCGATCTCCCCTTTTGTCTGGCACTTGTATCGCTTATTCCACGTCCTCGATTGAATTCTTCCCTAACGATGTTGGAAACAGGTCCCAAGTGCAACCGTGAGCCCTGTATCTGCATCATTGCTTTCGCACACCCACTCAAACGATTCAATCTGGAGGTAGCCTCCTAGTACGTGACCTTATTCTGCGCTCTCAAATTCACCCAAATTCTGACATCGTTCATCCCAGTATTTTTCGTGCTTCGCGCTTGAGTTTAATTGTTAGTTGCTCAGTGTTGAAACTTTTTGGAGTGTGTGCACGCTTTACTGAGGTTGTGTTCATCCAAGTATCTTTCATTCTTGGCTCTCGGCTTTATATAATGGTTAATTTCAGAGTGAGGAACTCGGACAAATCTGCACTAATGTACTTTTCGTTACAGACCCGATCTTACTGCGAATTGCGCATCTCGGGCCCTCTGTTCCCTGCCTTCTCTTCATTAATATTAGTTTGTTAAACCGGAGAAGGTAGTTCATCATACTCTTGCGATCCTACACTGTTTTTCCGCTCATTTTTTATTGAAGTCATTTCTCCATTTCCGGCAAGTCACTTCTTTGTTTGATGCTATCCGATTCCACCTATCTCTGATATGATTTCGCTCGCTCCCACTCATCCTTACTTCCTCTAACCCATGACTCATTTTTCTTTGACTTGGGGCATCGCGACCGTTCCAATTCAATTTATCGAACTCCCCCCGCGCAGCCGTTGCGTCGGTGGCACCACTGATGTACTTAGGGTAACTTTTTAGATGTTGATTCATTTTCTGAGGCCCCGCAGGCGAGAGGCGGATCACCGTGGTAAACTCCTTCTCGATGTTATATTCAGAACCACTGACTCCGCCCTATGGCGTTTAACGTATCGGCAGCCCTCTGAACATCTGTTTCACCCCTCCACCATCTAGCTAGCCCCACATGGCACTCGGCAGACACAAATCAGCGCTTTCCGGTAAGCCCTTCTATAATGCTACGGATTGATTATGAAATGGACATATTCTCAGGTAGGTTCGATGGTGGATGCGTTGCCGCCACTGCTGCCGTTCTACTCCGCTTTGTTCGGTCTCTCCACCGTCCCCAGACTGTCAAAGGACCACCAGCATCTCCATTCAAGTGTTAAATTTGTGACGGAGGGAATGTATCTCTTCTGATTTACTCGACTACACCGCTCCTGACCTCTTCATAGTCTCGACACGTTCCATCATAGATGTCAAACCCATCCAGTGATTTTTAATTGATTGTTGAACGTTTCATGAGCGAGGTAAGCATTTTATTATCCATCTCGTGCTCAAAGCTAGCATGCTAGCAGGATAAATAGCGCCGTAATTTCGTATCTCTGTTCACCTGCCGCTATTTTTTGGGAAAACCTTTGATTCTCCTCTATTTGTTCTCCGCTCACTTGCCGATGCAGTTTGAGATCCCAACTGATGAAATGGAGGAGTCTCGCAGTAGCACAGATCTTTGTATGTACTAGATACCTTGCATAAATGAATCCAATTTTCGAATATGCTTTCGCTTTACAGGCCAATTGGACCAGATATCTACCTTATACTCAAAAACTGGTTCGTTCTTTTGTATGCAAAAGGCAGTTGACATATACGCCGGAGCGAAGCGACGGCATGTCTTGTACTTCACAAGATAATGAATAAAAATTTCAGCCCATTTTTTTTGCGCCACTACTCTCATGCTTGAGTGACCTCGCCGACACTACCTTGTCAAACTTCTCGCGCATTACATACATATTTTGGACCCATGTATCCCATAAATCCTCCCCGTACTCTTGCTGCGGATTTCTGGGGTCTCCTTGCATCTTTCCCGCAAGCCCTGATAGGAGGTCTGGGAGACCGTCAATGCTGTCCCTGAGATCCTGATCCGTGCCAGAGTTATGATCCCATTCCCGCTTCGCATTTTCTCCCGCTCGCCTCAGTGCATCTCCGAGGCGAACAATAATTATTTCTTTGAAGCGCTGAGATGGAATGGAAACTTTGTCATCTCCCTTATCTCTCATTCTGACAAAAGATACGGCTGAAACTGTTTCGTTGAGAAGGTTCATATGATGTCGAACTTGCTTTACTTCCAAATCTGAGAAATGAACTTGATTCCAGGTGTTGGCCAGTGCACTGAACACCATCACAGGGATTGCTTCCTCCCCAAACTCGTCGGCTTCCATCTCATCTACATGCCACACACGCGAAAGAACAGACCGGAAGTTGGTGCGTTGTTCCTCTGTACAGGTGCTCTCATGTTCCATCATTCTTTGCCATTGCCCAAGCCAACCAGGTAGATCTTCTGCGATGATCCGTTTCCATTCTGGTCGGATTGATAGTTTTGCACCCAGCGCGTTGTAAAATTCGTTGTCCCATGCGCCACGCCCAAGATTGGCCCAGACTGAGAATTGTTGTATTGTTTGAAGCAGCTCATTGTCTGCAAACCAATGCTCTACCGAGTCCAACACACCACAAGCTGGGTATGAGCGCCGTTGTGCTTCTTCCTCGTCAAAAGCAGGGTCCTCCTCATCAGTTGCAAGCACAGAGAGGAGGACACGAATTGATTGCCCCGGCAGCGCCTTGCTGGCCATATCCGAGCGACAAAGAAAAAGGGCCTGCCATAAGGCACTGATCAAGTGAACATGACTGCCATCAGAGCTACCGAGTGATTCCAAGGTCCTGTACAGCCAAGTGAGGTCGCTGCCGGCTGGAAAGGACCCTGGTGTCGACTGGAAATCTCTAAGCTTGAACGAGTAGTCAGCTCTCACAAGTCGGAGTGCGGAGAGTATTGCATCCTGCGAGACATTAGGCAGTGCACAAAAGCGGTACCCTACATTAGCACATCGATCAAAGCCCCAGTCTGCCCAGAAGGATATTTTGTCCGCAATTTGGGCAACCTTGATGATGATGTTGTTTGCAATGCTGTGATCTAAGGGATGTTCGTCCGTGAGTCGCCTGACTAGGTTCTCAAATAAAAGGGTCACAAGCAGCGTGCTGTGGTGACTAATGGAAATTGCAAATAAGGAAACAGCCAATGATAAATTAATCCTCCTACCTTTTGTCCAGCACAGAGCGATCCTGGGCCACAGAATCGCAGAAAACCGAGTTGAGGCAGAACACAAAGTCAGCGAAGATTGATTTTTCTTTCAGTGCAGAATCACTGGGATTAAAATATCTGAGAATGGTTTTAACTGAGTCTTCCGGGAGATTATGTGCTGCAATGAACCGGAGGGGCCATGAAGTTATCTGTGGGACGGTGGAGTCAAGGTCCCATGGTGTACATGACCAAAATTGGATGGAATCCAAGGCTTCAGAGGTGTTATCAATCATAATGAATTTGAAAGTCCAAAGATTTGGTGTTCGTTGGGCTTCCCGAGTAACCATATCAAGCATCCAAAATGCCCGGATGCAGGCGGTGGCGCGATTCGTCATCCCGTCCCGAATATTCCAGTGATTGATGATACACGACCTGAAGATATCATCCAGTCGTTTCAGTGCGGACCGAACATCACGTTTCACGGGCCACAGAAGTTCTGGAACCAAATCTGCGGTGATTTCGACCAAACCGGGATCGGTCGATGTCTCCAGGGCCCATACAATGGCGGAGACCTCCTTCGATGGAGACCCTGGATACCCAAAGATGGGAATGGGTTGCGATGGCACAGGATCGTGCGGCTTCGGGATATTGAACATGGGCAGCACTGGTGCTATTCGGGTAATGGCGCCAGTGCATGCAGTCCAAGACTGTGAAACGAGGAGGCCGGTGTCCCCGAGGGGTCGATAAAGACGTTCCCAAGTGCCTTTGACGAACCAACGCCAATGCGGGGGAAAGGGGAATTCATCCAGGATTGCCTTCAGGAGGAAGCTAAGTGAAGTCTGAAACGGCGAATCTGGTGACACAACAGCGGAAATGATCATCGCAGTATACAGAATAGATCCCAGTCCCGTGAGGGTGAGAGCAATCGCCGCGAGAGCACGGTGTATCGTCCACAGGTAAATCGAGAGAGCAGCTGCGAACAACAACAGCGAGAACTGCAGAAGGAGGGGGAAGACCTGCATAACAAGATCGAACCTCCAGCGACGCATTCCATCGAATTTCCGTTGTCGTTCAACCCCTCGCTCCGCAATTGTCCCTCTTTCACCGACCGAATCATAATGCAAGAGCCATTGTTTCCCAAGAACAGCCAGCAAGGCGGCCAAGAGTGTGGAAAACAGACTGAAGTATAAGAAACACTGTGCGATGAGGACGATGTTAGGCAGTGGCGTCGGCTGGGACGTTAAAACGGCCGGGGGAAGGGGTGCTAAGGGGTGACCTGTGATGTTCTGCACTAGGAGAGCAAGGAGGGCCTCTATCGGCCCGTTTGGATCCGGCTGAAGTTCGGGCTGGATTTGTATAATGAACGCCGAGCTAACAGCTGAGAAAAGACCCGCCTGAGAAGAAAGTTCAGCGGGGAAAACTTGACATCCAAACGGCGGTACACACGAAAATTAAGGATGTATCCAGATCGTCCCCATATTTTCTCTGGATTTCCTTGTCAAATTCATCGGCCAGTGTCTTGTACGCAGTCCAGAAGGCGATTTTCTTGTCAGTGCCGGGTGAGTGGGGCTGCGGCTTGAGCGCTTCAACCGCCTTCATGAGACTACACAATAGTCAGTTCGTAAAACAAATTCCCCAGTTTTGGTTTTCTACCTTTCCACAGCCATTTTCAAACTGTGCAAAACACGTTGAGCTCAAGGGACCATATAACTAACCACCGCCGTACCTTGCCGAATGCTCGGTAATTGCTCCGACGAGTCTTTGAATGATTTACAGCGGATACACACGAGAAAAGAACTGAGACATACGGATTCATATTCTCATCGCTAGACTCGGGCAATGGATCGATAGCCGCACCGTGCCTGGAAGGGCCTTAGTAATACGGCGAGCTAAGAAATGGGAGATCCCACTTTTCATCCTCGGGGACCACCGTCTGCTCGGGGGGCATCGGTTGGCCATGACTGGGGGTATCTCCTGCTCCTGGAGCCTCCGAAGGTGTGGGGGATTGCGGCATGGCACCCTCGTTCGTTGGCAGGGATGGTGGTGGTCAAGTGGGAAGCGCGGTTTGGTCGGCACATGCAATGCGCCTCTGTCAGTGTGTTGTATTGTTCCGATGGATGATCGTTCCTGCCACTAAGTAACTGCCGACAGCGGCGGTCAAACCTATGCTCCGGTGATGGATCGATTTTCATCCAACTCCCAGGTATGTAACGGTGAGAGCGCTCAGAGTTAAATTCTAACGCATCTCCGTTATTATCCCTGCCGAATACGGCACGTCGAGAACGAAAGTATCACCAGCGACGCATCGCCCCATGATAAGGGGACGGGGTGGAGATTGATGCACTGTCCGAGTTGTCATCGGACAATTGAGGAACACTCTAGGTAACTGCCGACAGCGGCGGTCAAACCCATGCTCCGATGATGGACCGATTTTCATCCGACTCCCAGGTTTGTACTATTTTAGCCCCTGATGTGTCCACGCACCCTGATGTGGAATTTTTACTGATCCCAAGCGCAATTGAACCGCCCTTCCCCTAGTAAAAATTTGAGGCATGTATCTATACCAGATCTATTGACTGGTAAAATATTTGAGGCTATAGAAAAGATCTCAATGCACTCAAGTTCCGCTGCCGAGAGAAAGAGACAAAGAAGGTATAAAGTTCTTGCATGCGACCACTGGCGTGGACACATCGGGGGCTAAAATAGTAACGGTGAGAGCGCTCAGAGTAAATTCTAACGCATCTCCGTTATTACCGCTGCCGAATACGGCACGTCGAGAACGAAAGTACCACCAGCGACGCATCGCCCCATGATAAGGCGACGGGCGGAGATTGATGCACTGTCCGAGTTGTCATCGGACAATTGAGGATCACTGGTGGTAGGCGACGGACTGCAAACTTGACACAGCCCGAGACTCCAAGTATAAAGTCCGGAAAAGAATATGCACGCCTCAATGTCACTCTTTACTCTGACCTGCTGGTAGACTCCTCGCGCTTTCTCAACCCAGTGGTGGTTCAGCACGTACACCGACGGAGGTCCGTTTCCTTACTGCGGCAGTAGCCGCGGATGAAGCCGGGGCGGCGCGGAGGGGAGGGCTTTGCGAGCGTACCATTAGAGCGGTGGCACACAGCGGGGACGGATAGCATCGAGGAAGGCGAGAATGAGAGCGATAGGGGATCAGGCATTGCGATAGTAGTATGGTGTATGGTATCGTTCCAAGAAATTCTGCGTGTGGCGCGGTGGATGGTGAACAATTGCGGTGGTGTGGACTCCAAGGCAAGATTCGGGCTCGTATTATACCCCAGCGCAGGGTTCTAAAACGGGGCGTCAAGACCGGGGCCAAGTGTGTTTTAGTTTCAGGCGGAATGAAAAGCGGAGAGAAGCGGAGTCGCAGTCCCAGCCAACTGCCGGACTCCGAATTGTATCCGCATCGCCCCAGTGAAAAGAATTATTGCATGACATTGTTACTTGAAAAGACTGGGTGGCGAATTTCAGAGATTAGCGTTCGGGGGCAGCCAGAATTCAGGATGGAAGTCAAAGAAGAAAAACGAAATGATGGGAAACCGAGCCACCCGGACTCGGTCAAGGCCCCTGTCACAACATAAAGACTGATTGACCTTGACTTACTTCACGGAGGCCGCTGCGTCACCAGTGGGTGGTTGAATTCAACGAAAGAAAGCAAGCCCGGGATCCGGATCCAAAACACGACAATTATGTATTAGTTTGGTATTCGCCGCTTCCCGTTGTGCTGCTAATATCTGAACGTGTGCAGGTGAACTGGGGTTGCGAACTGAGAACGAGCACATGTGGGCTCGGATGAGACGTGACGTGAGAAGACGCGGTGAGGTAGGGTGAGGCACAGGGTGAACAGACATACCGTTGGAGGCTCAGAACGGGAAAACACGCGGTGTAGGCTGAAAATAAGAACACAATGCACCCCGGACTGACTCTGCCTTCCATAACGTTAACATTTCGAATATGTGAACCGGACCGTACCGCGATCCGAGAAGGTTTCAAATTCATTGGCGGAGAACGGTCCCTGGCCCTCGAATGGAATGAAATTCCGTCGTTCAAAGGGACTGGCATCCACGCGTGAGCTTTACACCCGGTCACTCACCTCAGCTCTCGAATTCGAGGCGCCGGCCGACCTTGGTGCTTTATACCAATCAATGGAATGGTGTCAATTGTTAAAAGTAAACACGATACGTACGCCACGTCGACGCCCTGACGTGAACGACTCCCCTCGCGCGCTACCGCCGCGTCCGCATGAGATCCCTCCTCTCCTGCCCACGGTGCGCCTCCTCGACCTTGCACCGATTGAGCATGTCGCCGTACCCGCCACTGTATACGGAGCTGGACGTCTCGCTTCTGCGCATCTCCCGCTGTTTCCGCTGTACCAGCCCTATCGCGCGCGCGCGAGGCGCACTTGGACCTCCGGCAGCTGCGTAATGTTCTCATTCGTCTGCGCATTCGCATTCGACGGCCGACGCGGCGGATACGTGAGCTTGGGCTTATATGCGGTGGAGGTCGAGGTAGAGGCATGCCGCGCCGCAAGCTGGTGCGTCATCGACGTGAGTGGATCACGCACCAATTTCCTGGTGGTGTCGCGTTTGCGCTTCTGGTCGGCCTCCTCCTCGTCTGGCTTCGCCTTGCGCGATTAGGTGTACCACGGCCTGAGGTCCTTCGCAGAGGGCGCGAGCGGGAAGCCGCACTCGGTCTCGACAGGCTCCGTCTTCTTCGCCGTCCGGATCGCCATTGGGATGGCTCTGGAATGAATGGTGGTGTCGGTAACGGAAACGGGATGCAGCAAGGAAGGCTTGAATGGAGACGCACATGCTTCGGGTCCTCGACGAAATTAATGCGCCCGTCCGTCGCAGGCCGCATCGACCCACTAGCCGCCGCCGCTGCTGTGAGCTGCGCCAAATGATAAATCGTCATCTTCTTTGCGCCGCTTGGATTTAGATGCCGTACTCGGCCCCTTGACACCCGCACGCCGCTCGCGCAACAAGTCTACCCAAAGTCTATTGGATATGGGCTCAATATGGCTCATTGGGGCTTATATTCCCCCTGAATCTTCTCGCTGGGAAGGTTGGACTGATGTTGCTCCAATTGACAAATTTTGGGAAACCGTAGCACTCTGCACCGCAAATGAAAACAAACATTTTGCGCACCTGGGAGATCTCAATGGCCGAACGGGTTCCCTCCAGGCTTCCTCTCAAGGTCTTGAATCAGCTCAGAAATGGCAAAGAATCTCTGCTGACCCGGACGATAAAATCAATGCGCGTGGCAGAGCCATGGTTCAGCAGTGCGAACTCAATGGGCTGTGTATCCTAAATGGTACCACGTTGGAGACCTGTTTGCCTGGGCGTCTAACTTCTTGGCAACCCCAGGGAGAATCGGTAATTGATTATTGCATTGTGTCCCAAAGCTTGCTGCCTCTGGTTCGAAAGTTTGAAGTTGCGGTGCCGACGGATGATCCTGACGATGATTGGGCAGATCATATGCGCATTTGTATGACTCTCGACTCTTCAGTATTTCTCCAACCACCCGTCCTTCCGCGACAGTCTCAAGAGAGGCCCGACTTCACTGGATCTGCTTATATTGATGAACTATACCAAGCTACAATGGATGCAAAAGAGACCAAGGATCAGGCTTTAGCTTCGCTGTGGGGCCCGGTTCTTGTAGAGTCTATCCCCGTCCAGGTCTACGTTGAGGGTGCATGTACGAGGGGCAAAAAGACGGGTCCCGCAGGGGCTGCGATTTATTTCCAGGAGAAATCTCCACTCAATGTTGCGTTGAAGGTACCAGGCCCAGGAAGTTTAACAGCAGATCGTGCTCGAATTTTCGCTATTCATGAAGCTGTTCATGCTGCCCCCGCTGACAAGAATCTCCTGGTGTTCTGCACTTCTAAGATGATTATCCGCCAGATATGCTTCCTGGCGGCGAAAAATACTCAATTGGGGTGGCCTGGACAGAACGGCGACCTTTTCAAGTCCATTGTCAACCTACTTGCAAGCAGGAAAGCAGAAACCTGTTTTGTGCATATAAATTCAAAGGCCAACAATGAGTCGAAACGTGCTGCCTATGACTTGGCGAAATCTGCGCTGATTCTCGATGACCTTGTTTGCGACTTTGTACCTCTTGAAAAGGGTCCGTTACGTTGTCCCGAATCTGTGCCACGAACTACGGAACAAATGCACCATAAAATCTACACAACTTTGGAAGAACATTCTCCTGTGAAACCAAAGCCGTGGAAGAAAGGAGATGATGCCCCCGAGAAAGATTCCAGCCAGACCCATCGTGGCCGGGCTAAGGTTCATGCGCTACAGTTTGCCTTGCGCCAAGAGCTTCTAGCCTGTAAGGAACCGAAGGAGTTCTGGGACTTCGTGCGAAAGCGGACAGATCCTCGACCCAGACCTGCCAAGGTCTCTGTTGAAGCACTATCAGCGGATTTTGAGACTCGTTTGAATTATCCGCAAGTAACCCCACGATCATTCGATGCAGAGCAGCTTGCGTTTAATGCACGGATGGCGCGAAATTTAACAAATCCCCTGCCAGACACCTCGCCTCAGCAGTCCTATACCCGTGATATAACCATCGAGGAAATTGAGGCAATGAAGCGGCATATTAAAGCACATGGAAGTGATACTGCGGTTGGGGTTGACGGGTTTTCGTATCAAGATTGCATGGATATCCCAAACGAGAAGCTCCTGGCGTTTTTCGTGTATTGCCTTAAACATCAGGACATGCCACAGTTTTGGTTGACATCCCTCTTGATTGGGATTCTCAAAAAAGACAAGGATGCAAAGGACCCTTCGAGCTATCGCCTTATCGCTTTGGAGTGTTGCATGTTGAAGATGCTCACATTGATTATTGACCGCAGAATCCGAGAGGGCGCAGAGGCTTTAGGTGCAGTTCCTGTTACGCAAAATGGCTTCCAAGATCGTCTGCGCACAAATGATAATGTCTTTGTCCTTTTGTGCCTGATTGATAAGGCAAACTCCCTGAACAAGCCATTATACGTGGCATATTTGGACTTAAAGAATGCATTTCCTGGGACTGCTAGGTCGACACTGTGGGTTAAACTTGCTATGATGGGTATTTCTGGCCCTATGATTGAATGGCTGAAAAAATTCTATGACCGCATTCGTTACCTTGTGCGCCTCGACGGTCGCTTTGCTCCAGCATTCAGATCCCTGCTCGGAATATTGACGGGGGATCCGGGCTCTCCACATCTCTGGAACCTTTTCATGTCTGATTTCAAACTCGCATGGCACCGCGAGGATATTGAATTGAATGGGGTCCCAATTACCAATGTTGAACATGCAGACGATATCATGACAGCGTGCGGATCCCCTGCCGGTTTCCAAAGTCATTTGAACGGAGCACAAGATTGTGCTAACCGAAACGGGTGCGAAACATCTATCCCAAAATGTCTTGGTCAGGTTTTTGGAAAGAAACCAAAGGGTTGCCCCCCCTTCCATCTCGCGGGGAAGATGATTACGCATGTGAACAAAGCCTGTTACCTGGGAGTGTGGTTTCAAACTGGTTCAAAATTCATTTGGAAAGAACAATACAGGATCAAATCCGAGAAAGCTGCCACTGTTGCTAACGTTATACTGGGACTGGACCGCTTCGTTGGCAAAATGCCTGCCTGGGATGCTAGAACACTCTACATGGCAAGGGTGGACCCGTACCTGACTGCAGGCTGTGATGTGTGCCTTGATATGGAGGCTAAGAGTTTGGCGCTCTTGGAAAGGGTTCAAGTCAAATTCCTGCGCCGCATGTTGGGTGTGGGCCGTCGGAGCCTCAAAGCGGTTCTGTTCTCCGAAACGGGCATTTGGCCAATCAAATATCGAAGAGTTTACCTGGCATTGAAATACTTGTGTTACCTGCTTGGATTGGATACCAAAAGGCCAGCCTCAAATGCGCTTCACGACTCATTGAAACTGGCAAATGAACAAAAGATATCATGGATCAATGACCTACGAATAGTGCTCTCTAAGCTTTATGTCCCTGTTCCACTTGCGATTTCACAAGACCTGAAAGTTGAGCATGTTGAGTTAGCTATGAAGCATGTCCAATTATCCATGGAGGCATGGATTGAGCATGAAATCCAGTCCTCATCCAGAGTGCGGGACATTCTCAGCGGTCGCTTGGAATTTGACTCAAAAACAGAGAAGCTGGTGAAGAAGGTGCTGGACTTTCGGCATTATCTCAGGGTCGTGTCAGACCACCGTCAAGCTCTCACTAAGATGGTTCTATCTAGTCACAGCCTGGCAATTGAACGCCGACGCTGGAAAGAGCGTGGAAAGTCCATTGTTCCGGCGAATTGGAGGCTATGCCGATTCTGTTACGCGTATGTCGAGGACCCAGCACATGCGATGTTTGTCTGTGATAACCCTGAACTTGAGCCTATTCGCTTTCAATTCCTCGAGAAGATTGAGAAAGAAATCTCTGGAATCGCAAACAAGTTCCCTGATGCTCTCCAAACCTTCAAGGGCTTTCTAGCATGCCGGGAAATCACTCCTTTGTTGGCAAAGTTGGCTTTTGATATCCTGAATGTCTTTGATGCTACCCCCATGCTTCTCGTCAATGACCCTACTGCCAATACCTGAGCACATATTTGTATTATTCAAAACTGTACTGTATCCTTGCCCCGCACTCGTCTTTTGAAGTGAGACACCAAGTTGGTGGTTGGCTCTTGCATGCATTCTGCAAAGGGACAGCTCACCTAATGGCTTGCTGGAGCTGGTGGACATTGGGGATTTATACCTTGAAGGAGAGAACTTCAACGAGGTCCCACAGGGTTTTAACCAATGGTCCCGCCTTTTTAGGGCCGGCCAGTCCCCAGTGAGTCTTATGTGATCCAACCCCCTGGAATGATGTGTGCTCCGTTGGCATCTGGTAGTTATATGTAAGGATAACCACCCGTACATCACTACCTGTTTGTCTTCGGTAAACTCGTTGTTCAGGCATTTGGACCACGCAAGTATAATAAATCCCCCCCCCTCCCCGCGCTTCCGAGCCCTGCATCATGAAATTAATGTGCACATTGGAGAAAAGCGAGAAGGATGCACGGCAAGCAGCATGCGGCCCTCCTCCTTGGCTGCCCTTCCGCCTCATCGCGGCGGCACAGATGGTACGACTTGTGGTGCGCGATGCCCGGAAGAGGGAAGATTGAAAGGCCGCTGAAAAGATCCGAGCGATCGGCCGACAGACTCCGAATCGGCTCGCCGTTCCTGATGCACTTTGACCGCTTACCACCACGTCATCCATATCCTCCCTGCCCATGCCAGATGCCGTATCCAGAAGACACACGACCCTCAATTTCTGGAGCTTGTCTTAAATTATCTTTGTTGAGCGGTATAGGATGACGACGTAGCGAGTCGTGCGAAGAGCCCAGGCTCTGGCAGAGTCGCATGTACCAGCTAAGACCAGCCATCATTGGCCAGCAGCCGAAGAGCGCGCGCTTCCAGTTCGCTCGACTCCTTATTCGAGATGTTGGCTCTCGTCTTGTTGCGTCTCAAGAGTTCCGAGTCCTCTGACTCGAGCCTCGGATCACTGCGTCCCACCGCCACCCAGCCACAGTATGGATACGCCTTTGGGGCTCTTTTAAACGCGGCGGTCTAGAGTACCACCCCAAAAATTGCCCCTAGCGGTGGAATATATTCCAGGATAATTGGTCAACCAGAGGTTTGTCGATTTCGAGCACTTGGCTTACCGACCGGACAAGCCTCTCTAGAGCTACATTTCGGTCAAGTTTTCGGTATATGGGTCGACGGCGCCTGACGAGAGCTTATATTCTTTGGGTCAGACCATCGGGAGTGCGATTCTTACCGTTTAGCTTCCATGCGCGCGAAGTAGTTCTACAGATGTTGATTGATGTTTCTGGCCCCCGATTTATCGATGCTGCACGGATACCAGCTCGCACTCATCAACTCGGGGACATTGTTGGCCCATACATCTAGCCTGGTTGCCACTACTCGAGTATACGACTTGATCACTCCGATGATGAGGTCTGAGGTCTTGCCAAAGTAAGTGAATGATCCAACTAATCGTCAAATTTGAATCCCGATGATTTAATATAATTATTGCAGCGTTTCATTGAACTGCACTCGTCGTTCTTTTTTTCTCAAAAATCCATACGTTCTGGCGGATTCAGGCTTTTACTTGGTCCGGGTTTCTCACAGCAAACCTTCCCCCACACTAGCAGTATGCAGCGACCTCTTGTTCGCAGAGTCACGGTCAACTGATGGAAATCGGAGCCGCCAGCGTCAAATTTGAACACCAATACACTAGTAGGGTTTGATCTAACCTCGTTGAAGTTCAGATTTTCTTCTGACTCGTGTAGCCCAATACAACCCACCTCAAGGATCGAGGCTATCCACGGGAATGCGGAACATAGAAGCTTCTTGGGGACTCGCAGATCAACCAACGCACGAGGAATTCTTCAGCGTCAATGGCGCTGATCGTTTCTTGATAGGTTCCTACAAATCGATTGTTACTTTCGCGCATTCGGTCAGCACCACCTGTCTGTTCAAACTAAATCAGCTCATAATACCACAGCTGTACAGACTTGACCGGTGTTGGGGTGCGTCACTTTTGCTTCATATACTCTGGTATCCTGAGGTACGCCTGCCTTCTTTGAGCTTCAAATTGGCCTCATGGTTAAATAGGCGAGGTGGTCTTGGAAGGAGGGGACTACTGTTTCAGAATAAGCGGAGCGGAGCCCGTGACGCTCCGAGTCTCGCCGGGACTCCGTCGCACTGCAGAGTTCTCTCGGAGCACGCGTGATCTTAGTTCTTTCACAGCTGCATGCCTTTACAGCCTTCCTTCCACATTCGCTTTGCTGTCGATATTGGCACAGTCTTGCACAGCCCTCCATCTACTGGTTTACGTTCCACGGAGTCCATCTCTGCTGTCAAGGGTGGGTAGCTCTCAATATTTACATTCTCTACAAGATACTGACTCCGTCTTGGAAGGGAGGAAAAGGTGGAACTTCCCTGGGCTCTGTACCACATTCCCCGCGCTTGCAGTTCGCAGTACCAAATAATATGAAAAAGTGTATGTTCCACTGGACTTTTCTTTGCTTGGTTCGTGTGAAAACAACCTGTCCAGAATGTCTCATCCTCGTGCGTTCTCAATGGCGATACAAATGGCCATGCAGCAAGGCAGTTCGCATTGCCTATCATGGGTGGCTCTGCATTCTGATGGATTCACTTATTTTAGGATTTCGCGCCTAAGACACGAGGCAAGGCTGTAAATTCGGCGCCTATTCTCTCTTGCTTTCCTCCCTCACCATCGATGGCTCTCCAACCCGCTTCCGAACCAGAGTTAACGACAGTGTCGACGACGAACAACGCCGAGTCCGCACCGTACATCAGTAATTTAACAAAAATCTTGCGGCCTTTTTGGGCTTGTGAGCTTTTTGGCAAGCTCACAAGGTAAAAGTGCAAGAAACAACCTCTTAAAAATGCACAAATAGGACATGAGAAGGCTGTGAGAGTCTGTAAGAGTTCTAAGGAGTCCTGCTGCAATCTCTCGCAACCATGCCGTACCCACCCGTCTTCCAATTTTGACAAATTTAGCCCCCCGCCAGAGTCGAACGCGCGACCTTGCGAGAATTTCGTCTGAGATTGTGGCCTTGCGAACTTGTGGCCTTTTGGGGCCTTTTTTGGCCTTTTTTGGCCTTGTACAAGGTAAAAAGATATTTGTCAAAAGTCTGATGTACGTCGTCTTTGCGAGTGGGAGACTTTTGAGCCTCAGAATGCAGATACGCCGGTGCCTTCTTCCCTGGGGGTAGCGGATTTACCATAGGCGGGGGCGTGTTCACGAGCAATGTCACCAATCATGTTCATAATCCCCCACAAGAAACGCTGGCCGGTAGATTCCGTCTCTCTTCCTTGTTTCTGAATACTTATGGGTAACAACCAGCATTTCTGACGATTCTCCTAGGTGACATACAGCTGCGGAAGGAATTCCAAGAAATGCGTATCAATCTTCAATCTGGTGTTGTTGGTCGACAGAACCGCAGGGCGGGTGTTCGGCGGATGTACACTGCAGACCTGCGTCGTGACTCTGGATGCGTGACGGTAGCGATGTACGAAGGAGATGGCGTGGAGGAGGTGAGTGCACATAATCTCCCGCCTTTCTTCTTTTCCAAATCCCTGTTTCAGGAATGGCGAAAGCATGTCACAAAATATGAGTCGATTCGGTGACTTCCCAATAGTTTCTTCAGTATCATTCATGCTCATTGATACCTGGGTAGCCATCCCCATATCATGCAGCTCTATGGCTTGGCATGCACTCGGGAACTCTGCGCAATGATCTTCCATGATGGTGAACCTGCCGATCTCACACGAACTCGAACTGAGACTGGAAATAGAACTGATCCCCTTCGACCAATTTATCAACCGCTTCCAACATTCACCTGTTGTGACCAACTATATTCGTGGTTACTGTGTGCGTACATGGTGTATTTCTGGCGTTGTCGTCGATAATCCAACTGTATTTTCAGTGTGCCCAAAACGATGTATGAGGAGCATTCAATTAAAGTTTATGCGTGATTTCTAACCATCCACTGTTTGCAGGAGGTAGAGGTCTATCTTCGTGGTCTCCGCATCGAAGTAATCCTCTTACTGGTTCTGCAAGCTGTTCCTAATAGCTGTTTGCAGGGTTATCCCGACTGGTCAGTCTGGATACGCCCCGCCACTGGAAACCTCTGCGTGGATCTCCTTCGGTCCCCGCAACAAAATACCTATACCGGGTGGTGGGACATAGTCGATGGACGTCGGTTGGAACATGTGTCATTGGACGATCCCAGTGCAGAGGCCGTGATCATCTCGACTTTCAACGAAGACGAATATCATAACCTTTGTTCTGAGACCCCAATAGCCCAGTATAGGCGCCTTTCCGTTTCCACCCAACTTCCCATTCGCTTAGGGTCCATTTTCCGGTTAAATTCCCAAGAAGGGACCTTGTTCAGGATAGCTGAGCCTTTTAGCATGAACCTGGAGACATCGATAGGTTGGGAGCATGTAGGAGACAAAGCAGAAGTCCAGCCCAATGGTTGGATCAGGTATTTCGTCCATTTGGTTTACTTCTCTCGTTTCATTTGTTTCAAGATATGACTCCCACCAAGTTCGCGATCTTTATTTAGAAATATCGCTGCCCCCCGATTCCGACGTCAGGAAGTTCTGGCTGGCACAAGCAAATTCAATTTTCACTCAACTTCAAGAAACATCACATTTTGAAGATTATGGTGGGAGTTTATCAAGTACGGTACCTGGATCCTGACCAATCCACGAGAGCAGTCTGCGTGACCTCAATCCACTTCTCCCTTGAATGTCTCCCGAACAAGCACAATAATTCCGAGCCTGAGGGGTATCTCTTCGTTTGTCCAGCCGAAGACTTCCAAACCGGACGTGCTTCATTTCGATGGCCAGACTGTCCGGCCTATTGGTCCCTGGAACCATCTGGCGCCACCCGTCTCAGCACAGAGGACGCGAAAGCCCTCGGATTTCCCGTGATTCACGTTGACACTGAGATCGTGGGCCACTCTTGGGATAAAAGTGTTTACGACGGACTACGACAATTTCACCGAGGGAAAGGGTTTGATCCGGACAGTCAAGATACAGCAAAACATTTAGGTTACCCATTGTATACGCTCTCGACTGAGGTGGACGCTCCATTGCCATATGGTGAGTCAATTGAATAGCCCCTTATAGGCTGGCTGACATATTTTCACAGTTGAGGACTTGTTTTGTAGTCCTTGGCTGAGGGATGAAGCACATTGCCAGAAGTTGGGGCACTACTTGAATGACTCCACGATGACCGGTGCTCCTTGCACCAAGTTCACATCCCCGGACGATCTTTTTGCCTCTTCCGAAGACGCCCCTGTGGACCCCCTCGTCCCACGTCCACCGGCGAAAAGCACCAGGCTCATCCTCAGTACTCGCCTCTCCTCTTTCATCTTCCTGCTCGGCACAGTCTTCGCGCTTAGCCTCCTCCCCACCGTGATGTGAAGAGGAACATACTTATTGCCATCAACTGTGTATTGAACTACTTAGACTAAAAGTAACAGCGTTGTAGATTCCAACACTCGAAAATGTAATCCTGAGTCGTATCCGCGTGAGACGAATGGTAAGAGATCTTCGCGTCCCACCGGCCAGTAGCGGTTATTGGGGTGTGCCATTAGTCCTGCAGTGTTCACCTCCAGGCCCCAGACCGGCAGGATTGGCCCTGAGGTTTGATTTAAGACAGGCGAGGGCTAACTCACTAACACTCCTTCACCGCCAAATCCAGCACAGGTGGCGGTGTTTGTGTAAATCATTAAATCGTACCGCACTTACCGCGGAACTCAAATAACGCTGAGCAGGCTTTTGAAGTCCACAACAGCTTCGAAGGTGCCAGATCAAGAGATTAAGGATTGCCGCCCAGGAGAAGAAACGGTTCAAGCGAAATATAATTGTGTTTTAATACCCTGTAAGTTACATCCGACAATACTGGAGGCGCCGCTGTGCGATTTTCCTCGGAAAACAGATATAGACCGAAGGCACCCAGGCTCGAGCGGGGCAAGCAGCAGCGTTGTGTTATCCTTAATCCCTGTCAAAACTGCGGATACATTAGTATTCAGTTCAATTTTTATTGAAGAATGGACCGCGGAAAGACGCTTGAAAGGATGGAGGAAATTATGGAGCAACTCACTGATCAACGCCCTCGGTTACCAATTCTATACCTTCACCTTGTGCCCATGCAGCTTCTACAACGCCCTCCCGCTCTGGGCGTGTCACACGCCGCCGCCCACCGCGACATCCACAGTGGTATCACCGAACCTCGCTGCACCGTCGCCCGGGCCCGGCTCCCGCTCGCGTCGACTCTCTCCTACCCGACCATAGCAACGTGCGCTCGGAACCCACGGTACCCATGCACACGGCTGGGTGCGCAAGGATGGGTGCATGTTACCGGTGAACCTCTGCGGAGGCGTCATTCGAGAAGGGAGGTCATAGATGTGTGCCCGCTCTCCCAAAAAGCAATTAGATAGTAACAAAAAGAAGACGTACGTGGATCTCGATATTAAGACCGGCAGCGTATTCCCTCGCTCGCCCCTTCCGCACTCGATCACGCACCACGCGACCGCCAACTAGACCGTTCCCCACGTCCTTTAGCGCCATCTCACACGCGTCCGCGTCCGTTGCCACCAGGTCTATCCCGTTGCCCCTCCATGCGTGACGTCCAAAATCATCAGCGCAGGCTTTTCCGCAACGGTGGAGGTGTGCGACCCGGGGAGAGCGAGCACTGCAGATCGAGAAGTGAGCCGTATGCGTGCGAGAACGATTCGCCCAGAGCAGGATATACCTGTGCAGTCCGTACTCGTGCAGACTCTTCCACGGTAGCGATGCTCCTGCACCTCCATCTGCGCGCCATCTGATTTGACTGCGTCAACCACACCACGCGTCTGCGACACTACAAGAGCGGGCGGCGCCGGCGACAGCTCCTGAGGGAGGCGCCCCTGCAGAGCCAAAGGCGCACAGTGATGAGGTCGAGCGGTGCCGCTGTGAAACTCACCTTGGCACCGAGAATACCCTGCGGTGGTCCCCCTCCTCGCACTCGTATCATACACGTTCTGCCCTAGCAGCACGCCACCTCGCCAGCGTCGATAGGGAGTGGCGAAGACGAGGAGATTATGCGGGTGGGGTTGCGTCTGCCTCGGGAACGTAGCGCGAATGAACGAGCTTGCGTCGTCAGGACCTCCAATGTACACACTCACCTTTCTCCTCCATCTAGCCATTGTCGCTCTAGGGAGATGGTGCTTCGCGTCCGTGGGGTGCGCAGATTGCCTCGACCTTTCGTTCTTGCTTCCAGAGACACCCCATTCTGCGAGAGCGGTCCCCACCCGAGCCTTGGCGACGACAGAGGAGCGACGATTCTCCAGAAGCTCCAGATAAGTGGTGATCGAGAGTGGAGAGTCAAAAATGAGTGTGAAATTCTCGTGAGTCATCGTCCGTGTGCTGAGTATTGGCTGCCTCCGAAGGACACAAAAGGGTGAAATCCTGGCCCGATTCGTTTTTGAGGGACGGCATTGCAGCGACCCTCTGCGCGGGCTTTGACGCGGACGGAAGAGGGAAAATTGAAGAGACCGCTAAAAGGATCCACGTCATCGGCCCGGTTCGGCCGACGGCTCTGAATCGGCTCGCCTATCCCGATCCGCCTTGACTTAACTGCTTACCACCATGTCCATATCCTCCATGCCCATGCCAGATGCCATACCCTGGAAGACAAACAAGTCTCGATTTCTGGAGCGTGGTTGAAATCACGTCTGTTGAGCGGTCTGGGACAACGACCTAGCAAATCGTGCGATGAGCCATGGCTCCGGCGGAATCGCATGTACCAACGATCGCCCAGCAACCGAAGACTCGGAGCGCGAGCCTCCTGTTCGCTCGACTCCCTATTCGGAATCTCGGTTTTTCTCTTGGGTCTCAGCTTGGCGTTCCCAGTCTTGAACCTCCACTTACGTCCCACGGATGCTCTTGTACTACGAGGACTGGCACACCTCGACAATAACCACTTTATTCTCTGACAGCATCCGCCTGATAACCCTGCGAATCAAACACGGTGGTCTAGAGCACCATTGAAATTGCCTCCAGAGGGGGAATATATCGCGGACAATTTCCTCGGATTCGCAACAGTGGTAACCAGTTCCCCTCACACGATTGCCTGTGGCCCTTCTAGAAAATCACTCTCAATCAACGTAGAACTTTCACCTCAGCTCTAGTGGCGACGATTTCTCATCTCCGGCTTTTATTGTTGAGCACTCAAAATGGAGAACTACGTCCAGGGCTCGAATTTAAACAATAATTTGAAGAGTTGCGTGCCCCGCGTTCGCTGCGACCATTTCTTTCTCAAGCTTCGGAGATCTCCACCAAAACCGCGGTCCACAGTCCCACCTCGAGAATTCACGGGAATGCGGAACATAATCAAGGATAATTCTCTGGAAAAACCGATTGGGGACTGGCAGATCAACCAACACATGGGTATTTCTTCAATCGTCTCCCCGGCTTCGTTCTACATCTGTCCCCTGGCGTCTATTTTCCTGCTCGCGAGCACATCCAGCAAGACTGTGGCTCACTACCTCAATGATCTGGCTTACTGCGTTCGAAGTGGTCTTCGGCTCCCCCAATATTCTCGGATTTAATGAAGGTGCCTCGACCGCCGTCGACTTGCTGCTTTCGATTGATTTGGTTTTATTTTCAAAATACAACTCCCACCGAATCCGTAATACTGTCCTATCAGTATGCACTAAAGACCCATTTAACGTAAACGGTTTCTGGCTGGCACAGGCGAATTGCATCTGCACTCAGCTTTCAACAAATATCGCACTTTGAGGAATATGGTACGTGTCTTGCAAGTTCTATGCGTATGAGCAAGCCATACAAGTTTGCTGAATGCATCCAAGTTCATCCTTGGATGCTTATCGAACAGATACGCATGAACCTCGAGAGGGGTTTTTGTTTTTCAGTTCAAGATATCGCAAAACCTCTCGGATACCGGCTATTCAAGCTCAAGTGAGGTAGACACTCCACCGCCGTCTCATGAACACATCCTCACTTTTCTCGTCTTTTTCGTCCTCCACACAGTTGTACTCAATTTTGTATATTGTTTTATATGAATTTCAACGTAAGACCTTGATAAACTTGAAGCTCGAACTCGATCTTGACGCCCGTTGAGGGATCCTGATCTTAGTCTACGCCTCCTTGAGCACATGTCGTGTATCTTCCGACTTGTATCGTCCTATTCACCCTCTCCTCCGAGGGAGTTAACCATTGCATTCAAAGCGGAGCTAATTGTAGTGGGCTGTATGGCGACTTTAGATACGAAACTTGTTTTTGACCGTTTACTGTGCCGTCTTCAGGGTCTTGGAATTTTCGGTCAAAATATACGAGTACCTAGACCGCCGATGGTCCGTAGACCAGCCACCCATCTTTCGAGGTTTTGCGTTTTAATTTCCTTGCAGTGACTTCGCCATCCCGCCATGCCTCATCTTATGGGAATACCAGTATGTTAGTCGAAATATTACACACCGATCGCGAAGACACCCGTGTAACTTTTCTTTCATTCGGAAACTGCCACTTTCCTCCCAACTTATTGAGTGGAGATATTGCTACAGTATTTGCGGTGTGACTAATAGTTATCCATACATCGATGTCATGATGGGAGAAAGAGTAAATATAGAGGACAGGCGTACACTTTGACACAGATCGTTCACTCCCACGATGTCGTGGGAGGTGCGGAACAAATAAAAGGAGAGTTCCAGAAATTTTGAATGATATTCTAGAATCCGCCAGGAAGTAGGCGCGTGGAAGCTGAGAGCAGAATAGATCCCACAGCAGTTTGGCTCCGCGCCATGCCGCAAGGAGCTTGCAATTGCGGCAGGGAACGGTTCAAGCCTCAAGGTGAGCTACGGAGTCGATATTTAGGGGCTCATAGCTCATGGTAAGCGGGGAAAGCCGGTGAGATCCCGAAAATTTCATCGATACAGCCATCCTCCTGCGAGAGTGCCAGAGAAAGGGTTCCTATCGAAGAGATCGTGACAACTTGGGAGGACGGAATGGTCCACGTACACCCCATGGTTGCTATATTTCCAGGTCTCATGGCCAGGTACGTCAACAAATTCGGTCCAAATTCTGTCCCATCCATTGAATGGGTTAACGTTAGCATCCATAAATTAAGAAGTACACATGTTCGACATGCTTCTTCAGATTGCCACGGTCCTACCTTTTCAACAGGTATATAAGGGCTGAGAAGTGAGAGTTGTAACGACAAAACGAACATCATGTCGTGGTTCTGGTCCTCCAATAACCCGCGTTCCGATGCCCACAAGGAACGTCTCGCTGGTACGCCGATATACATCCTCTCGTTGTGATTTGGTCCTCTAACCCGTCCAATTCGGCGAACGAGAACGCGACCAAATTGGAGATTGCTGGTACGCCTACATCCATCTCCTCGTTATTCTTTGGCGTTTCCGACCTCCCAACCCAGCGCGCAAGAACGCGGCTAAAGAGCGTCTTGCTGGCACGTCGACATTACTCATCTGGTCATTCTTTGGCTTTTCTGACGCTCCCCACTCAGCGAGCGTGAATGAGACTAAGGAGCGTATCGCTAGTACGCCTACATTCATCTTCTCGTTATTCTCGGGTCATTCACTGCGTTCAAGGCCCTCCTATACTCAGCCTCAGTCAAGGTCCCTAGCCAGAGCTACACAGACCAGCTCTGTGTAGCCAACTACAAAACCTCTGTCTAGCTCTGTATAGTTCTGTGTAGGTCTGCATAGTTGTGTGTAGGTTAGTCAAGGTGTGTGTAGGTGGCTCTAGGTCTGCATAGCCTCCTAGACAGACATGGTTTTAGGACAACAACCCTGTCTCCCTCGTGGTTAGAAATTCACACAAGTAGCACCAGTATAGCTGAGTAGAGCTGAGTGTAGTACCCAAACTCATCTACACAGACCTACACAGAGTCTGCTTAGGTGACCTAAGCACAGCTGGACAGGGGCTACATGGACCTTGCCAGATTTGTATCTAGGTGTGTGTAGTCTTCCTAGACAGGGCCTTTGTACCCAGCTACACTCACCTGTACAGACCTACACACATCGCAACTCACTGAGCCTAGGAGGCCCTTGAACGCAGTGATTTTAACCCGCTAACATCCAGAAATGCATGCCGACCAGAAGGAGCTCGTCAGTACGCTGCCCATATTGATCCCGTCAACAACATCCCCATAGAACAATCGTGGGAGGCACAGGAGGCAAAGGCGGAAAAAGTAGAAAAGAAGGCGGCCACGGTGGTGCCGGGGAGGCGAGCAAGCTTACGTTCGAGCAGGCGGCGAGTTACAATCGAACTCAAGGTAGTGTATTCCCCACCGGGCCTCCGCGGACCTCATCGGGCTGCTCACTCCAGTTCTGAATTTTAAGCTCAACAGAATCGGTACTGGTAGAAACCAAAGCGCAGTTCCACTCGGCAAGCGATTCGGATGAAACAAATTCCCAAGTCGAGCCATCAAGCACGTGTGTGGTCCATGCGTGCGCGCCATCTCGTTGATCATTTTGATGGTTGCGACGTGACTATCTTCTCTTTCTCCCACATCCGCGTCCCCACTTTTCGCCCCAGCTCCCTTCTCTCCTTTGCTCCACTGCCTCAAGCAAACCAACGTGCAAGCAAAACAATGTGCAAATACTGCAGCTGAAGGAAGCTCCCTCTGCTATAATGCGGGGCACAAAAATCTCTGGCTCAAGCCCCTCAAGAACTTGGAGTGTCTCCAGTCCAGTGAACCGAGCGGTAAACATCAAGTCTGGCTCAAAACAAGCTCAAATTTAGCTCTCGCTCCCTCACGCAATCTGCAGGCAATCAATTAATGTGGCTCCTCACAGTTCTCTCGTCCTCAAGCTTCTAGCGCAAGTTCTCGAGCTTTCTTAACTCGGGCAACACTGGCATCTACGTATTTATTTGCACGCACTCGCTTCTGGACCATGCTAGCTGTAACTGTAAACGAGCGACCTCAAATGCCTTGTCCCGCGGGAGTAAACAAGTCGACTGTGATGAGGGCGCACTGTATGTTTTTCTTGGTCTTCGTCATCTCATCTAATCACCTCTCTTCATAGGAATCATTTGCCCCCCTTTGTCGTCTTGCTCAGCTCCCCCATATGTCCTCAAGAATCGCTCGGCGCGTGCATTTTGAAGTGCGGATTGGTTACTTCCAGGTGCGTCCGAGTTCACGAGAACTTGTTGATTGATTGTGCTTACCTATCTCTTCAGTCATGGTCTTCGTTCTGGCATAGTATCTGAGATTAAATGGGATAGTTTGACCTACTACAATATAATGTATCTACGGGAGCTCGTCAAATATCATTTATTCTCGCCTCCTGATACATGCACTTGAGATTTATATAAGCTGGATTTAAATAACATTCAAGGTATGCACAAATAAGCCTGCAACAGACTGCCCCATAGCTCTAGTAGCCCCGGTAGCCCTGGTAGCAGGTTGCTACCAGAAGCTACCAGACGCTACTGACCACCGCGTGATGGCTACCAACCGCTATCAGATTTTGGCGTGCGGCTATCAACAGCTACACAGGTATTTCGGCTATGGAGCGCGACATACCCAAGACATTTTTTCCTCATGGAACACGAGTCCGCAAAAAGGAACTTATTTCCTAACTTGGTAAGTTCACTTACCACCCAAACTTAAGCGGCCGCACTTTACTGATCTTTTCCCACACTTGGCTCACATCACTTAGGCGAACTTAGCTGTGTCCGACTCGAAGTGGTATTCCGAATAAAGGTTCTAAGCTCTGTGAGTTGCTTGAGGCTTGTCAATATTGTACTGTGGTATGGATTATGTCTCACTACCCCTCTAGATCATCTCGGACACATCTACAGCTCGGAAAAACAAGTGTTTCTTGCTCGTTTCATAACTGTTTCCTTCGGTCTCTCGTATTCTACCGCACTTATTATGCCTCCTGAGTATACCCCGCCTTTACACTGAGAATCAGGTATGCACCAGTGTTTAATTGGAAACAATTCAGCAGATAGGGGTATGGTTGCATCTTCCCAGTATACTTCAGTACCAAGGATAGCACATGACACAGCAGAAGTGGTATAGATTATAACATTGGAAATGTCTGCAATCATTTTGGCGGGACATGGCATGTTCCGTCACAATTTAAAAAATCACATACTTCAACCAACCAGGGTGAAGTCTGTATCAGGGGGAAAACTTGTTCAAGGCAGAATAGGTATTTGAGAAACGGTGGCCAGAGTGTATCAAGGGCGATTCATATCAACCTCTGTGGCATTGTATGCTGTGGTTTCATCTCAAATCCAAAAATTCAACATTCCATAAATATACAAGGAACGGGTGACACCGGTATGAGTGGAGCAAGGTTCTACACAGCCAGGGATTGCAGAAACCATTGCTTAAAGGCAAAAACCTTTTGGATAGTGTCTCAGCCCACTCATATCAATCCACCTCCGCCATATTGCGGGACCTCCGAGGAAGTTCCCAACAAATCACTGTTGTTCCCACGGCACGAAGACCGGTTCAAAACACTAATGAAGCCCGGTTCATGCCGTTGGGGCTGGAAACTTGTGTTTCCTCACCTTAACTTAAGTTCACTTGCCGCAACTTAATGATACTTAAGTTCACTTATGCGCCAAGTGTCATCACACAAGTTCACTTATGCCATCAGATGGCATCAAAAACTTGCACTTTCCCTTGCGAATCGCACTTAGCCTGCCATAAGTTAGCCCAAGTTAACTTTGGCAGGCTAAGTGAAATTCAATAAGTTACTTAGTGAGGCATCATGGAACACAGAGCCACAGCCAAGAATCCGCACATAGATGGCTGAATTGGGAGATGGCCTCGGCAGAACAAACTGCACTCACCTAGATAGCTTCCCTGTCGAGACTTGTCAAGCTGTGCGGGAGCGGCTAAACACGGACCTGTCTAGCCGGTTAACGGCACCTCGACACGGCCATCGGCTAGGCGTTGCTGAGACGTCTCAAAATGGCGTCGGCTACTCGTTGCCTGAATGCAGTGAAGCTCCAGCATCCTGGTGATCGCCGCTTAGGCCTCTCTTTAAAGGCGTGGCACGAACGAAAAACCTGGTCAGATGACTGTCTTCCCTCTCTCTCCTTCCGTACTTCCGGCCATGCCTTGGACTCTTTGCGGCCTCTTCCAGTTCCCTCCGCGGTTCTCTTTACGGAGGAGGCACACCAATCTTGTCATGAAAGAGCAAGATGCCAGTGGACAGGAGGCAGATCTCTTACATAGTGTAGAATTAACCGAACAAACTCTCCACGAGGACACATACATTCCAGAGACACCCCACACCGGGCGTAATGTGCTGAAATTCGCCCTGAGCACACTGAGCTCCGTTTCCTGCAATATGCCGTTCGATTCGGTGCTGAGCAGCGTCATTGACCCTCTCTTGGACATCGTGAATCGCATTGAGGTGCGCATAATCACTGTTATTCTCACAACTAGAACTTATGTAGATTCCAGCAAACGGCGATCAACACACAAGGTCTCGTTGAATTGGCTGCACGAATCGAGCTTCTTTCGCCCCTCGTCTCTGAATTGGCCAGAGATAGGCCGCAACAGGGTCGAGTTATTGTTGAAGCTCTCCAACGGTGAGTAACCCATCTCCTGTAATCTGTAACCCGACTCGACGGGCGCAGAGAATTACAAACCATGACCAAGGAACTGGACGATGCCCACTCTCAAGGAAAACTGGAGGAATTCTTCAACCACACCGAGAATGCATCCACCCTTGCGAAACACAACAACCATCTCGCCCAAATGATCGCTGATGCCACGGTACAGCATTCGTCAACTGATTTAACAGATTTGGTTCATGTGAATGTGAATACAGCCTGCTACGGTCCACGAAGTTCTCCAATCTCTTCAAGGTCTTCAGTCAAGACTTGAAGCAAAGTCCGAGACTGCAGAAGACGGCGGCAGAGAGCTCTTCGGCACGTCCACATCTTTCTCCCTGTAATTGTGACCGCAATATTCACGCAGGAGGCACGGGTGGCAAAGGTGGCAAAGGTGGTCACACAGGCGGCGAAGGTGGTCTTGGAGAGGCAGCACAGTTGGCAATGGAAAACGTGGATCACTTCCGCCGAATTCATGGTACACTATTCTAGAATTGATGGCACCGAACTGCCTATGAATTGTACCAGGTGGTACCAGTGGCGAGGGTGGACCCGGCGACGTGGTAGGCGGCCGCGGTGGAACTGGTCAAGGGCCGAGGTTCAGCCACCAGTTGCTGCCCGTTGACGGGAAGGGCTTGCCGCTGTTGTCAGTGGCAGAATTTTGCTAAGAATACAAACTCAGCGACAAGATTCATGAACTTCTTGACGACCAGGGATTCGAGACCGTTGGGGCACTTCCCAAACTCAGTGATACAGACTTGAAATCCGCCGGTTTTAAAATTGGACATATCGCAGAGTTGACGAGGGCGTTGAACGATTTTGCAGAGAAGGATGACAGTGCCAAGTAGGGGTCTCGTGTAAAAAACATCCGATGCAGAATAAATACGACCGGCAGCAGTGTGGCGGCCCCACTCGGAGCAAGCAGTCTAAGACGCTCTAGGGTGAGCTATTAGGTGTCCACAATTTGGCGAGCGAGGGAATGCCGTTGACATGCGATGGCGTAGGAGGTGAGACAGTGCTTCGTCGGTAAAGGCCTCCTCCTCGGAGACTGCCAGAGAAATGCTTCCTCCAAAGAGATCATTACAACTTGGAACGACAGGTGGGCCCAAAATACACTGCGTGGCTGCTGTGCATCCGATAACCCTGTCAACCAATGGAACTTCAAGTCCCTTTCATTGAATAGGTCAAAATTGACGCGCGTAAATTATAAAGTGCACGCGTTTAACGTTCTGGTTCAAGTCGAGTCGAAACTGGATGATGCTTTCTGAGGTAAATTTTGGTTTCCCTATGGATGTGTCATGTGCATGAGCATTCAAATTCATGCACAGTGGGATCTACTAACTGCCCTAAGCGCAAGGTACGCATCTGCGAATTAGGTATTAGATGATAGCAGCATCTTGGTATATAAGCAGATGTCAATTTGAGGTCAGACAAATATTTCGTTGAGCTTAGCTGTATTTTTTGGTACACCATGTGAAGATTGGTTCTTTCAGACCGTGGTCAATTTGTCACGAAGCAGTCAAAATATATTAGTTGTGGAGCTTTGGGTTTTTTCCGTGCTTGAGACCTGAGTGAGGGGGAGATTTCCGGATTCATGAACTTAGATGTCTGCAACAATGCGGTGGATGCGGTTTGTTGTGTCAGTTTTGGAACGTGGATTGGTACCTGCTTGGCGTGCCATGATCAATGCGTCAAGCATGTGACCTTGAACAGTCAACCTTTCAAATCATTTTGTTACAATTGGGAGCTCAACGGCCAAATTTTGAAGCAAAAACAGGTACTGGACGAGCTCCGGCAAACTCGATCCAAGATAGAGCGCAAATTCCCCAAGACTGCTACCTTTCCGGCCTTGATGTTACTACCTAGCCGCGGGTATTTCGGCCGAAACTTGAGCCATCGTTTGTAGGGTAAGAGCGCGTGTTGCAGACCAGCTGCCATACAGCATAAAAACCTTGTAGCGCTAATTCCCTTCCGTACACTTTGAGTCTGCGAGTTTGAGCCTAGCTGGCCGTGCCAGGGTATTCCGTCCTCCTAGGTATCCTTGCCCTTCCCTCATCACCGGCGGCAGGGGGCCTAAAGAGGGGGCAGTACCATGGCCGTAAAAAGTCCTGTCACCTTTTCGGATCTGCAAGCCGTAAATGTCTTTGAAAACTTACCGGTGGAACCATTCGATTCGGCGGCAGGTTATCAGGAGCGTGATGGGATTTTTTTCTTTGGTTTCCGTATTCCGAGGTTTTGGTTGTGGTACCTTGGCGCGGCCCAGAAGTTACTATTTTTATGACAAATTGAGACCATTGACCGGAGATTGGACAGACGTAGCGACCCAGAGACTGTTTCCCTCTCCCATCCCAGGGATGCCCGGAGGACTATTTTGAATTTCTAAGTTCCAGACTTGCTAAATCACGGAGCCAGCGAAACCAAAGTAAAACCCAGATCAACCGGTGCGTCTATCGAAAGCTTGCTCTAAAGACAGATCGATTACCGGGCTAGGCCGATCGTGGACCGCAATGATTGCGGCAAAGAGTATTGTTTTCTTCAACCAATCAACCCACCATTGCCGAGGCCAAAAAGAATATTGGATATAACCGGGAATCCATTCAGGAGGCCATTGATCGCTACCTCGTCTTGCAGCCCATAGACCCTGGTTCTCTTATTTGGATTCCGTTGTATGTATTCTTGTTGCCGCACGTAATAAATCATGCGTTGGCATTGGCGAATCTGGCCAGTTCATGAGTCATTTGATCGGAGGACCGAGGACTTGTAACCCTCTTGAAGTAATCTGGTTTATTCAAGTCTTCTGGCTGAGCGGTGACTCAGCTCTTCCTCAACGGGAGCAGGCCTCGGCAATCTATCCATACATTGGATTGGTGCTGATCTTTTAGTCTGTGCGGTAAGACACCGATGAAAGCCTTTGGCCGTGCGTCGAGGATCCTCCTTTACCGGCGCAAGCACTGCTTCTAGTGGTCCTTGTATTTTTAAATCCATGACTTTGAACGATTCCCCCTCATCCTATTAAAGGGGAAACTGTATATCGAAGCGCGCGAACGGGCCAGACATTTTGGGTCGGAGTGAGATACAAGGCACAAAATAGGGGAAGGAATATATTAGGAGGTAGAATATATTTGTGTGCAGACACGCAAAGGCAAAATAGGTGCATATATAAGATGTACAATACGATACGAGAGGAGGGATATCGGGGTGGAAGAAAAGAAAGGATGTTAAAGAGAGATGTGCGCAACGGGCGCAAGGCGAGGGAAAGCGAGATCTCCCTCTCAGCAAAAAATGACGGTGATAAAAGAAAAGTCAACAAAATAATCGTCGCGGGGCGCAGCCACATCCCGACGACGACGAACAGCTCCAGGACGGCGAGGAGCAGCCACGAGCAGCACACAGTCACGCAGATGCTGCATGGAGGCATCGAGCTCGTGTTGAGATAGTCCCCGGGGAGATAGAGGGGATAGCAATGAAACGCGGAGTGAAATCTGAGCTCAGTCGTCCGTCGGTGTATGCACCCAGTCATTCGTCCGACGTCCATCCAGCGAGCGACGGACAAGGACGGGGGAAAGCGCGTAGTATACGGCGCAAACAGATGAGGGTGGAGAACCGAAAACCCCCGGAAGCGGGAATGTATGTCTCGTGAAAAGGCAAGACAGCGAACGTGCTACTCCTCCGCCCTCTCGCAGCAGGATCAGAATTCCGACGAAATCGCCGACATCTGCGAGCTCCACATGAACATGCTGCACCAAACTCGAAGGGCAAGAGCACAAACCCCAGACGGGACGCCTGCGCAGCGGGTAGAGCACGTCAAAGAAGGCTGGGGCGACGTCCGCGCATCCAAAGCCAAGCGCGGGACCGCGACGCACGACCTCCGTGTCCGCCCCTCCTATAGTACGTAGGGAAATGCCGCTCAGCGGAAAGCATGGAAGCGAGAACCCCCAAAATTCTGCTTCCCCGCAATCGAAAAAACAAAGAAAGTAAAGACAGGTAAAGGTCGTCACTCACCCACGAAACAACTGCCCACTTCCATCGTAGTGTATGGCCTTGGCCGGCGTGAGCAGCGGACCTGGAGAGAAAGGCCCGATGGTGCGGGGGTGCCCGAGGACAAACCGCGCGTCGTAGTCATCGTAGTGCTACGCTTGGGCTTCGGGCGCGCCTTCGTGCGCAGCGTCGCGATGCTCGTGGAGTTGTGCAGCGCTTGGTGCGCGTTGCGGTTATGGGTGGTGATGATGGAGGAAGAGGTGGCGCAGGGCCCTGTGAACAGAGGGTGTTAGTGTCATGCACCATACTGGTAAATAGAGACCGAAGAGGAGAGGAAAAGAACAAGGCGGGATGAGGATGGGTGGACGGAAGAGTGGCGCGTGTGGCGCGTAAATGAGAAGGAGCAGGGTGAAGGCACAAGCACCAAGGACACGCAGTAAGCAATGGAGGGAAAGCACAGTGGGCGTGCGCAGAGGAACAGGGGGAGAAGCGAGGAAGGACGGACGAGGGCCAGGATTACGAAGGGAAGCTCGATGCGGGTGGTGGAGGGGGAAGGTGGAGAAGAGCGAAGTCGTACGCGCGAAGGGTCCGATGGAGGAACGAAGGAGGTGTGCATCATGGTCTAGTAGAAAAGTTTGGGGGACGTGCGTGAGGAAATGAGATGAGAAAGAGTAGACGGTAGGAGGGTGTATGTATATAAGAAGGGAGGAAATGAAGACCAGCGAAAATAGAGAAGAAAGCAAAAAGACGACCCAAAACACTCACCTCGTCAAGATCCATGTACGCCCCCGCACGCCCTCGTACCCAGTTGACATCCCGGTACGCGGAGAACTGTGCGCGTAAACGGGGCGCACTCGAGAGTTGCGTCGCGCACTGGAAATGGAGGACGGTCGCCGCGTGCGTGAAGGAGCACGCCTCCTGCGATGCGTTTAGGGTGCGAGCGAGCGCGCGAAGGAGGAAGTCGAGCTGCTAGAGATGGGGAAGAGGGCGGCATGTTGGGAGACAGAGAGTCGCGCGTGCAGATCGTGCGCATCCATTCTCGCCAGGACACGCACGCTCGCTCAGCATCAAAGGAATGTCATCTCGCCTGTGTGAGTCGTGTGCGAGGGTGGGTCGATTGCGGTGGACGCTGGAATGAAGAGAGGGACGTATATGCCGGCGGTGCGAGGACGGTTTGGACGCCGTACTGGACCGTACTCGACTCCTTGACACCCACACGCCACTCGAGCAACAAGTTTATTCACGCCTCCAGGTCCTGCATCGTGAAATTAATGTGCGCGTGGGAGAAAAGCGAGACGGACGCACGGCGAGCAGCATGCACCCCTCCTCCTTGGCCTCGTTCCGGCACGCTTCCTCCTCATCGCGGCGGACCTTCTCGATGGTTTCGTGGCGGTACGGATGGTTTGTGGTGCGCGATGTTAAGCATCCCCGTCGCCGCTTGTGGTGGGCGGAGGAAGGAGCAGCGTGTTTGGTCGCCATCATGATCGGAGCCGAAACTGGATCAAAGTTGAATCAAACCGGCAACAAACCCGGGCCGGGCATGAAATCGACGGAAAGGGTTTTTTGGGAACTTTTGGACCACGACCCCTTGATTGAAAACAGCACAGCGGACCGCACGGCCCCCTCGCGAGTTTCCACTGAAGCAGCACTCCTCACTGAGCAGTGGTAGACCATCCTGCGTCCTTCGAGACTTTGTATGCTGGTCAATTTACTTCGAGTTCGAATCCGATTCTAAGCCGGTGATCTATTGCGTAAAAGGCTAAAGCCCGTACAGCATCCTGGGTATCTTATAACGTTCCATGCGCATTAAATATTAAGCTGACCTTGCAAGTGAAATGCGCCAAGAACGCCGGTCGATGGATCCCGTTTCGATGCGGAGGATCTCGATGCACGCAGCACAGGAGTCAGACGAAATCTTGTTTTCTTCCGAGTATGTAGATTGGCATGGGCAGGCTATAGTAAGCTCCTCAATAGATGCAGCATCTTCGAATTTATATGCAATGGCCTAATGCTTGGCACCGTGCAGCATTCCCAAAACTACACTCGCTCCCCTCAATTTGGAAAATATACCAGTCAAAAGAAAACAAAGCACTCCAGTGCACTTACCAAACGCAAAAAAAGCGCTCACATCGGCCGAAACTTCATACAACGGATAGCCAAGGTGTGTCGCAGTGGTCTGACTCTGTGGATCAAAGCCTTTGGTCCAGTGAAATCGTTGTATTCCGTTGTAAATGTCATCATCGCACGAGTAGCCATGGACGAGAGTTTCAATGTGAATCACGGGAAACTGCAAGATTTTTGCATCCTCCGTGCTGAGGCGATACATACCAGCAGGATCCGGGCAGGCGGACCACTGAAATGAATCCGACCCGGTTCGAAAATCCTCCGGTTGGCAGACGAATAGATACCCCTTGGGTTCATGAGTGCTGTATGTCTGTCGTAAACACCGGAGGTTAAACTCGATTGAATCCACACAGACTGTTGTTGTGGATTGCTTAATATCCAAGAACCAAACTTGTGTAAAATCACCCCATAATTTTCAAAGTGTGACGTTTCATGGAGGTGAGTGAAGATTTGATTTGCCTGTGCCAGCCAGTACTTCTGGGCATTAGCAACGTACCAGCCCCACATCGTCAATTCTAGATCGCACACTCGGTCGCAGGCCAATCTTGAAAACAAAATTGAGGAAAATAAATTACATGGGGTCCAGGCCAGAGACGTACCTTATCCAGGAGCTGGGCATAAATTCTCCTCCTTCGTCTCCGCCTGCCCGCCAGATCAGGGGCATGCAAGCTTGGTCAAGAGGTTTTGTGATGTTGAAGAACGTCTCGCTTCGTGCGTGCAAACGGAAGATGCTTGGGCCCAGTCGAATAGCAAGTCGAGTAGCAACGGCAAGGGTCCGAAGCTGAGCTACCGGGGGCTCAGAACAGAGTTCATGATCTTTGTCCTCCCTTAGGTTCGAAATAATCATGGCATCTGCATTGGGGTCGTCCAATTACACGTTCTCTAAGTGAGGTCCACGAACATGCCCCCAGAGAGGGAGTTGTGAGACCCTCTCCGTGACCTGAACGAGATCCACGCAGAGCCCGCCTGTCGTGGGGCGTATCCAGGATGACCACCCGTGAAAACCCTATTTCCACTTGTCAGGAACGAACAGAAGAAATGAGGAGAACCATTCACGATCTCCTGGACCGCGAAGATGGAGTAAACATAATTCATCATTTCCTGCGAACGGGATGGTCAGTGATACATGGACCGTATTGATCCGTGCCTTCCATTGAGTAGTCTGAAGAATACTGTAGAATTTCGATCAATTCGGCATGGGTTGTGACCCGTGACCGAAAATACCGATTCGGCACCCCGGCAATCGTCTAGTTTTGGCGTGACATCCTCAAAAATTCGGCACTCTAGACGAAAATTTTCGAGAACTCTGTCTTTTTTGCACCTCCAAGGAAGATTTGCCCCGGATGTCACAGACTTTACATCCGGCACTGAGCGCCGTGACCTGTGACCAAGACCAAAATTCGTCGCGGCACAGGGGGTGTGTGACGCGTGACCGCCGAATTGATCGAAATAGTACAGTATAATTGGATCAACACCGACGGGAGCAACTATTACATACGAACACAATAGCCAATGATGTAGGTGGTCAGGATGGGAGAATGTTGAAAACAGGTAAGGAATTGTTTGAAAGGGATCACTTCTATTGCATGTCAATTAGGCAAAGATGGGTGGGCCAAAACATCATAGAAAACCGCCGCCCAGAGTCTACTGGTGTTCACCAAGCCGTAGAGCTGCATGACCTACGGAGGTCTGCCACAATATCCATGAGTATGAGAACTACCGAGAGAATTATTTGGGGACCACCGGATAAACTCGTATTTTGTAATGTGTTATCGTCATTCCTGCAGTATTACACCAAGACGAAAACTTCGGTAGCTCCCTGTGAACTCACCTCCTCCGCCCGTCTCCCTGGTACATTGCGACCGTCACGGGTCCGGATTCGCAACCTTCGAGTTTTGCGCAATACACGCGCCGAGCACTCAGACTTCCACGCGGACGACCCAGAAAACCAGATCCGCTCAAATGTATCTCCTTGTCAGGTTAATGTCCCCCAGTGGAATCGTCCGGAATCCTCGTGGTTCGTAAGCACCGCAAATAATGCTGAGAGATTGCAGAAGTACCGGCTGGCCGTTCGTGGCAAGAGTTATACACATTCGCATTGCTCGTGAACATGCCACCATGTATGCTGAATCCCGTGGCGCGAGGAAAGAAGAGCGCATGCGATCTGGATTAAATACCCTGAGATTCGATTTGCCCTTGCCACACTGGCAAGAGAGGCGTACACGATGGACTCGGTGTTGTTCATCGGTGGTGCTATAGTGAATTGAAAATTCCGGTCCAGAATGTAGGTGAGGAGAGGGAGACCCAAGAGATTCACAGCTTCACACAAATAAACCACACATGCAGTGAAGCTGTTATGTATGGCATGACGACAATATATCATGCCATAGAAGTTCGATTGTAGAGTCTACGTTGGGCGAAAGGGCGCAGTACCTTATTGATCAGTGATTTTGTTCGGGTGCCAAGATGTTGGGCCATGACAACACTGATTTGGAGTTTCAGCGAGACCTAGAACAAAACAATAACCTCAGACCTCTTCATCAGAAACGGGTGATGCCCCCGAAGCACTGCAGCGACAATTACTGCAAATTGGATCATTAGCTAGCGCTCGATGTAGAAGGAAAAATGAATATTTTATCTGGCACAGCTTTTCCGCACAAGATCGCATATCATGCATACAGGAAGGACGCCGTGGCACTAAAAAAAGAGTCAATCCAAAAATCCTTCGCAGGCGCGTCCAGGCTTTGCTCCGCCAGACTGATTTTGATAATTTATATTTACAACAGCACCTGCACCTGCGCTGCCCCGCCTACTCCAGTAGAGATAAGCTCGAAGCGAAGCGAAAAGTCGACGACGGAAGGCGTACGCGGATGACTCCGAGCGGCGTCACATTGTGTGCATGGGGAGCTGGAGTCCGATGTAGTGAGTACACTGTGGGAGAGATACGGACAGGGGGTGGGAGTGAGGAGCGCGAGTCCCAAGTCGGCGGAAGAACCATTTGATCGAATCAATTGAAGGATTGTTTTTGCAGATCAATACCGCGGAGACGCGATAGCAATATGCTTACGAGGACGATCGACCAGAGAACGACGCGCAGTCTAGTCCATCCTCTTGCATGCCCTTTCACGGTAACTGGCTACTGCACACCATCCTTCCATTTGGGCGCCGCGTCCATTCTGATTTGACTACGTTGACCCGGCCACGCCTCCTCTGCCACGCTATCTTAACGGATGGTGACGGTGCATGGGAACTTTTGTCCTCAGACAAGGTTCAATTTATAGTTTTGCAACTCTGGGTCACCCACTCTAACCTCGTAAGACAGGAGCAGTGAACCAATTTACGCAACACGCAACAAATCCAGAACACACGTAGGGCATTTAGAACAGGCACACACACACACACATGTAACACACAAGGGTATTATCTCGAATAAAGCTGATAGATTTCTGGTAACTCGAAAATACAAGCATGTCCTATTGGAGTAGCCTTGATGAATCAAGCCAGAGGTTCCGCCCTTCTGTACTCACTGGAGAGCCCGTCAGCGTTCTCCACTTTCAGCATCTGGGTAGGATTCCTTGCCTTCTCCCTACAAACTGTCTTCCTTATATACTGTACAACTAAAAATAACTTTACAAACTTGATATATTAGCCACCGGCATATCCATGTCCGTGACTCAGTATATGAAATGGGATCGCCAAGACTTGCTGACGGATTAACCTGGATCCTGAAAATGTGGGTTCTGGACTAGTCTCCCTAGATATTATGGTTGAATAAGATAGAGCTTCAGAATGCCTCTTTATAGACAGCCTGAACTTGTCTGTAGACCAAGAGCTGCCTTAGACCATTTAACCGTCAAGGTGGGGCCTGGTTGAACAGGTTCCCTATTTGTCTGATTTATTCCCGATGTGATCGAGGGTTTTACTTAGCACCTGATTGATTCTAGTATTCTGGATTTCTTGGGCTCACTACTGGTGTCCCTTGAATGATTCTTGGAAATCCAGAACCTTGGGTCTTTTGCCTTCAATTAGACACCCTGGTCCCCTTTGTAGCCCAAGTGAAAGTTCACTTCCTAAATTGTGTTCGAACTCAGTTGCCACATTGAGCCAATCAATATTTGATAGGTGTATGGCACCTTATCCAGATCCAGCCTGTTGCAGTTTGAAAGGTTCTGGAGCCATCACCTGATCGAACGTGTTGCCTTCTTAATACAAGCATGGATAAACAATGTTGAAACTCCTCCAAGATAATATTTGCTGTGAGCTTAATAATTGGCACAGAGTGGATATTACATTCCCTAATGCTCATTTGGACAATCTGTAACCTCCTGCCTATGGTATGACAGTTGGATCCAGAACCAATGGCTTATCAGTTGGAGACATCCAGTATGTGTGTTTTCTGGATATTCATCCGCAACCAGTTCAGATTTGGTTTCTAGCATATAGGTCCAGGTCTACTGAGTCGGGACTCGCCATAGACCCAGACAGGGACTCGCCATAGACCCAGACATGCGTGTATTCAGAATGTAAATCCAGAAAATGTTAAATTTCAGGCATTGGCGAATTCACGACTTATCACCGGTCCATTTTGTTTCTGGTTCCAGCCCATTCAGCGACGACCTACTCTGCGAGAATGGTCCCCCCTGACCCTTGGGAACGACAGATGAGCAGCGATTCTACGATCCAGCAAAGATGTGGTGATGGAAGGACCTCGAGACTTGATATCAAAAATGAGTGCAGTTCTCATGAGTCATCGTCCGTGTGCTGATTATCGGCTGCTTCCGAGAGACTCTGAAGGGTGAAAAAATCCTAGTCCGATTCATTTTTGTCGAGGGAAGAGGCAAGATGGAAAGGCCGCTGAAAATTCAAAAGATCCGAGTGATCGGCCGACGGAATCCGAATCGGCTCGCTTATCCCGATACGCTTTCACCGCTTACCACCATGTCGTCCATATCCTCCCTGCCCATGCCAGATGCCGTACCCCAGAACACACAACTCACTTGATTTTGGGAGCTCGTTTTAAATCACCTTTGGTGAGCAGTATAGGATGACGACCTAGTGAATCGTGCGATGAGCCCAGGCTCCGGCCGAATAGCATGTACCAGCTAAGACCAGCTATGATCACCCAGCAACCGAAGAGCGCGAGCTTCCAGTTTGCTCGACTCTCTTTTCGAGATGTTGGCTCTCATCTCGTTACGTCTCAAGAGTTCCGAGTCCTCTGACTTGAGCCTCGGATTACTACGTCCCACTGCCAATATGGATACGCCTTTGGGGCTCTTTTAAACGCGGGGGTCTGGAGCACCACCGTCATAAATCCCCCCTAGCAGTGGAATATATCCCAGGATAATTGGTTAACCAGAGTTTCTGTCGATTTCGAGCACTTGGCTTACCGACCGGACACGCTCCCAGCCTCTCTAGAGCTTCATCCCGGTTAAGCTTTCGGTATATTGCTCAACGGCGCCTCACACGAGCATATATTTTTTGGGTTCAGACCATGGGAAGTGCAATTCCTACCGTTTAGCTTCCATGCGCGCCAAGTAGTTCTACAGATCTCCGGCGCGTTGATTGATGTTTCTGGCCGCCAATTTATCAATGCTGCATGGGTGCTAGCTCGCAGTTATTAACTCGACGACACTGTTGGCCCATGTATCTAGCCTGGTTGCCACTACTCGAGTATACGACTTGATCACTCCGATGATGAGGTCTGAGGTCCCGCCAAATAAGTGAATGATCCAACCCGTCGTCGAATTTGAATCCCGATTATTTAATATATTATCTGTGACTGGGTACTGGGCCACCTTAGCAATTTTAACCTCGAGCCCACCCATAAAGTTGCGTGGATACAGGTATATGGGCTTTGGAACCAAGGTATACATCCTGTGGGTGAAAGGAGATATTTTCCGCGAATTAACGCGAAGGTTTCACAGCGTACCGAATTTTTCTTCAAGGGGATACCCCAAAATGGCAAAAACGGGGTAGTGGGCCACCGAGCCAAATCATTAGTTCACACCCATAATATTCACCCCAGTGTATCCCAAATCATTCAATGGATACAGATACATTATTCTATGCGCTTAAACTTGGAATCTGAGATGTACGGGGCCGTAATTATTTGCCTTTCCAGCCATCAGGGATGGGTGAAATTGCGCTCTGGACAGAACGGGTTCCCCTCTAAAGCACAGAGCATAAGGAAGCCCCAAATTAAGATACAGATGGCTCCAGGGGAAGTATTAGGACATATCTGAATGCAATGAATGACCACCACATACCCATAACCCATCCAAAAAAATCCATCTTTTTGTGCAACTGAAATCCAGTGGTCTAGGGTAGTAGCCCAGCGTGAACGGGAAGTCGCGCAGTTAAAAGTCAAAACAATTTAGGAGCATACTTTATTAGAGATATTGAATGCAACAACCGAGTTCCAAGTCCGCAGCCAAGACCGGTCGATCGCTATAGAGGTGACCAGATCGTGTTACTCCGAGTCGGGATCAGGTCGAGATGATCTTGAACGGTTCAAGAGGCGAAGAAGAATCGTGTTCACGTATAGTATGAAACGAGGGGATTAACTCGAATCAAGGGATGCCAACGAACCCCAAAACTTGTGAATTGGCGAAGAATTGGTGAAGAAACCAGCCAAAGACAAGCGCGAAGGCTGTTCGGAGATAAGAAATGATGTTCACACACCGGCATCTCGCTCGAGAACCTGTCGTAACTTTTGATCGCCGCATCACTCCGCCTCCAAATTTGACATACAGTGTCGCGATAAGTCATATTCCATCCTATGAGCACCAAATCCTGGGATTTTACATCACAGCACCTTCTATTATGCAAGTGGCCCACTACCTAGTTTGGCCCACTAGGCAGTCGCTGATAATAATTATTGCAGCGTTTCACCGAACCTCACTTGTCATTCCTTTTTATGAAAATTCGATACGTTCTGCCGCATTCAGGCTTTTTACTTGGTCGGGGTTATTTACAGCAAATCCTTCCCTACACTAGCAGTATGTAGCGACGGTTAACTGATGGAAATCGGAGCCGCCAACGTCAAATTTGAACACATATACACTACAACCTCGCTGACGTTCAGATTTCCTCCGACTCATGTAGCCCAATACACTTTCAAAGCAGAGCGCTTACAACCCCACCTCGAGGATCGAGGCTATCCACGGAAATGTGCAACATTGCCGGGGATGCATCTGTGAAAAAACTTCTTGGGGACTCGCAGATCAACCGATGCACGAGGAATTCTTCAGCATCAATGGCTCGGATTGTCTCTTGAGTGGTTCTAAAAACCGAGTGTTACTTTCATGCATTCGATGAGTACCATTTGACTGTTCAAAGCAAATCAACTCATAATACCACAGCCGTACAGACTTAACCGATGTTGGTGTGTGTCACTTTTGCGTCATTTACTCTTGCATCCTGAGGTACGCTTGCCTTCTTTCAGCTTCAAATTGGCTGCAAGGTTAAATAGGCGAGGTAGTCTTGGAAGGAGGAGAGGACTACTGTTCCAGAATAAGCGGGGCGGAGCCCGTGACGCTCCGAGTCCCGGCGGCTCTGTCGCAGAGTTCTCTCGGAGGACGCGTGATCTTAGTTCTTTCACAGCTGCATGCCTTTACAGCCTTCTTTCCACATCCGCTTTACTGTCGAAATTGTCGAGTCTTGCACAGCCCTCCATCTACTGGTTTACGTTCGACGGTTACGTTCGACGGAGTCCATCCCTGCTGTCAAGGGTGGGTAGCTCTCAATGTTTACATTCTCTACAAGATTCTGACGCCGTCTGGAAGGGAGAAATTCTGAGGAAAAGGTGGAACTTCCCTGGACTCGGTACCATATTCCTCGCGCTTGAAGTTCGCAGTATCAAATAATACGAAAACGTGCATGTTCCACTTGACTTTTCTTTGCTTGGTTCGCGCGAAAACAACATGTTGAGAATTTCTCATCGAAGGTTTGTCATTCGTGCGTTCTCAATGGCGATACAAATGGCCGTGCAGGAAGGCGGGTCGCGTTGCCTGCCATTGGTGGCTCTGCATTCTGATGGATTCACTTATTTTAGGATTTCGCGGCGAAGACACGAGGCAAAGCTGTAATTTCAGCACCTATTCTCGCTTGCTTTCCTCCCTCACCATCCATGACCCTCCAACCTGCTTCCGACCCGGATTTAACCATAGTGTCGACGACGAACAACGCCGAGTTCACACAGTACGTCGTCTTTGCAGTTGGGACCAGCAATTTGAACCTCAGAGTGCAGATACGCCGGTGCCTTCTTCCCTGGGGGTAGTGGATTCACCATAGGCGGCGGCGTGTTCACGAGCAACATCACCACTCATGTTCATAATCCCCCACAAGAGATGCTGGCAGGTAGAGTCGGTCTCTTTTCGTTATTTCTAAATACTAATAGGTGACAACCAGCATTTCGGTCATTTCACCTTGGAGACATAAACCTGATAAAGGAAATACATTGGAGTGGTCAATCCAGCATGGTGGATCGCCACCGTCAAGGGCCTGGTCTTCGGCGGATGTACTCCGCCAAACTTGGAGATCGACGTGTGACGATCGCTATATATGAGGGTGATGGGGCTGAGGAGGTGTGCTGCATGAAGCGGTCCGCGATTTTTTTTTCTCAGGTGACTATCCAGGAATGGCGAAAAGAGGTGGTGAAATACGAGTCGATTCGGTGCCTCCCAATAGTTTCCTTGATATTTCGTGTATTAAAAAAGTTGTCTAGCCATCCCTATATCATCCAGCTTTATGGCTTGGCCAGCACCAGGGGACTCTGCGCGATGATCTTCCATGATGGTGAACCCACCGATCTGACATTAATTATGGAGTCCGACTGATACTGCAAATAGACTTAATCCCCTTCAAACGATTTATCAAGCGCTTTCAACATTCACCTGTCTTGACCATGTACATCCAGGGCTACTGTGTGCGTAGATGCTCCATCACCACTTTTGCCTCAATACTGACCAACTGCACTCAGTGTACGGAATTTAATGTAGGGACAGGAGTCTATGAAGGCCCATATCCTATGTCTGACCATTGAACTCTTTGCAGAAGGCGCGCTTCTATCTCACTGGCTTGCCCAGATTTTCTCATCCCGTAAACCATTCTGCGGTCCACTTTTTTCTACTTCTAACCGAGGTTTAGCGGTATTCCTATTCGTCGCTTTGGATGCGCCCTTCAACAGGAAATCTCTGTGTGGATTTCTTTCACAGCTCGGAACCGGATTACGAGCTTTCGTGGTGGGACTTCGGGAAAGGACCGCACCTGGAAGACGTATCATTGAACAATTCCAATGCAGAGGCCATGATAATCGCGACCTTTAGCGCAGACGAATATCATAGCCTTTGTTCTGAGCTCCCAATAGCCCAGTATAGGCCCCTTTCAACTTCCACCCGACGTCCCATTCGCCTAGGGTCAGTTTTCCGGTCAAATTCTGAAGAAGGGACCTTGTTCAGGATAACTGAGCCTTTCAGCATGAAGCTGGAGACCTCAATAGGTTGGGAGGATTTCGGAAACGAAGCAGAAGTCCTACCCAATGGCTGGATCAGGTATTTCGTCCGTTTGATTTACTTCTCTCATTTCATTTATTTCAAGATATAACTCCCGCCAAATGCCCTTTCTTCGTTCGCAAATATCGCCCTCACCCGATACCGACTTCAGGAAGTTCTGGCTGGCACAAGCAAATTCGATTTTTACTCAACTTCAAGAAACAGCGCATTTTGATGATTACAGTATGAGTTTATCAAGCTCGGTGCTTGGGTTCTGACCAATCCCCGAGAACAGTTTATGCGACTTCAATCAATTTCCGCCTTCGATGTTTCCGTAACAAGCACAATAGTCACGAACCTGAAGGGTATCTGTTCGTTTGTCCAGCCGAGGACTTCCGAACCGGGCCTACTTTATTTCAATGGCCGGACTGTCCGGCCTATTGGTCCATGGAACCATCTGGCGCCATCCGCCTCAGCACAGAGGACGCGAAAGCCCTTGGATTTCCCGTGATTCACATTGAAACTATTGTTGGCGGATGCTCGTGGGGCAAAAGTGTTTATGACGGGCTACGGCGATTTCACGGAGGGAAAGGGTTTGATCCAGACAATGGAGATGTTGCGAATCACCTCGGCTACCCGATATTCGAGGTCACAAGCAATGTGGACGCTCCATTGCCGTATGAAGATGGTGAGCATCCTTGCACGTCCCGTTATTCGCTGGGTAACATAGTTCGAAAGTCTCCGTCGAAATCAGCGCCTCTTGTTTTCGCGAGACAGCTCGTTGTCCGAAGTTGGGGCACTACTTGGAAAAACCAACAATGCCTGGCCCTTCTCCGGCCGAGTCCACCTCCCCGGGTGCCCTTTTTGCCTCATCCGATGACGCCCCAGTCGACCCCTTCGTCCCCCCACGTGCAAAAGACACCAAGCCCCACCTCCGTACTCGCCTCTCCTCTTTTTTCTTCTTCCTTTTCGGCACAGTCTTCGCGCTAAGCCACCTCCCCACCGTGACGTGAAGAGGAACATATTTATTGCCATAGACTGTGTATTCAAACTACTTAAACTGAAAGTGGTTGTTCTGGCGAGACAGCACGTTGGCCGAAGTTGGTAAGATGAATAGCACTCCTCTCGGAAAGTCCACGTTCCCGGAGGCTCTTTTTGCCTCCTGAAAAGACGCCCCAGTCGACCGCCTCATATCACGCCTACCCACAAGGTACACCGGCCTCATCCTTAACACTCCCCTCTTCACCCTCGCTTTCACGTTCGTCCTCCTGGGCACAGTCTTCGCGTTGAGCACTCTCCCTACCGCCACTTGAAGAAATTGAATTATCGCCATGGATTGGGTATAATAATTTTACGTGAATTTCAACCTAAACCAAAAAGTACAACTTGAAGTTTGAAGCGAGTGCCACGATCTTGCTACATACTCGAGATGAGTCTTGAATAAACCAAGCGGGTCCCCCTTGAAAGAATGGTCATTGATTAGTTTGAATATGAGGGCATCATGTGAACCCGCTGTGGAGAGGTCAATCCCAACCTCTGATCTCAGGCCGACGAAGATGATGGAGAACTCCTACAATGTGACCAGTAGCGACCTTGCGATTTCGTGGGCTTGAGGCAAAATACTTGAGCTGCATTTCTCTGGGTCCCTCGACGCTTTGGATTCAGTAACCGTTGCGTGGAATAAAATAACGGCACCGCACTCTCACTCACCCTCGTTGATTAGTTCAAAACTCTAGGCTTGTTGTGCGAATTAATCCATGTAAGGAGAACATTATTGACAGGTCTAGCACGCAAAATATAACGGTATCTTACAGCTCTGCAGTGGCCCAGGTCCTCGGCGCGGAGGTAAATAAATGATTCGATTCGAAATCTACAACAGCCCATTACATTGACAAGCAGCACGAAGGCGCATTGGATTATTTGTGGGTACAGATCCTTTTCTGTTTTCCTTTATAGTAATTGCTGGAGACCGCAAGCCCGGAGTCGTAAGAATCAACGCAGCGTAGAGGGCCAGAAGAGTGAGCTAGCGAGAAAAAGCTCAAGTCGAATCTACTCACTCTCGACAGCGGAGAACGTATAGACAGCGTGCAGGGATAGAACAAAGGCTGTAAAGACGCAGTGAGCTGTGAAGCATTAGGGTCAAAATATTCTCGGAGAACCTGAGGAATTGAGGAAGGTATGTTGAGTGGCACGGGAACTGGGACCGGCGAAAGGGAAATCAAGTGAGGTTCCCGCGCAAAATGGATAGAGGAAGTTGCGAGTAAACGAACCAGGCGGCATCCACTTCGCCTACATTGTGAACGTCCTTCTCCTTCCACAGGCTGTGGCATATTCCACCTGGACCACGCGTTCAATTCGAAGTTCAACATCGAGGCGTACCTCGAGAACCATGAACGAGTGTTGATTAGGATTCAATGTGATAATTTTGATACACGCACGATAGAACTATCCCCGGCGCCATCCCCCTTTTTGTGATCGTCGCAAAACCCACACCATAACTCGTGATTTGGATTTTTGTGTACTTCCCCACCCCTGGCTCGAGCTTCGTAAGTGACCCTAGCCGGCTGTCAGGGCTTCAGGGCGCGTTAGTATTTAATTGATATATTCAAACGAGAAAAGGACAAAAGAAACACTCACCAATCGGCTCCTTCGGATACCGATCGATGCTCTTCACCGTCCTCTTATTCCCTGGCACCATCTACACTACTGTTGTGCCTTCCACGTCCCATACGCACACCATACGCACGACCGCGCGCTCCAAAGAGGATGCAGTGCACGCGCCTGCGCTCGGCGAAAATGCGCGTCCCCCCCAGATGAGCGTCTGCGAGGAAAACAAGGGCCCATTCGGAGAGAGGGCGAGGCGGGCGTGCCAAGCGGGGTCGGAAGCTGGGCGGACTGTCGAAGGTCATAGATCTGTGTCCGCCCTGAAGAAAATGATAGCTCATGCATTAGAAAAGAAACGAGGAAGGGAACACGACCTGATATCAAGCCGTTCTCTCCGCCATCCCACACGCGTAATGCCATGTTGTCCGCCCATATGACCACCAGTTCCGCCATCGTCCGATCCATGCTTCAATGACCTCGTCATGGGAATCCTGCGCACCCTCTCGCCCGCGCGGATGTCATCAGTGTGTGGTCGTCCGCGACGGAGCTAATGTGCGGCGCAATCAAAACAGGCCACGAAGGTCCAGGATCGTGAAGGGCGTCTGGTCGAGCGCGGCAAGGAGGCTACAACTCTTGTTTAGTGCGTGCGTCGCTGCTCTGTCCGAATCGATCCTTTGTGTTTGTCGCCTTGGACAGAGAAGGAGGAAGAGGGCAATCAGGTTGTAGGGTAGTGTATCATAGCTCGCCTGAAGATAATCCCGAGTCTGCTGAGCCGAAGAAAAATGCACGATGAGAAACCTTTGACAGGTGGCTGTGAATGTCCGATCAATGATCTTCAATCTGATCTTTGCTCCAAACCTTGATCATCGCCGTCGCTGGGTCTTGGCTCGCCGTCACCTGAATCGTCGCAAAGCATATGTATGGATTCCAGGAGTCCAGGTAAGTTCAATTCTCAATGCTATTCCGCGATTTTGATTTGCACTCGCTCAAACACCCACCAAGAGATCCGTGGTATTTAGATCTGGGGTAAGTAATTCCAAGCTGAGCTTCAAACGTTGGGCCACGTATGTAGCACCTTCAAATGAACGGCTCTCACTCTCTCTCCGCCTTGACGCTGGTCCCTCATCCGATTCGAATCTCCAGAATAACGGCCGCGCATTGCCATCGACAGCAACACTGGTAGGAGACCATGAATATTCGGCTGCTAGAAGGCCTTGAGTATTCAGCTATTTGGGAATATCCAGCCGATTTCAGGAAAACTCGGCCTCTCCGCTCGCAATAGGATCCTCTATGCAATCTCCTGGTGGTCCATTCGGCGTCTCGGGCTAAGACGATATCTTTCATCTAAGGTGAGAGTGTACCGGACTTCAAAGGAAAAGGAAAACCGACGTTGCAGTTAAGATTCGGGGCATCTTTACTTCGGAGAATGTCTAACTCAAATCCCCTTCCCCCTGCGTTTCAAATTCTAATCGTGATTCTGAATCATTCGAGCGCGCATTCCAAACAATTCCAGCTTATGCTAACGCGTTGTAACGGTCGCTCAACCCCACCGACAGACTTCCGTGTGGAATTGGACTATGGGCGGAAACGAATAGCAGGAATTCAAGCCATCGCGAGGCTTATTCTCCTCCTCCAAGGGCGGCTGGTGCGTCCGAATCCGTGAGTGTTGCGTGAGTGCCATGTTTTCAGCGCCCGATATTAGCTTTACACCTCCATGCTTACTGGCTGTTCCAGGTATATTTACTCCGACTGATATTGGTGTCGATTTACCAAGCAGTTGCCGGGATGCTAAGGTGCGGCGGCTTACTTTGAACCTCAACGTAGCTCGTGGCGCGGTAGATGAGGCAACCTTGGAAGGAGGCGTGGACCATTATTTCAATGCAGGTTAGGCATGTCGATCCAACTCCTACACTTCTGTTTGTGCAACTCTCGACTTGAATCCAAGACTTGGATTTCGCTGATATAGGTAACCCACTGCAGTCCTGGCTTTGAAACTTCGCGCGAAAGCTAAACCTTGTCCTAGCTGACCCAGTTTACCTTATGCTGACCATTTGAACTGTGTAGGAACCTCCGTTTATTTTTTCTTTCACCGTTCCGATTTCCGGCGTTATGGGAATCTGCCGCAGGATTCGCTCGGAACACACATGAATGACCCTACTTCTTTCACAGCTCACTATGCCTTCACAGCATTCCTTCCATGTCTGTCGATATTCTCTGCAGATTCTTGTACAGCTCACCATGCCTCCACAGCTCGTCTAGTTTCCCGTCCATGCTGACTATCTCCACCGCCGAATGTAAGTACCTTCGATATTTTCCACTGACTCTCTCGTGTAAAGATAAATATCCGAAGCAAGGGTCCAATTTTGTTCGCCTCTACGCCATATTCGCGACCGAATAATCTGGAACAAAGTATCTCCACTTGTCATTACTTTGCTTGGTTCGCACGAAAATAATCTGAGAATTTTTCACTGAAGGTTTGTCATTCGTGCGTTCTCCATCAAATGGTGATGCAAATGGTCGGGCGGCCGGGCAGTGTGCATTGCCTCTGTAATTTCTGATTAATTCAGTTATTTTAGGATTTCGCGCCGAAGACACGAGGCAAAGCTGTGGATTTGGCGCCCATTCTCCGCTCCTTTCCCCCTCACCATCGATGGACCCCGAACTCCATTCCGACCCAGACCTGATGGTAGTCGCGACGAGGAACGACGCCGGGTTCACATCCGCTGCAGAAACGGGGATACCTAGGCCCACTCACAGTGATTCTCAAACGATCCATAATCACATTCATGGTGCGAGTAATTTTGCTTAAAAAACATCCCAATCGCTGATTCCGTCCAGGCGGCGTGGGGGGACATGGTGGTGTGGGCCGCGCACGGGGTATTGGCGGTCAGGGAGGGCCTGGCGAAGGCCCCACCTTGAATTATTCCATCACTGCAACCTGTTTCACCATGAACAACAATCTGCATGGCGGTGATAATCATTTCCACAATCCGCCCCAGGAAGAATTCCCCGGTATATCTGGACTCTTGTTACCGTGTGCAACACTTACGGTCAACGACTAGAATTTGAGCTGATTCGACTGGGGAACATAAAGCTGAGGAAAGAATTGAAGGAAATGCATCTGGATACGTCTGGCGTGGTTAGCAGAGGCACGAGCTTTCGTCGGATGTACACCGCAGAACTGCATCGGGATCCTGGACCCGTGACGGTCGCAATTTATGAGGGACATGACGCAGAGAAGGTACGTCTACGCAATGCTCTCCGAGATTTCTTTCCAAATGACCATCGCAGGAATGGCGAAAGGATGTCGTGAAATACAGGTCGATTCGGTGACTCCCAATAGTTTCCTTGATATTTCGTGTATTCACAAAAGGCTGCGCAGCCATCCCCACATCATGCAGCTCTACGGCTTGGCAAGGACCAGGGGACTCTGTGCGATGGTTTTCCATGATGGTTCGAGCCGCCGATCTCACACGAACTCGAACTGAGACTGGAAATAGAACTGATTCCCTTCGAACAATTTATCGACCGCTTCCAACATTCACCTGTCCTGACCACCTACATTCGTGGCTACTGTGTGCGTACATGCTGTATTGTTGGCCTTGTCATAATCCAACAGTATTATTCAGTGTGCCCAAAACAGTGTATGAGGGGCAGTCAATTAAAGGTTATGCGTGATTTCTAACTATCCACTGTTTGCAGGAGGCAAAGGACTATCTTCATGATTTCCGCATCGAAGTAATTCTTTTACTCGTTCTGCAGGCTGGTCCTAATAGCTGTTTACAGGGTGATCTCCACTGGTCAGTTTGGATACGCCCCGCCACAGGCAACCTCTGCGTGGATTTCCTTCGGTCCCCGCAACAGAGTACCAATACCTTCTGGTGGGAAATACACAATGGACGTCGCTTGGAACACGTATCATTGGACGATCCCAATGCGGAGGCCGTGATCGTCTCGACATTCAGCGAAGACGAATATCATGAACTTTGTTCTGAGCCCCCAATAGCCCAGTATAAGGAGCTTTCAGTTTCCACCCGACTTCCCATTCGCCTAGGGTCAATCTTACAGTCAAATTCCCAAGAAGGGACCTTGTTCAGGATAGCTGATCCTTTCAGCATGAACCTGGAAACCTCGATAAGTTGGAAGCATGTCGGAGACGATGCAGAAGTCCTGCCCAATGGCTGGATCAGGTATTTTGTCCGTTTGATTTACTTCTCTTGTTTCATTTGTTTCAAGATATGACAACCGCCAAGTTCGCGATCTGGATTTGAGGATATGGCTCTCCGATAACTTGAGGGAGTTCTGGCTGGCACAAGCAAATTCGATTTTCACTCAACTTCAAGAAACATCGCATTTTGACGATTACGGTGCGAGTTATCTAGTACGGCGCCTGGATCCTGACCAATTCACGAGAGCAGTCTGCGTGGATTCAATCCACCTCTACCTTCGATGTTTCCCGAAGATGCACAATAATTCCGAGCCGGAGGGGTATCTGTTCGTTTGTCCAGCCGAAGACTTCCAAACCGAACATGCTTCATTTCGATGGCCAGACTGTCCGGCCTATTGGTCCCTGGAACCATCTGGCGCCACCTGCCTCAGCACAGAGGACGCGAAAGCCCTCGGATTTCCCGTAATTCACATTGCAACCATCATCTCGGTATACTCCTGGGATAAAAGTGTTTATGACGGACTACGGCGATTTCACCAAGGGAAAGGGTTTGATCCAGACAGTCAAGATGCTGCGAAACATTTAGGTTACCCGCTGTATACGCTCTCGATGGATGTGGACTCTCCATTAACATATGGTGAGTCAATTCAGCGACCCATTATACGCTGGCTAAAATGATTTCAAAGTCGAGGGCGTAGGCTGTATTTTTCAGAGGGATGGAGCAAGATGTCAGAAGTTGGGGCACTACTTGGATAACTCCATGATGACCAGTGCTCCTCCCTCCAAGTCCACATCCCCAGACGCTCTTTTTGCCTCCTCCGAAGACGCCGCAGTTGACCCCCTTGTCCCATGTCCACCCGCCAAAAGCCCCAGGCTCATCTTCAGTAGTTTCATCTTCTTCCTCCTCGGCACCGTCTTTATGCTTAGCGTCGTCCCCACCGTGATGTGAAGAGGAACATATTTATTGCCATTCACTCTGTATTCAAACTAGTTAGACACTCGAAAATGTGATCCCGAGTCTTGTCCGCGTGAGAGGAGTGGTAAGATCTTCTTGTCCCATCGGCCAGCAACAATTCTTGGGGTGTCCCATTGCTCCTGCAGGGCTCACCCCCGGGCCCCAGACCGGCAGGATTGGACCTGACATTTGATTTCTAACGGGCGAAGACTAACTCACTGGCACTCACTCACCGCCAAATCCACCACAGGCGGCGGTGTTGGTACAAATAATTAAATTGCACTGCACGTACCGAGGAATTCATCAAGAAAGTTGGAGAGACTTTAAGTTCACAACAGCTCCAAAGGTAAGGATTGCCGTACAGGCGGAAAACTGGCCGGGGGAATAAAAGTACGCTTTACTAGTACGCGCTGTGAGTTACATCGACCATACCGAGGCGCCGCCGTGCGATTTTCTTCGGAAAATAGATATAGACCCAAGGCTACACTCACCCAGGCGACATTGGCCGGTCCTTTCTTCTGGTCAAAACTGAGCATGCCTCAGCATCCAGGATCATGTTTTTCAAGAATGAATCGAGGAAAGAAGTTGAAAGGGAGGGAGGAATAGACCCGCAACTCGCTGACCGACTCCCTCGGTTACCAATTCTATACTCATCACCGTCGCCCTCTGCCCGCACAGCTTCTACACCACCCTCCCGCTCTCGGCGTGCCACACGGTGCCGCCCACCGTAACCCCCGCGGCGGTATCACTGAAACGCGCGGCGCCGTCGCCCAGGCCTGGTTCCTGCTCGTATCGACTTGCTCCTACGGACCCTGTAGCAGCGTGTGCTTGAAGGCCGCGCCGCCTACGCACACGGCTAGGTGCGCGAGAACGAGTGCAAATTATCGAGGAGCATCAGAAGAAGGGTCGTCGATCTATGCCCGCCCTCCAAAATGCAATTAGAAAGTAACAAAGGGGAGACGTACGTGGAGCTCGTTATCAAGAGCGGTCGCGTACGCCCTCGGGCGCCCCGTCCGCACTCGAGCATGCAGCACGCGACCTCCAAGTAGACCATTCTTCTCGTCCTTTAGCGCCATCCCACACGCATCCGTCACCACCAGCTCTGTCTCGTCGCCTCGTGATGCGTGATGTCTCGAGTCATGCACATCCGTTTCCGCGACGGTGAAGATGTGGGACCTGGAGAGCCACCACTGTAGTCGAGAAGTTAGCAGTACGGGTGCGAGGACGATTTCGCACAGATCACAACACACCCATCCAGTCCGTCCTCAGGCATACCCTTCCGCGGTAGCCAGCTCCTGCGCACCGTCCGTCCATTTGCGCGCGCGCTCGGATTCGTATGAGGAAGACGCACCCTCCGCTGCGTAGAGCCAAAACAGTAATGGCGTCGAGAGGTGTCGTCGTGAAACTCGTCTTGGCGCCGAGAATACCGTGCGGTGGTTCCCCTCATCGCACACTTGTTCTGCCCCAGCAGCACGCCGCCTAGCCAGGAGTCAGTAGGGAGTGGTGAATATCAGGGGATTATGCCGGTGGGGATGCATCTACCTCGGTAACATTACTAACATAGCGCGAATGAACGAGCTACATGACGGCCGGCTTGGCATTGGCGTGAAGATTCCGCTAGACAGTAACTTTGCGACCAGGAGCGATCGGGAGCTCTAACGTACAGACTCACCTTTCTCCTCCATCTAGCCGTCGTCGCTCTCGGGAGCTGGTGCTTTCGCATCCGGAGCGCGCACAGATTGGTGTTAACACCCTCGACCTTTCGTTCTCGGTTCCAGAGACACCCACTCTGCGGGAGCGATCCCCACCCGACCCTTGGCGATGACACAGGAGCAGCGATTCTCCAGATCTCCAAAGCACGATGCCAAGATGTGTGGTGATCGAGACGCGAGAGTCAAGGTGAGTCATCGTCCGTGTGCTGAATATCGGCTGCTTCCGAAGGACTCCCAAAAGTTGAAAATCCTAGCCCACTTCATTTTTGCTGGATGGCTTTGTAGCGACCCTCTGCGCGGGCGTCAACGCGGACAGAAGAGGGAAAGGCCGCTAAAGTCCGAGCCATCGGCCGACGGATTCCGAATCAGCTTGCTTATCCGACCGCGCTTTCACCGCTTACCACCACGTCCATATCCTTCATGCTCATGCCAGACGCCATACCCCGAAAACCAAAAAATCCTTGATTTCTGGAGCTTATTAGAAATCACCTCTGTTCTGTGGAACATGTACCAGCTATCGCCCAGCAACCAAAGAGCACAAGCTTCCAGCTCGCTTGACTCACTATTTGGAATCTTGCTTCTCATTTTATTGCTCCAATGTTGCTCTTCAGGGTTTCGAGCCTCGAGTTACGTCCCACTGCCACCCGGGTGACCTGGCCAAAATATGGATGCACCTTGGGGACTCTTGTATGCAAAGGCTCTAGAGCACCACCGTCAAAATCGCTTTTAGAAGTGGAATATATTCCAGGACAATTGGTCAACCAGAGTTTTTGTCGGATTCGCAACAATGCAGAAGATCACAAATCGACGTCCTGAAGCTTTCAACTTCGGTCTTTAGCAATGATTTCGAGCACATGGCTTACCTTTCATTGATCACCCTCCCAGCGCGTTTTATTTCTGCTTTTGAGCTCCTCCCCGCTTAATTTTTCGGTATATGGTTTGCCAGCGCCTCACAAGGGCTCATATTCTTGGATTCGGGCCATCGGGAATGCGATATACTGCCTGAATTTCACGCGCGCTAATTCTGTAGATCTACGGCGTGTTGATAGATCTCTCTGGCCGCAGATTTCTCGATGATGCAACATATTACCCCTGGTTCTGCACCATGACAGCAAGGCTATGTGTTGACGGCGCTTATTTTCTGTCTTTCCCTCTCACCAGCGATGGACGTACAGACCCACTCCGAAGCAGAATTCACCAAGTTCACCACTACAAACTATCTTCAAGGCATGCGTACTTGGTAGAATGGCTATATCACAAGTTCCGCCTGTGATTCGAAGTTCGTGGGCACATTCAAATTGATTTGAGATGATATTAATGTGTTCTATCATTCGGGTAAATCCGCCGACAAACTTTCACTACATTTTGATGGTTCCTAGGACCTAGCCTGGAACCCATCAGTCCAGGTATGCCGAGCCTTTGCCGAGGTGTCTCAGGGTGTCTCGGCTAACCTAGACAGAGCCGCTTGGCAGCTCGGCAAAGCAGGGCAAAGCCTCGGCATACCTGGGCTAAGGTGGGTCCAGAACCTGTCAAAATGCAGTGTTTGTTGTGAAATGGGACGACGCGCTGAATGCAATAGCGAAAATTCAAGCAATCGTAAAAATTGTTTTCCTCCAGGTCAAGCAACAAGAATGTTGATGTCCGGACCGAATGCTCTATTTTTACTTTCATCCCGATCTTCAGGGTGTTACAGGTAGGTTTCCGACAGATGTTAGGGTGCGCCTACTGGATGCTAAGGTGAGTATGCATAATTCGAGTTTCAAAATTGAATGACGGGTAAATTTTAACCATGTACGACTGAAAAGGGAGCAAAGCTAAAAACGGGGATTCCAGTTCCAATGCAGGATAGGCGGGCTTGGTTTTGTCCATCCAATTCCAATCATTGGGCATGGTCTTAGTTCACTGAGACTGGCCTGATTCTAGGACCCACTTTTTCAGCTCCCACTGACATTTTCATGTGTAACAGAAACCTCGTCCTGGCTAATCGATCTTGACATGCTGACCATTTGAATTTTGCACTGGACAGGAACCTCAGTTTATTTTTCTTTCACCGTTCCAATTTCCGACATTATGCGACTCTGTCGCAGTTCTCAGCTTAACTTCTTTGATAGCTCACTATACCTGCACAGCCTTCCTCCTACGGCCACTTCACGGTCGATATTGCAGATTCTTGTACAGCTCACGAGAGAAGGAGTTTGATCCTGACAGTCAGGATGTAGCGAAACATTTAGGCTACCCCTTGTAAACTTTCTCGAGTGAGGTGGACGCTCCGTTGCCTGATGATGAGTCAATTGAACGACCCATTATACGCTGGCTAACATATTTGAACAGCTCAGGGCAGACCCTGTCATCGATGGCCAATTCTTTCTCGCGATGATACATGTCAAAGGTTGGGCACTACTCGGAAAACCCAACAATTTCTGGCCCCTCTCCAGCCATGTCCACCCCCACGGACGCTCCTCTTCGTTCTTTCTCCCAAGACACCCCACGACTACGCCTTGTTCCACCCCCAGCCGCAAAATACCTCTGGCCTTTTCCCCAACACTCTCCTCCCCCGTTCATCTTTTTCCTTCTCGGCACAGTCTTCGCACTCAGCCTCCTTTCCACCGTCGCGTAAAGAGAAGAGTATTTATTGCCATCGTATCGGACCCATGCTAAAAAGTACAACCGCGATCTTGACGCTCGAGAAGCAGTGAGTGTTGAATTCCGGAGCCGAGTGAGTCATCCTTGAAAGAGGGAAATGCATGAACTCAGAAACAACCCAGGACCTTATTTCAATGGCTTGCCCGTGGCGCCCACACTACGTTCGATATTCTGGCTGGATTGATTGCAGAACTCCGACCTAATACGTTGTAATTTTATCGGCATCGCATCGGCGTAAGGAGAACCTTCCGTCTACGGTCTCGCGAGCTTTGCCCCCTTCTACCATGAGCTCTTCATCGGCCTTATCCGTGTGAGACCAGTGGCAAGAAAAGTAACGGTTCTTGAAGTGTTTCCATGGACTTGTTTGGTTGAATTGGAGCGTACGACGCAGCCCAGATGGGTGTGCAGAGCGTGATCAAACCCTTGATATAAATGCTCTTTGGCGCTCACTTCCAGGCCTCAAGACATGCAAGGTTAGATTTTCGACGGGCCAATGACTCGGTGGATCGGAATTCCACTCAAATTGGCCCCAGCAACGTCGTGATTTTTGTCTCTTCCGTAAGCTCTCCTGAGACTTCCTCGCTTTCAGTATTTTTGGGTTTCTAATCTCCCTCTTTATCTCCTTCTTTATAAAATTACGTTGTCTGTCTGTCCGTTGGCAAAGAACTCCTTCATTGAAGACGGGCAACTGCGAAAATGATGCAACGAGGTACAATACAGTAGGTATGGCCATGCAAGGTAGATTCATATATGGTCTATTCAGCTCCGGGTTGGCGGCTTCGCCAATGTAGGCTGCGTGCATAATGGGCAGGTACTAGACATAGATGATATGCCGGCCATGGAATGCGAGGCAGAAGCGGACGCAGAGGATGGCGGTCCAAGGCCTAGAGTCATCGACTCCGTCCGCTTCAGCGATGGCCGCGTTGGATTTGCGGAAGGTGGGGTGGAGATGGGTGCACTGTCCGAGTTGTCATTGAATAATTGAGGAACACTGGCCATAGGCGACGATCTGCAAACTTGAATCAGCCCGACTCCAAGACATAAAGTGCAGAAAAAGATATGCACGACTCATTGTCACTCTGTACTCTGACCTGCCGGTAGAAATCCCGCACCCAGTGGCGGTTCAGCGTACACCGAGGGAGGTCGGTTTCTTTACTGCTGCAGTAACCACGGATGAAGCCGGGGCGACTGGGAGGTGAGGGCTTTGCGGGCGCACTATTAGAGCGGTACCGCACAGCGGGAACGGAGAGCATCGAGGGAGGCGAGAATGAGAGCGATAGGGGACTGAGCATCGCGATCGTAGTATTGTACTGTTCAAGAAAATTCCGCGTGTGGTGCGGTGGATGGAGAACGATTGTGATAGTGTGGACTCCAAGACAAGATTCGAGCTCTTTTTATACTCCAGCGCAGGATGCTAAACCGGGGCATCAAGACCGGGGCCAAGCATGTTTTAGTTTCATGCAGAATGAAAAGCGGAGGGGAGCGGAGTCGCAGTCTCAGCCAATTGCCGGACTCCGAATTGCATCTGCACCGCCCCAGTGAAAAAAGTTATTGCATGACATTGTTCCTTGAGAAGACTCGGCGGCGAAGGTCAGAGAGCAGCGTTCAGCGGTAGCCAGAATTCGGGATGGAAGTCCAGGAAGAAAAATGAAATGATGGGAAACAGAGTCACTCGGACTCGGTCAAGGACCCTGTCTCAACATAAAGACTGGTTGACCTTGACTTCACGGAGGCCCCTGCGTCACCAGTGGGTGGTTGACTTCAACGAAAGAAAGCAAGCCCAGAATCCGGATCCAAAACGCGAATATGTTTTACTTTGGTACTGGCGGCTTCCCGTTGTGCTGCCATCTGAACGGGTGCAAGTAGACTGGGGATGCGAAGTGAGAACGAGCATATGCGCAATTGTGGGCTCGGATGAGACATGGCGTGAGAAGACGCGGTGAGGCTCAGGATGGGCAGTCATACCGATCGTCGATGGCTCAGGAAGAGAAGACGCGTCGGTGTAGGCTGAAAATAAGAACATAACACACACCAGACCGACTCTGCTCTCCGCACCGTCAAAATTTCGAATTTGTGAATCGGACCGTACCGCGATCCCTGAAGATTTCGAATTTGCTGGCGGAGAACGGTCCCTGGCCTTCAAATAGAATGAAATCTCGTCGTTCAAAGTGAAATACACGTGTGAGCTGACGCTGAGTACGGACGCCTGGCCATTCACCTCTGTCCTCGAATTCGTGGCTCCGGCCGACCTTGCTGCGTTGTCCCAATCAGTCAATTATTGAACGTACAACACGATACATACGCCACGTCCACGCCCAGACATGGACGACTCCCCTTGCGTGCTACCACTGTGTCCGCCTGGGATCCCGCCTCTCCCGCCCGCGGTGCCTCCTCGACCTTGTGCCGATTGAACACGTCGCCGCAGCCCCCTCCGCGGCCCCCGTGTACGGAGCTCGGTGTCTCGCTCCAGCGCATCTCGCGCTGTTTCCACCGTATCAGCTCCATTGTGCACGCGCGCTCGGGCGACTCACGCGTTGGGCGCGCTTGGACCTCCGGCTGCGCAGTATTCGTATTCGTCTGGGCATTCACTTCGCATTCGGCGGCCGACGCGGGGAATACGTGGGCTTGGGTCTATACACGGTGGAGGGCGGGGTAGAGGCATGCCGCGCCGCAAGCTGGTGTGTTATGGACGTGAGCGGATCGCGCACCGATTTGTTGGTGGTGTCGCGTTTGCGCTTCTCGTCGGCCTCCGCCTCGTCTGGCTTCGCCGTGCGCGATTCGGTGTACCACGGCCTGAGGTCTTTCGCGGAGGGCGCGAGCAGGACGCCGCGCTCGGTCTCGACAGGCTCTGTCTTCTTCGCCGTCCGGATCGTCGTCGCGATGACGTTCTGGAATGAATGGTGGTGTCGGCAACGGAAACGGGATGCAGCAAGGAATGCTTGAATGGAGACGCACATGCTCCAGGTCCTCGAAGAAATTAAGGTGCCCGTCCGTCGCAGGCTTCATCGACCCACCAGCCCCCGCCGCTGCTGCGAGCTGCGCCAAATCGTTCCACTTTGCGCCGCTTGGATTTAGACGCCGTACTTGACCCCTTGACACCCGCACGCCGCTCGCGAAACAATACTACCCGCGCCTCCGAGTCCTAATCGTGAATTAATGCGCACATTGGAGAAAAGCGAGACGGACGCATGCCTCCCCCTTGGCCTCGTTCCGGTGCGCCTACTCCTCATCGCGGCAGACCTTCTCGATGTTGTCGCGGCGGTACGGATGGTACGACCTGTGGTGCGTGATCTTGAGCTTTCATATCGCCGCTGGTGGTGGCGAAGGAAGGAGCAGCGTGTTTGGTCGCCATCATGATGGAGCCAAAGCTAGATCAAAGTTGGATCAAATCGGCAACAAACCCGGGCCGGGCATGAAATCGGCGGAGAGGTTTTTTGGGGACTTTTGCACCACGACACATTGATTGAAACCAGCACAGAGAACCGCACGGCTCTCTCGCCAGTTTAAACTCAAGCAGCACTGGTCAAGCAGGAGTAGTCTATCCTGCGTACTTACGACGGACGTCAACGTCTGCATGGTTCTGCTAGAGGCTGGAGCAAAATTTCAGACAGTCTGAATGCTGGTCAACTTCGAATCGGAGTAAGAGCCAGTGATCTGTTGGGTAAAAAAATCAAAGCCCGTACACCGTCCTAGGTATCTTATAACCTTCCATCCAAATTAAATATCAATATGGTACATCTGGAAAGGTATTTCTGGGGGATAGAACAAGTTGAGAACAAGCTGTTCTTGGACCTAAATAGTTGGAGGGGATTTTCGTATTTCTTCTGTGCATGATGTATAATTAATCTGCTGATTAGTCCCTTCGGCCCCGAGCCTGGACATCGGAATGCCATTGAACGGTAAAACTGTCCAGACCCGCTCCTCGGACTCCGTCGAGCTGACTCAGTTGAAATTCGCGGGTATCTCGGACATCAGCCAATGATCAATCCGGAGCACATTTTGAACTTTGTCTGTGTTCTGGGTGATCCAAATTTCACAAAATTCCGAAAGGTATGCACTTTGTATGCTTTGCGAGCTCCCTTCAGTTCAACTTTCAACCACGGAAATTCCCCGAGATCACGTTCGTTTGTGAGTTTGTGATGTTTCCTGCACCCTGTCAGGGGAACCACCCGTCCGTCCGTCCGCCCGTCCGTCCGTCCGTCCGGCTCCGGCCCATCGCACCGCCCCACTTCCTCGTCCGATCCTTCGTCCAGCCTCGTCCGTCCGTCCGACCTCGCCCAACCATCCGGCCTTCGGTCCTATGCCCCAGCCTATGCCTCCGTCTGGAACGTCGTCCTCCGTCCCTCCGGACTTCGTCCTCCTCCGACCCCCCGCGTCCCGTCGCTCTCACTGGCACGTGCTATGCGATCAAGCTCGAGACCACTGCCGATCGATCCGGACACGTGCTACTGGCTAGTACCTACAAAAACCTCGCCTAGCGTGGGAATCCTTATCCTTTCTTCTCTTCGGATTCTCCCGCTAGGTGCGTATTCTAGAAACCTGTATTTAGTACTGTCAATTGAGTTACTTCGGATTCTCCCGCTAGTCTCCCGCGCTCCCGCGCCGAGCTGAGGTTGCCCTTACACACCCCGGAAGGAAGCCAATGGGGAGGGGAATTAAGTGAACTCTCCTGAATACAAACATTATACCTCACGATGTGCAGGATCCACGAGAATATATTGTATACAACTACCCTTCCGCCTTGCGACACAACAGCCATCAGTCGGCAAGCAAAGCTATAATTTGTTTCAAAGCGTGGTGCTCCGGCTTTTCATACCTAGGTCCGCGGGTGTACGAGCTGCGTTCCTTCCTCCTGAGATGCGTTGGCGCCGGAAAGGGCTCAGGCAGCCCTTGTTCAGGGCCATCGGAGTAGAATATTTTTGGCTGCTAAGCCAAACGTTTGATGCATCTGTACAACGGCAAATAAATAGTCAATATTTGTTTGGGCTTTGTTGTGGCGAGCGGACGTACGAGTTCTGGAATATTTCCAACCATGTCGCTTTCCCCCTCGGTAGTCGTCAGTGAGGGCCAAGAGAAAAGCAAGACCATCTGTAAAACTTGCTTACTCGAAAAGGGTTCCTGCGTTAGTGTCAATATTAATATGGTGTACGACGCCAAGGATTTCTAGCCTACTATTTTTCTCCGAGTTTGGCCTCAGGGAAGCACAATCGGTCCTGTTCAGTGATAAAATTGACAAATGCATATCTAACGTTGCGGCCTGGGATGTCATTTAGCGAGTTGGTTTGAAAGCAAAGTCAGACGAACCGGTTTGGAAGCCCATCCTCAAATAGAGAAAGTCAATCTTGTGAGGGCAGACGCCTCCAATGCACGCCATGAGATCTTTGTCGCTCATCTTTTTGGGTGCATTCTTGATCAAAACTGTCGTACGGGTGTCCTGACCGTCCTCAATGCGGGCGAGGCTCAGCCGGTTGCGCTCGTCAGGGCTGTATACGAGCAACGGAATAGCAGCCCACAACGAAGCTACAGCGTCCGGAGACAGAGCAAGAAGACGAACGGGGTGCACGAAAAGCCGGTGTTGAGGTGGCTGCAATTTCAGCAGCAGTGGACTATCCGGAGGGGGGTAAAGGAAGCAAGCCGTGTACTGGGGACTTGGCGTTTGGGGACCTTGCCAGTACTCGCTCGCAGGGGATGTGTTAGGGGGACGGGTATGGAAATCTGTACATGTCGAGGACCATCTTCACTTGTTCGAGCATCCAATGGGGATGTCTGGAACGTTATTTGTGAACACCTAGAATGACGAAGGAAATTATTGCCAGTCACGGGATGGAGTCGTATTTAGCGACATGCTTTCACCCTTCCTGATAGTGATTCGAAAGGAATCCCAGACAACTGTATCTGAACTCCTCTTCGGCGCCGTCTGCCTCGTGCATCCGGCGAACTCCCATCACGCGGCTCTGGTGACCAACGCCAGATTCATAATCAATGAACTTTGAATTCTTTGCGGAGAATTATGTCGCCCGGAAGGATCCTACGAAATGCTAGTGGTCGAATATAAATATTGTGAGAAACAACGAATCGAATATTATTGAGGTTAACGACAAGATTTACCAGACGGCTGCTCCGGAGGCGGAATATGAACATGATTAGTGACATTGCTTGTGAAATTGCCCCCGTGTATGGTGAATCTAAGGCGCCGGCGTATCTGCAATCAACATCGTGAGATTCGAGTGGCTGGTCCCAACGGCACCGAAGACGAACTGGGCGTTGTTCGTCGTTGATACAACAGTGAATCCTGGTTTGCATTGTGGTTGGAGGGCCATCGATGGTGAGGACGGAAAGGAAGAGACTGGGCGCCAAATCTACAGCTTTGCAGTGCCACGTGTACCTACCCGAAGGCCTAAAATAAATATATCCATCAGAATCTACCATAGCCCAAGACTTTGGCAAGCAGCTCGAACACGCACTGCATTTATTTGCGTGCACAGATCCTTCTCCCCATTTTTATACAGTGATCGCGAGAAACCACAAGCCCGGCGTTGTGAAAATCACTACGGCGTAGACGGTAGTGGCCACAAGAGTTCGCTAGAAGTCGAAATTATTGAGAGATACGGACTCTCGAGTCTCGACGGCGGAGATTCTATGGACAGCGTGAAGTATAGAGCAGACATAGAACGAAGGCCATCAAGACATGATGAACTCTGCAGGAGGAGGGTCAAAATAATCTCAAAGAACTCGAGGACCGCATCCGTGGACGATTGCTCACTAGAATTTGGTGGTGTTCCTGAAAATCAACGAGTAAAGCGAAGAGCGTTGTTTAAATAATGAACCTCCCGGCGGCAGCCTTCCTTTCAAAATTGCATGTTCACATTCAAACATCAAAACCACCATGGACGGGTGATGGGAGTGTATATTGCGGCTCATCAAAAAATTGTGGCGCAAGAAAAGCTAGTTTTTTCGCTTGGATAATTGGATACACACACGATATCACCAGTCCCGGCACCATCCTCCGTTGCTGCCCACATACCCTCGTAAAACCCACACCATAACCGACGAAACTCGTGCTTTGGATTTTTTGCGTACACGCCCATCCCGGTGTGGAGCTCACAAGCTGCACCTTCCTGTCCCCCTGCCAGGACTGCCCTGCGCGCCAGCATTTATTTAACATGCCATTCGCTAATAAATAGAGCGGAGTGAAAGAGAGGAAGGAAGGAAAGAAACACTCGCCAGTCGGCTTTAGGATGACAATCCAGATTCTTCACTGGCCGCGCAGCTCATGCAGCACCCTCCCGCCTCTCGCGTGTCACACGCATACCATGCCGTTGGCGCGTCCACAGCGATCCGCGCAGCCGCGCGGGCCTATGAGTATATAGTACATGGAGCTAGGCTCGGCGAGAACGGGCGAAGGACGCGGATAAGCGTGTGCAAAGAGAAGGAGAGCAAAGAGAGGCTCTTGCCGAGTAGATCCGTGACGAGGAATGAAGCACAAGGCACCGGAACTCAAACTCCGCCACGGGGACGTGCTCTCCACCACCCCACACGCCCAACTCGTCCGCGTCTATGACCACCAGCTCCGTGCCGCTCTCTGCCATCGTCCGATCCACGCTGTCAGTAACCTTGCGATATGGTGGCGAATCTTCTGCACGCTGGCCCGTCGTCTCGGATGTCATCACCGTGGTCGTCTGTGACAATGTAGATGTGCGGCGAAATAGCCACAGGCCACGAAGTTCTAGGATCGTAATAGGCGCCTGGTCGAGCGCGGAGAGGAGCCCACAATTCTGGCTTGAGGAGTGCGTGCGTCGCTGCACTGTCCAAATCAATCCAGCGGGTCGCCTTGCCCGGAGTAAAAGCAATCTGGCTCTGGGGTGATCTATGATAGTTCACCTGGAGAGATTTTCGAGCGTCCTGAGCCCCAAGAGAAAAAGCTTGTGATGGATCATGGAAAGAAGAAAACATTTGATAGGTGGCTGTGAATATCCGATCTATGATCATCAATCGGGTCTTTGCTCCGAACCATCATCGTCGTCCTCAGCGCTGAACTGGCGTGACCGCGGTTTGAAGCTCTACATTCAGAACCACCAGCTCTACATTCAGAACCACCTCCAACCGCATCCACATGCCACGGATCCCTTGATGCCTAGCGTCTTACAAGGAAATCAAGCGTGAAATCAAAATCGCGGAATATCACAAAACATCGACCTCCCTGGTGTTCGTGCAGATGCTTTGGGAATTAGGCCATGTATGCAGTACGTTCAAAGCTGACAGCTCAACTTCTCATGCGCCACAACTTTGATGAATATGGGTCGCGCCCCGAATCTCCAGAACGACATCGATGGCCGCGCAACGCTGCTACAAGGCCTCGAGCAGTCAGCCATTTCTGGAACACTATGCCTGCACTGGGGGCATATTCTGTGGATGATTTCAAAGAAGGAAATTCGGCGTCTCGCGCTCGAGACGATAGCCTAGTGTACCGGAATTTCGGATCGAAAGGTAGAGTAGCGCTGCGGCTGATCTTCATTTAGGTTTTGGGCCATGCTTAATTCCTAGAATGGCTTCTCAGGTTCCCCGCTCGCGCTTCAAATCATGCTTCCAATTCTGAATTGTCCCCGCGCTCATTCAAAATTTGTTTGGCATCATCTTAATTCGCTCTTCCATCCAGCAAAGAGTGTACCCGGATATGCTTTTGGGTAGGACGAGACGAATGGGCGACTTGATAGCTTCCTACAACCCAATAATTGTGTACATGTCCTCACCGAGTATTGTTGCTTTCGTGAATTCGGTGAGTGCAATTTGTCACTTGAAAGCAAAATCTAATCTCATAATACCACGGACTTGACCGGTGTTGGTGTGTGTCACTTTTGCTTGGTTTACTCCGGGACAGTTAAGGTACGCTTGGTTTCCTTGAGGTTCAAAATGACCTCATGGTTAAATAACCGAGGTAGTCTTACAAGGACGAGGGGACCACTGTTCAATGCAGAATAAGCGGAGCGGAGCCCGCTTTGTCCATCCAATCCCCTTCCTCATTTTTCTCGTTCACCCGATTTGAATTCAGGATTTCGCCGATATGATATATGTTCTTCAAGTTCAGGGCCGTCCAACTTGAAAAATTCGGATGTAAGTGACACCTTGCCCTGACTAAATTGTTTTAATATATGTTGACCATTTGAACCGCACAGGAAGCTCGGTTTATTTTTACTCTTGACGCTCCGAGTCCCGGCGCCATGCGACTCCGTCGCAGAACTCTCTCGGACTACCTGTGGTCCTACTTTGCGGCTCAGCATGTCTTCACAGCCTTCTTTCCATGTCCGCTTTACTGTCGATATTGTTGGCAGAGCCTTGCACAGCTTCGATCCATATCTGGTTTACGTTCCACGCAGTCCAGCTCCGCCGTCGAGCGTGACTAGCTCTCAATATTTTCGTTTTCCACGAGATACTGACTCCGTCGTGGAAGGGAGAAATTCCGAAGAAAAGGTGGAACTTCCCTGGGCTTTGCGCCATATTCTGCATGCCTGCAATTCGCAGTACCAAATAATACGACAGGCTGTATATCCCACTGCGCTTTTTATTGCTTGGTTCGACACCAACCTGTTAAGAATTTCTCATCGAAGGTCTGTCATTGGTGCGTTCTCCATTCAATAGCGCTGAAAAGGCTGGGCACCCGGCCAGTTCGCATTGCCTGTCATGGGTTGCTGTGAATTCTGATCGATGTCCTTATTTTAGAACTTCACGCCGAAGACACGAGGCAAAGCTTTAATTTTGGTGCCCATTCTCTTTCTTAACGCTTCCGCCTTGATATCGGCCTAGATCCATATTCGCCGTCTCTCGAGCGGTTATGCCTAGGCCAGCTCACGCTTATTCTCACACGATTAATAATCACATTCGCGGTGCGAGGAATTTGCTGAAAAAACACCACAATTGCTGATTCCTTCCAGGCGGTGAGGGGGTTCATGGCGGCGCGAGTCACGCGCAGGGCATTGGCGGTCGGGGAGGGTTTGGCGAAGGCCCCACCTTGAATTACAACATGATCGCATGCCGGCTCATAATGAACAACACTATAAATGACGGCAATAATCATTTCGACAATGCGCCCCAGGAAGATTTCCCGGGTAATATATAGCTGGTCTCTTGTTACCACGCGCGACACTTACCATCAACGACTAGAATTTGAGGTGATTCGGATCGGGAACATAAAGCTTAGGACCGAATTCAAAGAAATGTGTCTGGATGAGTCTGGCGTGGTTAGCCGAGCCGCGGGCGTTCGTCGGATGTACGCTGCGGAACTGCATCGAGATCCCGGACCCGTGACGGTCGCAATTTATGAGGGACAGGGCGCAGACAAGGTATGTCTACGCAAAGCGCTCCGAGATTTCTTTCCAAATGACCATCGCAGGAATGGCGAAAGCATGTCGCGAAATACAAGTCAACTCGGTGACTCCCAACAGCTTCCTTGATATTTCGTGTATTCACAACAGGCTGCGCAGCCATCCATATATCATGCAGCTTTACGGCTTGGCAAGCACCCGGGGACTCAGTGCGATGATCTTCCATGATGGTGAACCCGCCGATCTGACACGAACTCGAACTGAGACTGGAAATAGAACTGATCCCCTTCGAACAATTTATCAACCGCTTCCAACATTCACCTGTCCTGACCACCTACATTCGTGGCTACTGTGTGCGTACATGCTGTATTACTGGCCTTGGCCTCGATAATCCAACCGTATTATTCAGTGTGCCCAAAACCATGTATGAGGAGCATTCAGTCAAAGTTTATGCGTAATATCTAAGCATCGACTGTTTGCAGGAGGTAGAGGACTATTTTCTACGTGGTTTCCGCACCATAGTAATGATTTTATTGGTTCTTCAAGCTGGTCTTAATAGCTGTTTACAGATTCTTCGCAATTGGTCTGTCTGGATCCGCCCCGCCACAGGAAACCTCTGCGTGGATCTCATTCGGGCCCCGCAACAGAATAACAATCTCTTGTGGTGGAACACATACAATGGACGTCGCTTGGAAGACGTATCATTGAACGATCCCAATGCGGAGGCCATGATCGTGTCGACTTTCAGCGAAGGCCAATATCATAAACTTTGTTCTGAGCCCCCAATAGCCCAGTATAAGGAGCTTTCAGTTTCTACCCGACTTCCCATTCGCCTAGGTTCAATCTTCCGGTTAAATTCTCAAGAAGGGACCTTGTTCAGGATAGCTCAACATCTCAGCATGAACCTGGAGACCTCGATAAGCTGGAAGCATATTGGAGACGAAGCAGAAGTCCTGCCCAATTCCTGGATCAGGTATTTAGTCCGTTTGATTTACCTCTCTCGTTTCATTTGTTCCAAGATATGACTCCCACCAAGTTCGCAATCTTAGGTTAGAAATACTGTTGCACGATCCCAAGTTCTGGCTGGCAGAAGCAAATTCAATTTTCACTCAACTTCAAGAAACATCACACTTTGAAGATTATGGTGCGAGTTTATCAAGTACGGTGCCTGGATCCTGACCAATTCCCGAGATCAGTCTGTGTGGATTCAATACACTTCGACCTTCGATTTTTCCCGAACAAGCACAATAATCCCGAGCCTGAGGGATATTTGTTTGTTTGTCCAGCTGAAGACTTCCAAACCGAACATGCTTCATTTCGATGGCCGGACTCTCCGGCCTATTGGTCCATGGAACCATCTGGCACCACCCACCTCAGCACAGAGGACGCGAAAGCCCTCGGATTTCCCGTGATTCACATTGAAACTATTATTGTTGGATACTCGTGGGGCAAAAGTGTTTACGACGGACTACGACAATTTCACCGAGGGAAAGGGTTTGATCCGGATAGTCAAGATGTAGCCAAACATTTAGGCTACCCATTTTATACGCTCTTGAAGGATGTGGACTCTCCACTGCCATATGGTGAGTCAATTGAACGACCCATTGTATGCTGGCTGAAATATTTTCGCAGTCAAGGTTAAGGGATTAGGGTGTAGTGCTTGGAGGGATGAAGCATGTTGCCAGAAGTTGGGGCACTACTTGAATAACTCCACGATGACCAGTGCTCCTTGCACCAAGTTCACATCCCCGGACGATCTTTTTGCCTCCTCCGAAGACGCCCCAGTGGACCCCCTCGTCCCACGTCCACCGGCGAAAAGCACCAGGCTCATCCTCAGTACTCGGCTCTCCTCTTTCATCTTCTTCCTCATCCAGACAGTCTTCGCACTTAGCCTCCTCCCCACCGTGACATGAAGAGAAACATATTTATTGCCATCAATTGTGTATTCGAACTACTTCGACTAAAAGCACCAGTAGATTCCGACAATTGAAAATGTGATCCCGAGCCGTATCCGCGTGAGAGGAGTGATAAGAGATCTTCGCGTCCCACCGGGCAGCAGCTGTGGTTGGAGTGTCTCATTGATCCTGCGGTGTTCACCCCCAGGTTCCAGACCAGCAGGATTGGGCCTGCTGTTTCATTTCTAATGGATAAAGACTAACTCACTAGTCCTCACTCACCACCAAATCCAGCACGGGCAGCAGTGTTTGTGTAAATAATTAAATTGCACTGCACGTACCGAGGAATTCATCAAGAAAGTTGGAGAGACTTTAAGTTCACAACAGCTTCAAAGGTAAGGATTGCCGTACAGGCAGAAAACTGGCCGGGGGAATAAAAGTACGCTTTACTAGTACGCACTGTGAGTTACATCGACCATACCGAGGCGCCGCCGTCCGATTTTCGTCGGAAAATGGATATAGACCCCCAAGGCTACACTCACCCAGGCGGCATTGGCCCGTCCTTTCTTCTGGTCAAAACTGAGCATGCCTCAGCATCCAGGATCATGTTTTTCAAGAATGAATCGAGGAAAGAAGTTGAAAGGGAGGGAGGAATAGACCCGCAACTCGCTGACCGACTCCCTCGGTTACCAATTCTATATTCATCACCGTCGCCCTCTGCCCGCACAGCTTCTACACCACCCTCCCGCTCTCGGCGTGCCACACGGTGCCGCCCGCCGTAACCCCCGCGGCGGTCGCGCGGCGCCGTCGCCCAGGCCTGGCTCCTGCTCGCATCGGCTTGCTCCGACGGACCCCGTAGCAGCGTGTGCTTGAAGCCCGTGCTGCCCACGCACACGGCTAGGTACACGAGAACGAGTGCAAATTATCGAGGAGCGTCAGAAGAAAGGTCGTCGATCTATGCCCGCCCTCCAAAATGCAATTAGAAAGTAACATAGGGGAGACGTACGTGGATCTCGTTATCAAGAGCGGTCGCGTACGCCCTCGGTCGCCCCGTCCGCACTCGAGCATGCAGCACGCGACCTCCAAGTAGACCGTTCCCCTCCTTTAGCGCCATCCCACACCCATCCGCGTCCGTCACCGCCAGCTCTGTCTCGTCTAGAAACATCAGCGCATGCTTTTCCGCGACGGTGGAGATGTGCGACCCGGAGAGCGACTACTGCAGTCGAGAAGCTAGCCGTACGCGTGCGAGGACAATTTCGCCCAGAGCACGATGCACCCGTCCAGTCCGTCCTCGTGCACGCCCTTCCATGGTAGCCGGCTCCTGCCCACCATCCGTCCATTGGCCCGGGCCCTCTGATCCGAGCATGAGGAAAACCCCCTTCTGCCGCGCAGAGTCAAAGCGCACGATAATGGTGTCGAGAGGTGTCGTCGTGAAACTCGTCTTGGCGCCGAGAATACCGTGCGGTGGTCCCTCATCGCATACTCGTTCTGCCCCAGCAGCACGCTACCTCGCCAGGCGTCGGTAGGGGAGTGGCGAAGATGAGGAGATTATGCGGGTGGAGTTGCGTCTGCCTCGGTAGCATAGCACGAATGAACGAGCTGCATATTGAGGTGAAGATTCCGCTACACAGTACTTTTGCGACCAGAGCCATGGGGAGGTCCCACGTACACACTCACCTGTCTCCTCCATCTAGCCATCGTCGCTCTCGGGAGCTGGTGCTTTTCGCGTCCGTGGCGCGCGCAGACTGGTGTGAACGCCCTCGACCTTCCGTTCTCGGTTCTGAAGACACCCCACTCCACGAGAGCGGTCCCACCCGATCCTTGGCGACGACAGAGGAGCAACAATAGGGCCTCCGCCCGTTACCGTGACGGCAACGGCCGTCAAATCGACGGCCGTTTTACCTGCTTTCAAATGCCTGACGGGACGGGACGGGCGACGGGACGGCCGTCACGGCCGTGAAAACGGTAACGGGTCTTGTCCAATTGTTTCTTGCTTTCCAGACTGATCCCTGCACAAAAGAATCGCTGATATGGTTGTTTTGAAAGGTCAGTCAGACTACCCGTTCAGTGTTGTAAGTTAAGGCCTTATTAAGGGTCTCAGCTGAAGTTAAGGCCTTAATGGAAGTTAAGGGTTAATTAAGGGTATGAACTTAAGGGTAGATTAAGGGTTAATATCACGAAGAAGAACATCAAAACCAGGGACATTACGTCAAATGTGGGGAAGAATATTGAGTCTAACCTTCAAATCCATTGTCTGAGTCATTGCTCGACATACAGCAAGAAACTTCACGTACACTTGCCTCTACAGCTTAGTAGAAGGCTGTGCCAGCAAATACAAATGGGGAATAATCCCAACATGAAGAGCCTATCGGCCAGGCAGTAACAACTCTATAGGACCAGCGTTTTGTGTTTTGAACTTTTGGTGCAGATTGTCTGCTAAGAGACACCAATTTTGCCTTGAGCTGAAAGATCATCTGTCCATGGTTGTATGATATTAAGGCTTAAGTAAGGGCTTAATTTCAACCTGGCTGATGTTAAGGCCTTAGCTTAACCTCATGTTAAGCCCTTAATTTGTTAAGGCCTTAGCCTTAACTTACAACACTGTACCCGTTTAAACGGCCGTCACGGCCGTTGTTTGACGGGCCGTTGGAACAGGCAAAAAATTCCCGACGGGACGGGCACGGCACCCGTTTGACGGGTGCCGTCGAACCGTCGCGACGGTTACGGGCGGAGGCCCTAGATGTGTGGTGATCGAGACTCGAGAGTCAAAAATGAGTGCGGTTTTCGTGAGTCGTCGTCCGTGTGCTGATTATTGGCGGCTGCTGAAGGACACAAAAGGGTGACATCCTGGCCCGATTCGTTTTTGATGAACGGCATTGTAGCGACCCTCTGCGCGGGCGTTGCCGTGAACGGAAAAAGGAAAAGTGAAGAGGCCGCTAAAAAGATCCATGTCATCGGCCGACGGCTCCGAATCGGCTTGCTTATCCCGATACGCTTTGACTGTTTACCACCATGTCCGTATCCTCCATGCTCATGCCAGACACCGTACCCCGGAAGAGAAACAAGTCTCGCTTTCTGGACTGTGGTTGAAATCACCTCTGTTGAGCTGTCTAGGATGACGACCTAGCAAATCGTGCCAAGCTCCGGCGGAATTGCATGTACCAGCGATCACCCAGCAACCAAAGACTGGGAGCGCGAGCCTCCAGTCCACTCGAATCCCCACCTATTTGGAATCTTGGTTCTCATCTTGTTGCTCTTAGGCATTCCGAGTCTTCTGACTTGAGCCTCCACTTACATCCGTCCCACGGATGCGCCTTTGAGGCTCTTGTATTACGGGGACTGGGACACCTCGACAATAAACACTTTAAAGAGATAAATGAGCATCCAGTACTGAAAACCAGGATGCAAGTTTTCAGCTCCACTGACCCCGATGAGCGACTGAGAAACCAAAAAGGCATAGCAATAGTCCTGAACAAACAACTCACAAATATATCAGGAGTGAAAACGTGGCGACTAGTACCTGGAAGGGCAATTATGCTTACAATACCTTGGCATACAGACCTCACACAAACCATACTTGCAGTCTATGCCCCCGCTGGAAATGCTGTAGAAAATAAGAAATTCTGGGATACCCTATACAACACCTTCATGACTCAGACAAGCCTCCCAGTACCAGATATGATGTTAGGGGACATAAACATTGTTGAGGACCCAGTGGACAGAATGCCACATAGGCCGGATGATGCTGGAGCAGTTTATGCACTTGGCGGATTTAAAAGACTCCTGGGACTTGTTGATGGGTGGCGCTCAGTCAACCCAGATGAAAAGGCCTACACTCACACAGCTACAAATGGAGAGTCACTCTCACGACTTGACAGGGTATATGTACCCAGTGACCGCATGCGATTATATAGACATTGGGACATCCAAGACACTGGAGACCTGACTGACCACAGCCTCGTGTCAGTTGACCTACATGCGCCTGGCGCACCATATATAGGGCGAGGGAGGTACGCTCCCCCCCCATTCATTCTGAACGATAACAAATTCCTTGACTATGCAGATGAGGAAGGCCTCAAGCTTGAGGCCGATCTCGAAAGGAGCAAGGTGGGCATCCAGGTAAAGTGGAAAGATTTCAAAGACATTCTTGGAGTCCATGGCCATAAAAGGGCTAAGGAATCAGTTGGCGCCCTGGAGGAAAGCAAGCTCAAGCTCCAGCGACAAAAGAAGGCCCTATTAAACAATGGGGCTATACGCCAAAAACAAAGGGCCACCGAGGCAGCCGTACTACAAACTAAAATTGACAAAGTCATTAGTATTCAGGCAGCAAACAATCGAATGGCCACAAAGATACGGTACCGAAATGAGCTGGACAGTATCAACAAATTCTCGGTGCAGATTCACAAGGACCCCAAACCCAGGGACACCACAGATTTTCTTCGAAGGACAGACATTAACCCCGAAGTATCCAGCAACCGGTCCAACGACATGGCGGAGCTGGCCAGAAACTACCACAATGACCTCCAATATGACACCACAGAGGAAGATATGGAGGCCAAGATCCAGGACATTGCAGATGTCCTCGAATACCTAGAGGCCCCCGAGGATATTCCTGGTATGGAGGAATTAGCTGAGAACTTGACGGAGGACCAAGTCCTTAAATCTTTGAACGACTCCTCTGTTGGACGGGCCCCCGGAATTGATGGCCACCGGACAGAACTCTGGAGCACACTGCATGCCCGATATCAAAAATCTGTCAAAGATGCAGAGATGGCAGAGCTGGACAACCCCCGAAAACCTAAGTTCAACGTCTTAAAAGTCATGACAGCTGTTTTCAATGACATTGAACAGAACGGCATAGTTGAAGGAACAGGCTTTGCAACAGGCTGGATGTGCCCCATTTTCAAGAAGAAAGATGCTACAGACATAGCAAACTACAGACCCATCACAGTCCTGAATTCTGACTACAAGGTTTTCACCAAAGCACTAACCTACAAGCTAACTAAAGTTGCGCCTTATCTAATACATCCTGACCAGGCTGGCTTCATGAAAGGCAGGAAAATATCCGATCAGATATACCTCACTCTAGAGATCCTGGAATATGCAGAACACGAGCTCGAGAATGGAGCCATTGTACCCCTGGACCAGGAAAAGGCCTACGATAAAACCTCTCACCGCTATCTGTGGGAGGTCTTACGACGAAATAGGTTCCCTGAACAGTTTATACGAACAGTACAGTCCCTATATGCAGATGCCAACACACAAGTCGTGATAAATGGGGTACTGAGCTCCCCCTTTAAAATAACCAGGGGTGTCAGGCAAGGTGATCCCTTGTCCTGCCTTCTTTTCAACCTCGCAATTGAGCCACTTGCCGCCATGATGCGGAAATCTGACCTCAAGGGATATAAGATACCAAACCTAATGGAGAGAGTCGTTACATCTCTCTTTGCTGACGATACCACTATGTACCTGTCAGAGGAGGACAGCTTCGAGACGCTCCAGGGCCTTCTGGACAAATGGTGCAAGGCCTCAAGCGCGAAGTTCAACGTCAGCAAAACAGAGGTTATACCTATTGGCTCTGAAGAATTCCGTCGAGAGCTAATAACCTCGAGGAAACTCAACCCGAATGATGAAGCCATACCAGAGAACATAAACATTGCGAAGGATAAGGAGTCAGTGCGCATCTTGGGTGCCCGGGTGGGTAACAACATAGATTGCCAAGCAATATGGACCCCAGTCCTGGAGGACATTGACTCCACCCTCGAGAGATGGGACCGCAACCACCCCACTATTGAACAACAACGACATGTAGCCCAAATTGTGTTTGGGTCAAAGACACAATACCTCACTCAGGTCAACGGAATGCCGAAAGCCGTAGAAAAACACCTTCTGAAAGTTCAGAGGGAATTTATGTGGGCTGGCGCCAAAACCTCTCCAGTCCAAAAAGACATGCTAATTGCGCCTGTCTCTTCAGGCGGAAAAAACATGTTTGATCTAAAGTCCCGCAATGAGGCCCTAAACCTCAAGAGGCTAAAGTCCTACCTTGAACTCGACCCGAGCAAGCGACCGAAGTGGGCCTATGTAGCAGATACCCGGATCACCGCAAGTGACAGAACTACCTCAAAACTCCAGGAAGGCTCGCATGTAAACATGTTCCTTCAAAAATTCTCCCCATTACGAAACAAGCTGCCCACCCACCTGAAAGAAATGTTGGATGCTGCAAGGAAGTTTGGAGTTACTTTCGATACTCCAAACCCCTCCCGCGAGTTGAAAAAGATGCTACCATTATTCCACCACTTCGGGAGAACCCCGAAATTCGACAACTGAATAACAAGCCCCAGTGCAAGTGCCTGAGGAAGAATCACAAAGCTAAAAGTACAGGGGACGCCATGAAGATACATGAGCGGATCGGTAACCCTCGGCACACAGCACACAGGGACTGCCCATGCCAGGACTGCATATTTGATCGTAGCGGAGGGGGATGTACCAATCCGCACTCTTGCGCTATGGCCGCAGAGAAAAGATTAAATGAAATCCTCCCTAAATGGGATCCCAGGAGACTGCACAATACCGCTGCCCCTCTCCCCCAAACCAATGAACCCGAAGGCATCTCTACCTTCAAGGATTCAGAACCCATCACTAGCCTCACTGAAGGCTTTAGGGTCTTCACAAAGCCTACCAAAGATATGGTGGCACCCCCCGCCCAGCAGATCCGTGTGGTTGTGGAGAACCCACCAATAATCCCGGAAAGTGTTTACATAGATGCTGCCTGCCACAGACCTGGGGATGCAGATGCCAAGGCAGGTTTTGGTGTCTTTTTCAGCCCCGCAAACCCACAGAACACAAGTGTGAGGGTCCCCACGGACCTTGAACAAAGTCTCACTAGCGCAGTGATACTAGGCACAATATGGGTGCTTCGCAATTCACCAATTAACACCCCCCTGCACATCCTAAGTGGCCGGGACACCATGGTTAAAATCATGAAGAGTATTCATGCTTGGGAAGACCGAGGATGGGTTGGTGTGATCAATGGGGAGGCACTGCCCTCCCTCATATCTGAACTCCGCCTCAGAACGGCTCAGACAACCTTCTCACTTGCTAAGAGCAACGTAGAGAAGGCAAACTGCGATAGTGCTGCCAGTATAGCGGGTAACAGCCTCGAGGCCCAAGTAGACAACAACTTTATCCTTGCACCCCACCCAGACACTGCCCTGAGAGGGATTAAACTATCTACCCTCACTCAAGCCACTGCCTACAAAGCCATCAAAGCCCTACATGGCACAGCGACGAGGAAGGCAACAGAAGAACACATTGGAATCGTCCAAGCAGCAGTTCGGCAGCTCTATGGGAGATCTCCGACCCCAGCGAGGATCTGGAAGTCAATACGACATAAGGATATCACACGGCAGATACGCAGCTTCCTCTGGAGATGTCTCCATGGGTCTCTCCGCATTGGCAAATACTGGAGACACATCCCTGGCTTTGAGGAACGAGAACTCTGCCCCACATGCCAGACCATCGAGACCCTTGAACACATTTTGCTCCAGTGCACACGCTCGGGCCAGTCAGAAATCTGGAGCTTGGCAGAGAAACTCTGGACCAAAAAAGGCCACATTTGGCAAGCCCCATCTTTGGGTGCCATTCTTGGCTCTGGCCTGGCATCCTTCACGGTAGAGGGACGAATCTCACCGACAGACAGTAGACTGTACAAAATCCTGATCACTGAGTCTACCCACCTGATATGGAAACTCCGCTGCGAGTTTGTGGTCGGACGCGAGGGCACTGAACCCGCATCAGTCCGTGAGGTCCACAACAGGTGGCTCTCCACCATAAATGAGCAACTGGAAGTCGACCGCAACCTGACCAATACTCTCAGATATGGAAAGCAATATTCTATTGCTCCCTCAGTGGTGCTAGACACCTGGAGGGGTGTTCTCAAAGATGAAGATAAATTGCCAGATGACTGGCTAAGAGAACCTGAGGTTTTAGTGGGTATAGCTGCTGATAGGTCGAGAAGACCACCGTCCCCGCCTGTTGGGTGACGCGGCCGGAATAGATGAAGGCAGGAGCGAGCCCCACACAATAGCTTAGGCTAGTGCGTAAGGCATTTCCTCAGGGGTGGAAACACTCACTCTTTTGGAGGTCCAATGGTCCTCCATATTTACCTCGGGCTGGGGAGACCAACTTTGTTGGTTGTCCCCTTTCCTCACGTACCACCAAAATAAAATAAAATAAAATAAAAAATAAATATAAATAAAAATAAAAAATAAACACTTTAATCCTGGACAGCATCTGTCTGATAACCCTGTAACCAAACGCGGTGGTCTTGAGCACCACTAAGATTCCCTCTAGAGGGGAAATATATCGCCGGACAATTTCTTCGGATTCGCAACAGTGATAACAAGTTCCCGTCACACGATTGCATGTGGCCCTTCGAGAAAGTCACTCTCAATCAACGTAGAACTTTCACCTCAGCTCTAGTGGCAACAATTTCTCATCTCCGGCTTTTATTGTTGAGCACTCAAAATGGAGAACTACGTCCAGGGCTCGAATTTAAACGATAATTTGAAGGGTTGCGTGCCCCGCGTTCACAGCCGCGATTTCTTTCTCAAGCTTCGGAGATCTCCAACGCAAACGCGGTCCGCAGCCCTGGCACCTCGAGAATCCACGGGAGTGCGGACCATAGTCAAGGATAATTCTCTGAAAAAACATATTGGGGACTCTCCGATCAACCCACGCACGAGGAATTCTTCCCCGTCGATTGCTCGGATCGTCGCCCCGGCTTTGCTACATCTGTCCTCTGGCGTCTATTTTCCTGCTCGCGAGCACATCCAGGAAGACTGTGGCTCACTACTTCAATGATCTGGCTTACTGCGTTTGAATTGGTCTTCGGCTCGCCGAATATTCTCGGATTTGACCAAGGTGCCTCGACTGCTGTCGACTCGCCGCTTTCGATTAATTTTGAAAATATGACTCCCGCCGAGTCCGTAATATTGTCCTATCAGTATGCACCAAACACCCGTCGGACATAAACGGTTTCTGGCTGGCACAGGCGAATTGCATCTTCACTCGACTTTCAACAAATATCGCACTTTGAGGATTATGGTGCGTGTCTTGCAAGTTCTATGTGTCTTAGCGAGCCATATAAATTTGCTGAATGCATCCAAGTTCATTTTTGGGGGCTTATCGAACAGAGACGCATGAACCTCGAGAAGGATTGCTGTTTTCCAGCTCAAAATATCGCAAAACATCTCGGCTACCGGCTATTCAGGCTCTCAAGGGAGGTAGACACTGAACACATCCTTCCTTTTCTCTTTTTCGTCCTCGACACAGTCCTCGCGCTCGCTCTCCTCACCGGATGTGTACACCGTACTCAATTGTGAATATTGTTTGATATGAATTTCAACGTAAGACCTTGATAAAACTTGAAGCTCGACTCGATCTTGACGCCCGTCGAGGGATCCTGATCTTAGTCTACGCCACCTTGAGCACATGTCGTGTATCGTCCGACTTATATGAGTTCTCTCGCTGTCGTGGAAGGGAGTGAGTGGCCAAGGAGTGACCGGATTTCGCCACCTAGAATGAGGGTGAGATGTCCTTGACAGGTCCGGAAGGCGAGGAGAAATTTTCGTACCCCGAATCCAGGGATAAAAGTGAGCCCACAAACCTGTGAATTAGGGAAGAATTGGTGAAGAAAAGAGCAAAAAACGAGCACGAGGGCCGTTCGGATATAAGAAAAAAGACATGCCTTCGTTACGCTCCGGCATCAGCGCTGCATATTCAAAGGGACTCAAGACTCAGTGCCAGCAATGAAGTTGTCATAAACCATTTGTAAGATTTGAACAAAAAATGTATTCAAGCTCACTCACTACAGGCAGACTGCCGCCGACAGCTGAACTTGCGTTCAATGGTTCTGAATCCATCAGCCGCCGGATACACAAACAGATATAGATTAATTAGTTAGGAGTATAACGACGTAACGACTGCATGAACGTTGGTTCAAAGGGCTAGAAAGTTGAACCGTGTCAGAAATTGAACATGGACGAAGCAACGTACCGTTCGAGTGAGCTACTTGCTCTCAGAGCCCCTGGGCTTCATGATACATGGGCAGCATGCATACAACGTCGGCGGCGGTTCAGGCAAGGGCAGAAGACCAACGTTCAATACAAACTCAGTAATGAACCCGACGTGCAACAGGAGGAAAAAACTATCCTAGAGCGCGTCCTGGAGACGTCTTCTCGCTTACAGTAATGCGATAGAATCAGCCAAATTAAATCGGGCTCAGAAGACGCATCACATTCGTTTGAAACCTGGATGTCGTAGTTATAGAGCCGACGCCCACCTAATACCACCAAGTCAGCGTGGTTGCAAGACCGCTTGGATACGAAACTCGTAGGAAGCAGGAAGTAGGAAAAGGAATCCAAGTCGAATTGATGGCAGGGTTGGAGGAGAGCCCGGGGCGGTCCATGAGCCATTGGATGTACTCGGCGCTGGGTGTGTGCGGGAAAGTGCCATCCTCGACCGGGACACTCAATATGAGGCGGTAGACATCGCCAGTTTTCTCAGGGAACGTTTTTGGGGGGAAGGGCACGCGCAGGGTGAAGTTACCCTGGGACAAGTTGAGAAAGGCCTCGGGAATTTGGGGAGCGGCGGTGAACATCACGTCGCCGAAAACCATCTGTAAAAGATTGCCATAGTCAGGCTCCTCGTCACCGTCCGGGTCCTTGAACGCAATTCCCGCTTCGTTGCGAACCTGGGTTTCTCTCAGGCAAGGAGGGTCCCCAAGAACTCGAGGACGTACCACGGAATGTGCCCCATCTGCCCCAATAACATGCTTGGCCTTGAGGAATTCGCCGGATTCAAACTGTACGTCAAACATCTGTTCCTCGGCGCCTTGCGAAGGTTTCACAGAAACCACTTTCAATGGTCGCCGCACTTGAATTCCAAGCTGGTCCAGTTTTTTCAGCATACCAGCCTCCGTACTGGTTTGGGGAATAACCAAAGCAAATGGGAACTGGGTGTACGGCGCCAGGAGCGAGAAGTCGGTGGATACAAAATATAACGAGCCATCGTGGACGCCAAGCGTTTGTATTTTGTTGCCCACTGATAAAAGTTCTTCCAGGCAACCAACATTATTGAGCGCCTATTCTATGTTAGGATTTCGCAGGGGCATCTACGGAGATTCCAAGTTACCTCAAGTGTCGCTGCCTGAATGACCATTGCTCTGGATGAATTTTCGCCGGCGAGGTGAGCGTTGACGATGATGATGTCATGGATTCCCTGATGGTTGAGCGACAGGGCTGCGGCCATGCCGCAAGGCCCGGCACCGACTATCAGGACGGTAGTCCGTGGAGGAAGAGACATGTTAGGAACGTGGGAACTAGGTAAATCGCAGTGGTGCTAATGTTCCCTGCACGAATCTCGTTTTACCGGTAAACGTCATCGAAATGAGCAAAATGAGATTCTTATCCCTAAATCGTATTCTGATAGGTGCAACACGATTGGTTGGCTTGACAGAATAACACTCCGGCACCTTCTCGACTGGATTTGCGTGAGAGTTAGTAGATGTTCGCTCAAACTACGTACGACCGAGGAATTCCATTTTGAACATGCGCAATCGGAGCGGGTGGCGAGAGCCTCACCTCCATCTCAGGCCCGTAGAACTGCTGCGCGCGAATTTAGTTTTCGAACCCGTGTAGTGATACATACTAATCTGTCTTCTCACAGTTTCAAGAAAGACGAAATTTTATGGCTTGTCAGGGCTCTTCAGTTTTCCAATGTTGAAAAGCAAGGGGAATTGGATTTTTGGCTGAACGTCGGAGACCAAGAAATATCCTTTTGAAAAATTCGAGTACTCAGTTCCAATGAGATCCGGTTGAATACTTTCAACTAGTGCGGTTCTTTTCTTGTGTCTGCAATATACAGTGTGACACCAAGGTTCAGAGAACGAGCCACATATGTATTCTATTCTATGCTCCGAATCATCTAATAATCATAATCAACGATTTTGGAATCAACCCATAATCCAATCCAATGCCTGAACATCGCCCCCGTCATCGACCGTCGCAGACTCGTCAATGCGCAGGCTTCAACCCCTCGCCACAAGAGAAATCGCACTGGAAGCGTGCGAAATTTCTGAATCCATACCAGTGCTTAGCCATAATTTCACCGTGCTTTTTGTTTCTCTGACAATATAGTGCACAAAAACCGAAGTTGAACTGAACAGGAAGCTATAGTAACAAAATATATTCAAACATTTCTCGACCATTCAACTTGACACCAATTCATCTTGTCTCCCTTCCCTTCAATCAGTCTTGTAGATGGCGACATACTCCACCCTCATCGACGAGTCATACCCGCTGCCAGTCTGAGAAGTTGGGTTTCCCGGATAGCCTCCCCCAATGGCCATGTTGAGAATGATGTAGTAGGGGTTGTACGCCAATTCGGTCCACTGTGTATAGGCGCCAACTTGGGCGCCGGTGACCGAGTAAAACGCCGTCCCATCCAGGTACCAGGTCAGCGCCTGCTCGGTCCAGTCCGAGTTCCTCCTGTCAACCTTGAACGCCCAAGTATGATACTGGCCACCTGCATACGCCACGCCGCCGCTGAAACCATTGTTTTGGCTCCCATCCGCATTCGTGAAGTGAAGCGTGCCGTGGTTCTCGTTCCCCCGTGGGTCGGCGGTCTCAAAAATATCCCACTCGCCGCATGTGGGCCACGGCACCCCACTGCTGCGTTTGTCCTCGCCCAGGGCCCAGAAGGCAGGCCAAAGCCCTGCGAATTCAGCTGGGCTACCGTTAAAGTCCGGTACCCAGAGCTCCGCCTGGAAAACCATGGCTCCACCCGAGTCGCAGGCCTCCGATGTGATGCTCTCGAGGCGGCCCGAGTACCATGTCCCACCGGAGAGGGTGGGAACAATATACAGCTGACCGTCTCCCGACAGGTGTACGTTGTTCGTGCCGGAGGTATATACCTCGAGCTCGCCGTTGTCGCCCGGATTTCCGACGATCTGGTTCCAGTTACTGAGGTCGACGCCCGCGTAGTGGTCGCCGTTGAAGTCATCAGACCAGACGACGGAGTAACCACTGAGGGCGGGGATCGAAGCAGAGGCGGTTGCCACCAAAAGGCATAGGGCAAGAAGGGGAGCAGATAGAGTCGGCATAATGGACGCTGAGATTCTGGGTGTTGAGTTATGAAAGCTCGATGAAGTGAACTGATTTTCTTCCACAAAATCGATGGCCTTTATACCGGAAGCTTCGGCGATATTCCTTTAAATATCTCCTACAGACAACGCCGGAAGGATGGACGGCGACCAATATCGGATTAGTTCTGTTCGCCGAACCAATGGTCACTACGTTTCAAATTTGTTTCGAGCGATGTACAGGGCCAGGCTTAGCCCGAAAGGCCGAGTTTAGCCTGGCTTGAGGAGCCCTCTATCGTGATCTTTGAACCCCAAACCTTGGACGTGAGCCACCAACGGTGGGAAAACAATTTGAGAGCCATACGTGAGGTGTTTAGTCATTTGATGAGTGCAGGACCTTACCTGGTCTAATTACTTTGTGATTCTGACTGCCCACCCTTGATGCCCTCTCCCAGCCTCAAAATTTGTAAGGCCTAGCCTTGGACCACTGAAACCCGACCTGAGCTTGGCCGGCCGTGGAGGCTTGAGGGCCCCGTTTAACATCCGAATACTGAACCTAGCGGTATTCGTACCGTTTTGATATATATTAGTACATGCTTGTATCGTCATTAGTTCATTGGTATGTCACAGAGACTACTCTTTGAGGAAATTTGGCTCACAAATACACACCAGACTCCCGTAGTACATATTATGTACGTACATCGATGTTTTCCGCAGGTTTCGGTCACTGTTAGAAGGTGATGAGTAGTGGCCTCAGCCCCCACCACCCTGCAAGTTTCGAGCCAACTAGGTTTTCCTGTGACATTCCGGCCTCAAACCCCACCACCACGTTTTCAACCAACGTGGTACTCTCTGACGTAATCACCCAATCGCGGACAATCAACGCCCAGTACCTTTTTAGGAAGGTTTGTGCTTGGCATGCTGTTTCAACTCTGACTGAGCCCGATGATATCCGAGCGCTAATATTTAATTAGTGGCGTCGATGGCCTACGCGGACATAAATCGCCATTTCGATGATAGTTCGGAATTAGCTTAATGGGACCACTGTACGGAATAAGAGATTTGGATTCATGATTTGATAAAACCACGCAAGTAGCATATACTGGGTGAATATTTGCGGAGAATCGAAATCTCGTCGCTGCTGAGGTAGGGCCGTCAAGTAGAAATAACTCATTCCTAGGAAGTGAATAGACTAGATACCGGCTTGCTCTGCTGACCACTATCGCATGCGTCGAGAACGGAGCCTATACTTGGGTTGAGTTAGAAATAGAAAGCAGCACGGAAATTCGCATGCAACCATAAAGTCGACTACCGTTCGCTTCTTCCATGACCTTTCAAAGAAGTTTTTCTTGGATCTTGTTTTGAAACCGGTAGCGGCGTGAGTGCCAGTCCCCGACTCTGAGTTAATTCTGTTTGATTTATTATTTCGTTTTCCAGAAGAGCTTTAGCCCGAACTGTATGACGTACCAAACATTGCATAATTCAAATCCGGAAAAAAACTTTGGGCACAGAAAAAAAAAAAACTTCTGAGCTCAGATTACCTCTATACTACATCAGTGTGTGCCATATGTGTCTAGTATACCAATTCTGAGAGGAATAGGGCTTCAGTACCATGCTATAGCATCTAAATACCCGTGGCATCAAATTTGATGGCTGTCGGGATCTTTCGGCTGAAGGATTCTCGTCTGCCTGTGAGTGAGGTGGTACAGAATCTTTCTTCTTGGACACAACTGCATAGTTGACCATGAGTCTGAGTTGGAAATTGGTGAGACTCCAATTTTTTTATGGTAGATTCATGTGATCAATTTAGGAACTAAAACTTTTGACTTGACATAATTTCTTTGTGCTTGTGCCCCAACCAAAACTTTCCAAGTACTTTCAGAGGCTTAGTTTCCACCAATTCAAGGTTCATCCATGTGAAATATGGGTCCAAACCACCCAGTATTGCTGATACCGGAAGTTCCCGACAACCATCAAATTTGATGCCGCAGGTATTTAGATGCTATAGCACAGTCCTGAAGCCCTATTCCTCTCAATTGTATACTGGACACACATAATATACACTGATGTAGTATAGAGGTAATCTGAGCTCTGAAGAAAAAATGTTTTCTGCACCCGAAGGTTTTTTCCGGATTTGAATTATGCAATGTTTGGTACGTCATAGAACTGTGGGTAAACAGCTGCCAATAATAAAATTTGATGCAGAAAAAAAATACAAGAGAGAGACGGCACAAAAATCGAGGTAAATGAAAGGCCGAAACATAATAGTACAAATATACATAGTGGTACAAAGATACATGCGATACAAATACACATGTGGTGGTACAAATATAATTCAAGAGTATAGGAGGTAAACGAAAGGACGGAAACATAGTGCTACAGATATACATGACGAAGTATAAACCGGTTCACAGACCATCCTATTCAGTCGTTGTTATCGGAATTGTCATACACAATGATAGTAATAGTGATAATGATAAATTATAATAAAAGACATCATCTGATTGCATGTTCATGACGCTTGACACTGGTTGAACATTTCAAGTTTTTCAGGGAAAATATGGGTGAAAATTTATAAGAGTTTTTCACCTGTATTTTCAATCAAAAGTTTGATGAAAAACTTATAACTTTTTCATTAGTTTTCCCCATGTTACAAATTTTTCACCTGTTTTTGATGCCAAAAACTTGAATAATTGAACCAGTGTGAATAGATACGATCAGAACGGCCTGTACAAATCCATGATCACTCAGTACGGAACTAAGCAATCAATTATTCTGTTGGTATAGAACATTTTATGGTGCCAAAAATTTGTCTGGAACATGCAGCAAGTGAGACCAAACCTTCCAGTAGCAATAGATGCATCATATGAAGAAAGAAGTGGTATTTACGCAAAACATGACACATAATAAAAGTGCTTATGAAGGCTACACACACCAGCAAAAGTGAATATTCAGCTCAGCTGAACATGTTGGCGAAAATGATTGTTTTGAAAATGTAGTTGAAAGTGATGGATTCGGCTAACGCTAATGAGTTGCCGATACCATGAGATTCAGCAGCATTTTCCGCCATGCCAAATATAACAGTTTAGGCTGCAAATTTTTCATGGCCAAAAGTGAGACCTAATATCATCAGATCAGCAGCAGTTTCAGCCTCAGCAAAAATAAGGGTTTCAAGGTTGCCGAAATTGTAGCTGAAAAGGTCAGTTTCAGCTGCACTTTCAGCTCCGTTGAAACAATAAAATTTGGCTCGGCCAAAATGTCAGGCAAAAACAATAGTTTCGGCAACCATTCAGGCCCAACCAAAATGAGGGCCAAATGTTATTGTTTCAGCTCGGGCCAAAAGTGAAGCCCAAAGTGTTGTTTTCAGCTCAAGCTGAAAATAATCTGCAGATGAGTGGCTGCCTATCTGCAGACGAGTGGCAGAGGATGCTCCTGCAGCTCAACTCAATCACGCGCATTGAGACATCAAAATAATCAAAAGAAAAAAGGCAAAGTATGGTTGAGTTGAGCAGGAGCAGATCATCTGCCACTCATCTGCCGCTCATCTGTAGATTGTTTTCAGCTTGAGCTGAAAACAACACTTTTGGCTTCACTTTTGGCCCAAGCTGAAACAATAACATTCGGCTGCCATTTCAGGTGTGCCTAAACAGTCGCTAAAACTATTGTTTTCACCTGCCATTTCGGCCGAGTCGAAACAATAAGTTTCGACACAGCTGATTTTCAGCTACAATTTCGGCAACACTGAAACCATCATTTTTGCTGAAGCTGAAACTGCTGCTGATTTGATAATTTTAGGTCACACTTTCTGCCATGAAGAATGTGTAGCCTAAACTGTTATATTCGGCATGGCAGAAAGTGCTGCTGATGATTAAACCTGACTATTCGTGGTATTCTCTAGTTGTCACATATTCTTCTGGATCTATCTAGCTTTCGCGTCATTGCTGTTGAATTTCAGAGCCTGCAGCGAACCGCATCAGTGATTCAATCTTGATCATCACATCACTTGTACGGCAGTCGAAGATTCAGTAGAACCCTTAGAAATGTACTTACCGTGAACGTCAATTTCCTGGATAATAAATCAGCAGGCCATCATTACAACAATGCGGGCGGATGCGGTTTGTTGTGCAAGATCCACTGATTTTCAGTTTTGGAACGTGGATTTGCACCTGCTTGGCGCGCCATGATCAACGCGTCAAGCAGGTGACCTTGAACAGTCAACCTTTCAAACCATTTTGTTACAATTGGGAGCTCAGCACCCAAGATAGAGCGCGAACTCCCCAAGACTGCCACCTTTCCGGCCTTGACGTTACCTAGCCGCGGGCATTTCGGCCGAAACTTGAGCCTTCGTTTATGGTCAGATCTAGGGTAAGAGCGCGTGTTGCAGACCAGCTGCGCATACAGCATAAACACCTTGTAGCGCTGATTCCATTCCGTAAACCGTGAGTGTGCGAGTTTGAGCCTATCTGGCCATGCGAGGGTATTCCGTCCTCCTAGGTATCCTTACCCTTCACTCATCACCGGCAGCCGGGGGCCTAGAGAGGGGGCCGTACCATGGCCGTAAAAAGTCCTATCACCTTTTCGGATCTGGAAGCCGTAAATGTCTTTGACAACTTACCGGTGGAACCATTCGCTCCGGTGGCAGGTTATCAGGAGCGTGATGGGATTTTTTTCTTTGGTTTCCGTATTCCGAGGTTTTGGTTGTGGTACCTTGGCGCGGCCCAGAAGTTACTATTTTTTATGACCAAATTGAGACCATTGACCGGAGATTGGACAGACGTAGCGACCCAGAGACTGTTTCCCTCTCCCATCCCGGGGATGCCCGGAGGACTATTTTGAATTTCTAAGTTCCAGACTTGCTGAATCACGGAGCCAGCGAAACCAAGGTAAAACCCAGATCAACCGGTGCGTCTATCGAAAGCTTGCTGTATAGACAGATCGATTACCGGGCTAGGCCGATCGTGGACCGCAATGATTGCGGCAAAGAGTATCGTTTTCTTCAACCAATCAACCCACCATTGCCGAGGCCAAAAAGAATATTGGATATAACCGGGAATCCATTCAGGAAGCCATTGATCGCTACCTCGTCTTGCAGCCCATAGACCCTGATTCTCTTATTTGGATTCCGTTGTATGTATTCTTGTTGCCGCACGTAATAAATCATGCGTTGGCATTGGCGAATCTGGCCAGTTCATGAGTCATTTGATCGGAGGACCGAGGACTTGTCACCCTCTTGAAGTAATCTGGTTTATTCAAGTCTTCTGGCTGAGCGGTGACTCAGCTCTTCCTCAACGGGAGCAGGCCTCGGCAATCTATCCATACATTGGATTGGTGCTGATCTTTTAGTCTGTGCGGTAAGACACCGATGAAAGCCTGTGGCCGTGCGTCGAAGATCCCCCTTTACCGGCGCAAGCACTACTTCTGGTGGTCCGTGTCCTTCAAATCAAATCCATGATTCCCATTCATCCAATTAAAGGGGAAACTGTATATCGAAGCGAGCGAACGGGCCAGACATTTTGGGTAGGAGTGAGATACAAGGCACAAAATAAGGGAAAGAATATATTAGGAGTTGAAACATATTTGTATGCGGACACGCGAAGTACGGGCAGGCAAAATAGGTGCATATATAAAATGTACGATACGACACGAGAGCAGAGATATCGAGATGGAAGAACAGAAAGGATGGTAAAGAGCTGTACACAACGGGCGCAAGGCGGGGGAAAGCGAAATCTGCCTTCCAGCAAAAAATGCCTGCGATAACAGACAAGTCGACAAAATAATCGTCGCACACAGCCACATCCCGACGACAACGAACAGCGCCAGGACAACTACCCATGATTCATGAGCACTACACAGTCACGCGGATGATGCATGGGCATGGAGGCATCGAGCTCGTGTTGAGATGCTCCCCGGGAAGATAGAGGGGATAGCAATGAAACGCGAAGTGAAGGGAGAGCTCAGTCGTCCGTCGGTGTATGCACCGAGTCATTCGTCCGACGTCCATCCAGCGAGCGACGGATAAGGATAGGGGAAGGCGTTTATACAGCACGAACGGATGAGGGTGGAGAAACGAAAACCCCCGGAAGTGGGAATGCATGTCTCGTGAAAAGGCGAGACAGCCAAAGGGCCACTCCTCCGCCCTCTCGCAGCAGGATCAGAATTTCGACGAGATCGCCGACATCTGCGAGCACCACATGAAGAAATGCAGTGTGGAGCATGCTGCACCAAACTCGGAGGGAAAGAGCACAAACCCCAGACGGGACGCCCGCGCAGCGGGTAGAGCACGTCACAGAAGGCTGGGGCGACGTCCGCGCATCCAAAGGCAAGCGCGGGAACGCGACGCACGACCTCTGTGTCCGCCCCTCCTACGTAGGGAAATGCCGCTATGCGGAAAGCATGGAAGCGAGAACCCCCAAAATTCCGCATCCCCGCAATCGAAAAAAAAAAAACAAGGAAAGAAAAGACAGGCCAACATCGTCACTTACCCACGAAACAACTGCCCATTTCCGCCGTAGTGTATGGCCCTGGCCGACGTGAGCAGCGGAGCTGCCGAGAAAGGACCGATGGGCGGTGGTGCTTGAGGACAAACCGCGCATCGTAGTCCTCGTAGGGCTAGGCTTGGGCTTCGGGCGCGCCTTCGTGCGCAGCGTCGCGAGGCTCGTGGGGTTGTGCAGCGCTTGGTGCGCGTCGCGGTCGCGGGTGGTGATGATGGAGGAAGAGATGGCGCTGGAGGTGGCGCAGGGTCCTGTGAAGAGAGGGGGTTAGCGTCATGCATACCAGTAAATAGAGACCAAAGAGGAGAGGAAAAGAACAGGGCGGAGTGGGGATGGGTGGACGGAAGAGTGGCGCGGAAATGAGAAAGGCACAAGCACCAAGGACACGCAGTAAGCAATAGAGGGAAAGCACAGTGGGCGTGCGCAGAGGAACAGGGGGAGAGGCGAGGAAGGACAGACGACGAGGGCCAGGATTACGAAGGGAAGCTCGAAGCGGGTGGTGGAGGGAAGGTGGCAAGAAGAAAGAAGAGTGAAGTTGCACGGGCGAAGGATCCGATGGAGGAAGGAAGGATGTGTGGATCATGGGCTAGTAGAAAGGTGCGGGGGGCGTGTGTGTAGAAATGAGGCGAGGAAGAGTGGACGGTGGGAGGGTCTATGTATATAAGAAGGGAGTAAATCACGACCAGCGAAAATGGAGAAGAAAGCAAAAAGAAGACCCAAAACACTCACCTCGTCAAGATCCATATACGCCCCCGCACGACCTCGTACCCGTTGACGTCCCGGTATGCGGAGAAGTGTGCGCATAAACGGGGCGCACTCGAGAGTTCCGTCGCGCACCGGAAATGGAGGACGGTCGCCGTGTGCGTGAAGAAGCACGCGTGTAGGGTGCGAGCGAGCGAAGGAGGAAGGCGAGCTGGTAGAGATGGAGAAGAGGGCGCCATGTTGGGAGGCACAGAGAGTCGCGCGTGCAGATCGTGCACATCCATTCCCGCCAGGATACGCACGCTCGCTCAGCATCAAAGGAATGCCACCTTGCGTGCATGAATCGTGCGCGAGTGTGTCGATTGCGGTGGGCGCTGAAATGAAGAGAGGGACGTATACGCGAGCGGTGCGAGGACGGTTTGGACGCCGTACTGGACCGTACTCGACTCCTTGACACCCGTACGCTCGCGCAGCAAGTCTATCCGCGCCTCCGGGTCCTGCATCGTGAAATTAATGGGTGCATTTCAGAAAAGCAATGAGATGGACGCACGGCAAGCAGCATGCGCCCCTCCTCCTTGGCCTTGTTCCGACGCGCCTCCTCCTCATCGCAGCGGACCTTCTCGATGTTCTCGCGGCGGTACGAGTTGTGGTGCGCGAGGTTGAGCATCCCCATCGCCGCTTGTGGTGGGCGGAGGAAGGAGCGTGTTTGGTTGCCATCATGATGGGAGCTGAACCTGGATCAAAGTTGAATCAAACCGGCAACAAACCCGGGCCGGCATGAAATCGGCGAAGAGGTTTTTTCGGGAACTTTTGCACCACGACACATTGATTGAGACCAGCACAGAGGACCGCACGGCTTTCTCGTGAGTTTCAACTGAAGCAGCACTGGTCACTGAGGATAGTGATGTTCTGGCTTTGGCCTCAGGCCAAAAAGCCACGGCTTTTTGGCTTGGCTTTGGCTTTCTATGGCTTTGGCTCGGGTTGGCTTTGGCCTTGCCTGGGAATTGATCAGGCTAAAGCCAAAACCGCACTGATTTCCCTGCCAAAAGCCATGGCCCCAAGCCAAGCCAAGCCAAAGCCAGGCCAAAGCCAAAAATTTGGCCTGGCCTGGCTTGAGATTTTCCGAGGCCAAGGCCAAGCCAAAAAGCCAAAGCCAAAGCCAGAACATCACTAACTGAGGAGCGGTAGACCATCCCGCATCTCTCGACAATTTGAATGCTGGTCAATTTACTTCGAATCCGAGCCTCGGCCCGGTCATCTGATGGGTAAAAGGCTAAAGCCCGTTCAACATGCTGGGTAACTTATAACTTTCCATCCGAGTTAAATATTAAACTGACCCTGAAATGACCGCAAGTGAAATGCGCCAAGAACGCCGGTCGATGAATCCCGTTTCCATGGGGAAGGTCTCGATGAACGCAGAACAGGAGTAACACGAAATCTTGTTCTCTTCCGAGTAGATTGGCATGGGCAGGCTATAGACAAATGTGCATAATTCAAGGCCCTGCTGGTAGTGCAACTACGAGTCACGCGACCCCAAATGAGCTCCTCAATAGATGCAGCATCTTCGAATTTATTCAATTTATATGTAATGGCCTAATGCTTGGCACCGTGCAGCGTTCCCAAAATTACACTCGCTTCTCTCAACTTTGCAAATATATCAGTCAAAAGAATACAAGGCGCTCCTGTGCACTTACCACGCGTAAAAGCCTTCACATCGGTCGAAACATCATACAGCGGGTAGCCAAGGTGGGTCGCAGCAGTCTGACTGTGTGGATCAAACCCTTTGAGCCGGTGAAATTGTCGTATTCGGTTGTAAACGTCATCATCGCACGAGTAGCCATGTACGAGAGTTTCAATGTGAATTACGGGAAACTACAACATTTTTGCGTCTTCTGTGCGGAGACGATAGATTCCAGATGGATCTGATGACATATAGGCGGGGCAGGCGGGCCACTGGGGTGAATCTGACTCGGTTCGAAAATCCTCCGGTGGGCAGACGAATAGATATCCCTTGAGTTCACGAGTGCTCTATGTGTGCCGCAAACACCGGAGGTTAAACTCAATTGAATCCACACACACTGTTGTTGTAGATTGCTCAATATCCAAGAATGTAAAATCGCACCATAATTTTCAAAGTATGATGTTTCATCAAGGTGAGTGAAGATATGATTTACCTGTGCCAATCAATACTTCTCGGCATTAGCATCGTACCAGACCCACACCATCAATTCAAGATCGTACACTCGGTCGCAGGTGAATCTTGCAAATAAAATTGTGGAAAGTGAATTAAGTCGAGTCCAGGCCAGAGACGTACCTTATCCAGGAACTCGTCAGGCGTCAGTCGGAGGTGGCGAAAATGAGGAGATTATGCGGGTAGGCTGCATCTGCTTCAGTAGCATAGCCCCCGAGTCAACGAGCCCGCTGACCTTTTTATCGGCGCGTAGATTCCGCTCCGCGATATTTTTGCGACCAGGAATCATCGGGAGATCCAACGTAAACATTCACCTTTCTCCTCCCTCTAGGCGTTCTCGCTCTCGGGAGCTGGCACTTTCGCGCGCGCGCAGATTGGACGTTGACGCCTCGAGCGGTACCTTTCGTTTCCGGTTCCAGCCCATGCAGTGACAACCTACTCTGCGAGAACGGTCCCTTTTGAACCTTCGCGACGACAGAGGAGCAGCGATTTTACAGAATCTCCAAAGCACGGTGCAAAGATGTGGCGATCGAAGGCCCTCGAGATTCGAGATCAAAAATGAGTGCGGTTCTCGTGAATCATCGTCCGTGTGCTGATTATCGCCTGCTTCCGAGAGACTCTGAAGGGTGAAAAAATCCTAGTCCGATTCATTTTGGTCGAGGGAAGAGGGAACATTCAAGATTGAAAGGCTGCGGAAAAGATCCGAGTGATCGGCCGACGGACTCCGAATCGGCTCGCTTATCCCGATCCGCTTTGACCGCTTACCACCACGTCGTCCATATCCTCACTGCCCATGCCAGACGCCGTACCCGGGAAGACACAAATCCCTCGATTTCTGGAGTTTGTTTTAAATCACCTTTGTTGAGTGATATAGGATGACGACCTAGCGAGTCGTGCGAAGAGCCCAGCCTCTGGCAGAGTCGCATGTACCAGCTAAGACCAGCTATCATTGCCCAGCAGCCGAAGAGCGCGCGCTTCCAGTTCGCTCGACTTTTTATTCGAGGTGTTGGCTCTCGTCTTGTTGCGTCTCAAGAGTTCTGAGTCCTCTGACCTGAGCATCGGATTACTACGTCCCACAGCACTGGCACCTAGCCAAAATATGGATACGCCTTTGGGGCTCTTTTAAACGCGGTGGTCTAGAGCATCACCGTCAACATCGCCTCTAGCAATGGAATATATCCCAGGACAATTGGCCAACCAGAGTTTTTGTCAATCCCGAGTAGTTGGCTTACCGACCGAACACCCTCCCAGCCTTTCCTATTTCGGCTCTGAAGCTTCATCCGGTTAAGTTTTCAGTATATGGCTCGACGGCGCCTCGCATGAGCCTATATTCTTTGGTTCAGACCATCGGGAGTGCGATTCCTACTGTTTAGTTTCCATGCGCGCTAAGTAGTTCTACAGATGTTGATTGATGTTTCTCGCCGCCGATTTATTGTTGCTGCATGGATGCCAGCCTGCGCTCATCGACTCGGGGACCCTGTTCGCCCATGGATCTATTCTGGTTGCCGCTACTCGAGGATACGACTTGATCACGCGGATGATGAGGTCTGAGGTCTTGTTGAAGTCAGTGAATGATCCAACTCGTCCTCAAATTTGAATCCCAATTATTTAATATAATTATTGCAGCGTTTCACTGAACCGCACTTGTCGTTCCTTTTTCGGAAAAATCGATACGTTCTGCCGGATTCAGGCTTTTACTTGGTCGAGGTTATTCTTAGCAAATCCTCCCCTACCCCAGCGGTGTGTAGAGTTCGCAGAGTCACGGATAAATGGAAATCGGAGGCGCCAACGTCAAAATTTGAACACCAATACATTATAATGTTGTTGAAGTTCAGATTTCCTCCGACGCATGTAGCCCAGTACACTTTCAAAGCAGAGCGCTTACAACCCAACTTCAAAGATCGAGGCTATCCACGGGAATGCGGAACATAGCCGGTGATGATGCTGTGAAAAAACTTACTGGGGACTCGCATATCAACCAACGCACGAGGAATTCTTCAGTATTGATGGCTCGGATTGTCTCTTGATTGGTTCTACAAACCGGTTGTTAGATTCGTGCATTCGGTGAGTGCCATCTGTCTGTTCAAAACAAAGGAGCTTATAATACCACAACTGTACAAACTTGACCGGTGTTGGGGTGCGTCACTTTTGCTTCATCTACTCCGGTATCCTGAGGTACGCCTGCCTTGTTTGAGCTTCAAATTGGCCTCATGGTTAAATAGGCGAGGTGGTCTTGGAAGGAGGGGACTACAGTTTCAGAATAAGCGGAGCGGAGCCCGTGACGCTCCGAGTCCCGGCGACTCCGTCGCAAAGTTCTCTCGGAGTACGCATGATCTTGGTTCTTTCACAGTTGCATGCCTGTACAGCCTTCCTTCCACATCCGCTTTACTGTCGAAATTGTTGGCAGAGTCTTGTACAGCCCATCTACTGGTTTACGTTCCACGGAGTCCATCTCTGCTGTCGAGGGTGGGTAGCTCTCGATATTTACATTCGCTACAAGATACTAACTCCGTCTTGGAAGGGAGATATTCTGCAGAAAGCTAGAACTTCCCTGAGCTCTATATCATATTCCTCGCGCTTGCAGTTCGCAGTACCAAATAATACGAAAAAGTGTATTTTCCATTTGATTTTTTTTTGCTTGGTTCGCGTGAAAACAAGCTGTTTAGAATGTCTCATCCTCGTGCGTTCTCAATGGCGATACAAATGGCCGTGCAGCAAGGCAGTTCGCATTGCCTGTCATGGGTGGCTCTGCATTCTGATGGATTCACTTATTTTAGGATTTCGCGCCGAAGACACGAGGCAAAGCTGTGAATTCGGCGCCTATTCTCTCTTGCTTTCCTCCCTCACCACCGATGACCCTCCAACCCGCTTCTGACCCGGAATTAACCATAGTGTCGACGACGGACAACACCGAGTCCACACAGTACGTCGTCTTTCAAGCTGTTGGGACCAGTGATGTGAACATCAGACTGCAGATACGCCGGTGCCTTCTTCCCTGGGGGTAGCGGATTCACCATAGGTGGCGGCGTGTTCACGAGCAACGTCACCACTCATGTTCATAATCCCCCACAAGAGACGCTGGCAGGTAGAGTCCGTCTCTCTTCGTCATTTCTGAATATTTACGGATAACAACTAGCATTTCGGACATTTCACATTGGAGACATAAACCTGATAAAGGAAATACGTTGGAGTGGGCAATCTGGCACTGTGGATCGCCACCATCGAGAGCCGGGTCTTCGGCGGATGTACTCCGCCAAACTCGGAGATCGATGTATGACGATCGCCATGTATCAGGGAGATGGGGCTGAGGAGGTGCGTTGCATAAACCTCCGTGATTTTTTTTCCAGAGGACTATTGCAGGAATGGCAAAAGGAATTCACGAAATACAAGTCGATTCGGTGAGTCCCAATAGTTTCCTTGATATTTCGTGTATTCACAAAAAAGCTGCGCAGCCATCCCCATATAATGCAGCTATACGGCCTAGCGAGCACGAGGGGCCTCTACGCGACAGTCTTTCATGACGGTACAACCCGTTAGCCTAACATGGATAATGCAGTCTGACTGATATAGTGAATAGAGTTGATTCCCTTCAAACAATTCATCAAGTGCTTTCAACATTCACCTTTCTTGACCATGTACATCCAAGGCTACTGTGTGCATAGATCCTCCATTGTCAATTTTGCCTCAATCCTGACGAACTGTTCAGTGTACGGAATTAGATGTAGGAACAGGAGTCTATGAAGACCCAAATAATTTGACCATTCAACTCTTTGCAGGAGGCACGTCGCTATCTTGGTCGTTCAGAATTCGATGTAAACCATTCTTTCTTCCTTTTGATGCTCCTAACCAATGTCTAGCATTGTTGTTATTCGTCGCTTTGGATAAGCCCTTCAACAGGAAATCTCTGTGTGGATTTCTTTCACGACTCGGAACCAGATGACAAGGCCTCGTGGTGGATCTTCAGGAATGGACCGCACCTGGAAGGCATATCATTGGACGATCCCAATGCAGAGGCCATGGTCGTCTCGACTTTCAGCGAAGACGAATATCATAAACTTTGTTCTGAGCCCCCAATAGCCCAGTATAGCGACCTTTCAGTTTCCACCCGACTTCCCATTCGCCTAGGATCAATTTTCCGGTCAAATTCTCAAGAAGGGACCTTGTTAAGGGTAGCTGAACCTTTCAGCATGGACCTGGAGACCTCAATAAGTTGGGAGCATGTCGGAGACGAAGCAGAAGTCCTACCCAACGGCTGGATCAGGTATTTCGTCTGTTTCATTTACTTCTCTCGTTTCATTTGTTTCAAGATATGACTCCCGCCAAGTTCGCGATCTTCGTTTAAAAATATCTTTGTGGCCCGATACCAACTCGGGGGAGGTCTGGCTGGCACAAGCAAATTCGATTTTCACTCAAATTCAAGAAACATCGCATTTTGATGATTACGGTGCGAGTTATCTAGTACGATGCCTGGATCCTGACCAATTTACGAGAGCAGTCTACATGACTTCAATCTACTTCTACCTTCGATGTTTCCCCAACACGCACAATAATCCCGCGCCTGAGGGGTATCTCTTTGTTTGTCCAGCGGAGGACTTCCAAACCGGACTCGCTTCATTTGGATGGCCAGACTGTCCGGCCTATTGGTCCATGGAACCATCTGGCGCCACCTGCCTCAGCACAGAGGAGGCGGAAGCCCTCGGATTTCCCATAATTCACATTGAAACTGAGATCTGGGCATCCTCCTGGGATAAAAGTGTTTACGACGGACTACGACAATTTCACCAAGGGAAAGGGTTTGATCCAGACAGTCGGGATGTAGCGCAACATTTAGGCTACCCGTTGTATACGCTCTCGAGTGGGGTGGACGCTCCATTGCCATATGGTGAGTCAATTGAAAGGCTCCTTATAGGCTGGCTAAAATCTTTTCAAAGTTGAGGACTCGTACTGTTGGAGTAGAGCACATTGCCAGACATTGGGGCACTACTTGAATAACTCCGCAACCACTGCTCCTACCGCCGAGTCCACCTCCCCGAACACTCTTTTTGCCTCCGAAGAAGCCCCAGTTGACCCCCTTGTCGTCCCACGTCCACCGGCAGAAAGCAGCAGGCCCCTCCTCAGTACTCGCCTCCCCTCTTTCATCTTCTTCCTCCTCGGCACAGTCTTCGTGTTTAGCCTCCTACCTACCGTGACGTGAAGAGGAACGCATTCATTTCCATCGACTCTGTATTCAAACTAATTAGACTAAAAGTATAAGTCGTAGATTCCGACACCCGAAAATGCGATGCTAAGTTATATCCGCGTGAGAGGAGTCGTAAGAGATCTTCTCGTCCCATTGGCCAGTAGCAGTTGTTAGAGTGTCCCATGCCTGCAGCACTCACCTCCGGGCCCCAGACCGACAGGATTGGGCCTGACGTTTGATTTTTAAGGGGCGAAGACTAACTCACTAGCCCTCACTCACCGCCAAATCCAGCACAGCCGGCGGTTTTTGTGTAAATAATGAAATCGCACCGCACGTACCGCGGAATTCACACAGAAATTTGGACAGGCTTGAAGTTCACAACTGCTTCGAAGAGCGTCAAATTAAGGATTGCTGCCCAGGAGAAGAACCGGCCAAAGGGGAATGAATTTAACCTTTATTAGTATTCACTATGAGTTACATCCATGATACCGAGGCACCGCCGTCCGATTTTCCTCGGAAAATAAAAATATAGACCGAAGGCACCCAGGGTTTCGTGCCACAAGCAACAGCGTTGTCTCGTCCATTATCCCGGTTAAAACTGTGCATACATCAGTATTCAGGTTTATTTTTATTCAAAATGAACGGAGGAAAGACGCTCAAAGGGAGGGAGAAATAGAGCAACCCACTCATCGACTCCCTCGGTTACCAATTCTATTCTCATCACTGTCGTCCCGTGCCCGCGCAGCTTCTACACTGTCCTCCCGCTCTCGGCGTGCCACACGCTGCCGCCCATCGTGACCCCCGCGGTGGTATCACCTAATCTCGCTGCGCCGTCGCTGGGGCCCAGCTAACGCTCGGGTCAGCTTTCTCTTACAGAACGCGTAGTGACGTGTGCTCGAAGCCCGCGCCACCCGCACACATGGCTAGGTGCGCGAGAACATCAGGAAAAAGTGAATCCTCTGTAGCCAACCGGGGAAATCTGTCGTCATCTGTAGCCTCTGTTGCCAGGTGGTCATATCTGTAGCCTCATGTAGACCTCTGTGAACCAAGGCACGGCATACATAGCCTACACCACACATCATTGCTAGGACTGTTGCAACGGTGCCTCCAGTCATTATAGAGCTCATGTATGGCAATGTTTCTCTGCTTAGTATCTTGCGCCCATGCTTCTTGAACCTTCTTCAGATAAACAATATTTTTCTCCCAGCTGGCAAGCTGCTGGCAGAATTTATTCGAGCTTATTATAACTTCAACTAGTGCCGATACAATTTGGTCGAATTCAAAATGCATATTATGTGGCAGACGAGGACGGGGGAGGTGAAAATGCGAAGTCATTCGCACTCCGCTTGATGAACATTTGACATTGATGATACACACGTTGCGTCGTTGCTTGATGTTCGTTGCTAAGAGGCGTGATTTGGCGTGTGATGGGATCAAATGGTTCGTTGCTCTCTCCCTCCATCTCTTCGCACAGCGTCCCCTTGCTCTGCCCGTCCTGCTTTCCTTCGTTCTTCATACCCTCAAGTCTGGACCCAGCTCAATGTATCTTTCTCGTCTTTCTAACCCTCAAATGTTGTGCCGACCTAACTCAAACACCCCGGCCGCCTCGAGAGTCAAAGCCACTACTTGGAGCGGGCTCCGCAAGCCTATGTACACCCCACGTTTGACGAACCTTCAAGCTGCCTCAAAATACCTCAAGAACACTCTCGCAAGCTCAAGCTCTGCAACTCGAATTCAAACGCCTGTGCCTCACCTCGTCTCTCATGCCGTTGCCCTCCACTACCCAATAGCTCTTTCCTGTCGGTGCATCAGGGAAGTTTCCGCAAGTTTCCCCTTGCGTGGGCTCATGTCAACGACACCAGATTCTCAACAATTGCGGAGCACAGCTCTTTTTCATGCGGCTTTTATTAGGTGCGTCGTCTTGTCTGTTGCTACATACCTCTTGCTAACCATCTCCGCATCTATTCTCCTTGCTCCTCCCGTTTCTTTCCCATATCGTGAGGCATTCCTGGGAAGCCCGGCGTGCCGACGAATCTTCCACAATTTCTCGCACGAGATTCCGATGTACTTAATTATTTGCATGCAATCTATTCTTTTATCCTATCTTTTTTGGCATGCAATATGAGAGCCACAAAGGTAATGAGGCACCACAGAGGCCACAGAGTCTGTGATACGTCGGGGTACACGTTAACCCGACTAGCTACAGGATGCTATATAGCCTGGCTGCACGGCCACGAGCTGCCACATGTCACCACAGAAGTTTGGCGCGCGGCTACAGCGGCTACATAAAGGGGTACCTAACAACGCGGCTACGAATGATACATGGTCCACATGTTTCCCTGTGGTGGTTGCATTTTTTACTGATGAATGGGTGCAAATTATCGATGAGGGTATGCGATGGCGTCATTCAAGAAGATAGGTCGTAGATCTGTGCCCGCCTTCTAAAAGGTAAGTAGAAAATAACAGAAGGAGGACGTACGTGGATCTGGTCATCAAGAACAGCCGCGTACGCCTGCGCTCGCCCCGCCTGCACTCGCAGCCATCACGATGCACGCAACTTCCAACTAGACCTAGAGTGTTCCCCTGATCCTATAGCGCCATCCCACACGCGTCCGCGTCCGTCGCCACCAGCGCTGTCTCGTTGCCTCGCCATGCGTGATGGCTAGAATAATCAGCGCATTCTTTTCCGCGATGGTAGAGATGTGCGACCCGGAGAAAGCGACCACTGCAGATTGAGAAGTTAGCAGTACAGGTGCGAGGACGATTTCGCCTAGAGCACGCCACGTCCGTCCAGTCTGCCCTCGTGCACGCCCTTCCACAGTGTTGGTTCCTGCGCACCATCCGTCTATCGGCGCGCGCCATCTGATTCGACTGTGTAGACCCGACAACGCGTCTACAGCGCTACAAGAGCGGGCGGCGCCAGCGACAGTGCATGAGGGAGGCGCCTCCTGCAGAGCCAAAAGCGCACGGTAATGACGCCGAGAGGTGCTGCTGTGAAACTCACCTTGGCACCGAGAATACCCTGCGGTGGTCCCCCTCCTCGCACTCGTATCATATACGTTCTGCCCCAGCAGCACGCCACCTCGCAGCGTTGATATGGAGTGGCGAAGACGAGGAGATTATGCGGGTGGGGTTGCGTCTGCCCCGGGAACGTAGCACGAATGAACGAGCTTGGGTCGTCAGGACCTCCAATGTACACACTCACCTTTCTCCTCCATCTAGCCATTGTCACTCTAGGGAGCTGGTGCTTGGGGTGCGCAGATTGGCATTAACGCCCTCGACCTTTCGTTCTTGCTTCCAGAGACACCCCATTCTGCGAGAGCGGTCCCCACACGAGCCTTGGTGACAACCAAGGAGCGACGATTCTCCAGAAACTCCCAAGCACGGTGCAAAGATAAGCGGTGATCGAGAGTGGAGAGTCAAAAATAAGTGCGAAATTCTCGTGAGTCATCGTCCGTGTGCTGAGTATAGGCTGCTTCCGAAGGACACAAAAGGTTGAAACCCAGTGAGAAACCCGTCTCGGGATATCTTGGGATATCCTGGGATATCTTGAGTTCTGCTAGTTTTAAAAAAAAACCTCTTGGGTTATCTTGGGCTCACGAAATCAGATTAATCTTATGACGCGTTGAGTAAATAATCATGACGTGGGAGTCCGCCAACTCGCTAGATCCGCCAAGTCCGAGAGCTTCTTTTCTTCACACTGTAGCGCTGGCTGCCTCCACTCATCTACATACGTCTCTTGCCAACACTCTATATGTCGGCTGTGTCTGCTCCTGTACACGGCGATAAATCCAGCGAAGGCAAAATATACTGCACTTGCACGCATACTTGTGGAATTCGCGGGTCCTGGCTTGTCTCGCGGACATTTTATAACCACAGAGATAGAACAAGCAAGCGGCAAACCGCAGCGCAGGCTCCTTCTCAGCCTATTGCCTCCACATCCCACAGTTCCAGAATTCTCAACCGTCCAGAGCCATCCGAAGATGAGAGTGACATACGTGTGGACAATCCGGTGCGTTACCGTTTCTCCACACACTGTTGTACCTGCCTGATCCAAATGTTTAGCCTGTGAATTGTGGCACCCCTGCTTCCTCGCGTACATCATCCCCTTTCCATGTACCCAGCTCTCCGTTTAATGATATGAATCTTGACGACTTGCCCTTCCCCGTGCGCGAGCAAAGTCCTCCTCCAAACGAGCATCTCTCATCCCCCGAATCCGATCTTGAGCCACCTCCCCCCGAACCTGAGCCCGTCATTGCAGAGTTCATTATCACAAGTAAATTTATCAACGGATTGCGCAACGCCTCCTTGGATGCTCCGAATGAGCTTGAGCCAGATGTTCTGGAAAGACTCCAAAACCCTCCACAATTCACGCCGGAGCTCGACGCTGATCAGCGTCTCTCCATCGACCTATTCTTGTCCCTTACCAACTCTTCTGAAGCCGCGTACAATGCCGTGACGGCTGCGATTCGTCGCCGCCATCCTGAGGATGAGCTTCTCTCGCACCACCGAGTCAAAAAACTTGTCGCAGAAATTAGTGGAATCACATCTATTGTCCGGGACATGTGTGTTAACACATGTATTGCCTATACCGGGCCATATGCAGATATCGATATCTGCACATACTGTGCAGAAGGCCGATACGATCCAAACCGCGCTGGCCAGATTCCGCGCAAACAATTCCATACTATTCCCATCGGACCACAACTTCAAGCCATCTATCGCTCCCGTGAAGGCGCCGAGCAGATGCAGTATAGGCAGAAATGCACGGAGAGTATTCTTGCGGAGATGGCTGCAAACGATGGCCAGCACATTTCTGCCTACCGGGACTTTTTCGACGGCAACGACTATCTTGAAGATGTCCTCAACGAGAAAATCAAAACAGGGGACATGATATTGATGCTTTCAATCGACGGTGCCCAGTTATATCGGAACAAAGGTCTATTCTTTGTTGCTGAATCCCAGAGCATCCTCTTAATTCATTATTCAGTGTCCGACTGCTGGATGTACATCTGGATTATTTTTGATCGCTCCCCCGAAAGCCGCTATAAAAAACGCTTCGTTGTACCGGGCGGATTCATTCCAGGTCCCAACAAGCCCAAAAACTCTGACAGCTTTCTCTATCCTGGCCTATACCACCTTGCTGCCCTACAGAAGGACGGTCTCCGTGTCTGGGATTGTCGCTCCAACTCTGTTTTCATTTCAACGCCATTCCTAGCTCTCGGAACCGCTGATGGTCCTGGCATGGCCGGCCTCAACGGATGTGTTGGCCATGTAGGGAAACATCTTTGCCGCCTATATTGCCCGATGAAAGGGCGGCGCAAAGCCCAGACGTCCCACTATTACCCAGCTCGCTTCCTTCCCGACAATTTTCATGTTGCAGGCAGCGATCACCCAGACATTCAGCTTGATGAGTTACTCGACAGCTTTGACCGCGAGGAAGCCGCCGCACGGTATTCCAGAAACTTATTGTTTGTTTCACGATCACCAAACAAAACCCAATACGAAAAACGGCGCCTCGAGACCGGAATTTCCAAGCCAAGCATATTCAGTGGACTTTCACCTGACCATACCCTTGGCATACCTGCTATGTTCCTGCTTGACAGCATGCATCCAATCTTGAACCTTGGTGAATTGCTTATTCCACTGTGGCGTGGTCTGTTTGAATGCGACAAGACGGACAGCAGAGCCGCATGGGACTGGGTAGTGTTGATTGGGGAGACGTGGAAACAGCACGGTCAGGCTGTTGCGGATCTCGCAAAATATATGCCTGGCTCATTCGACAACCCTCCGCGCAATCCTGCGGAAAAAATCAATACTGGATACAAGGCTTGGGAATACCTCCTTTATCTTTTCGGCTTAGCACCTGCACTGCTATTTGGCGTCCTGCCAGATATATATTGGGAGCACCATTGCAAGTGCGTCCGAGCCTTCCGTCTCCTCCTACAGGAGGAAATTCAGCCATCCGAAATTCTGGAGGCAAATACCCTTCTAATGCAATATTCGGATGAGTTCGAACATATCTACGTTCAGCGACGAGCTGATAGGGTTCATTTTGTCCGTCCCATTATCCACACGACATCTCACATGCCCTCGGAAACGATCCGGAAAGGCCCCCTCAACCTCAGTTCACAGTGGGTGATGGAGCGAACCATCGGAAATCTTGGCGAAGAGATCCGCCAGCATTCTGACCCATACGCGAATCTGGCTCAGCGTGGCATTCGGCGTGCTCCATCAGCAATTTAACAAAAATCTTGCGGCCTTTTTGGGCTTGTGAGCTTTTTGGCAAGCTCACAAGGTAAAAGTGCAAGAAAAAACCTCACCAAAATGCACAAATAGGACATGAGGAGGTGGTGAGACTCTGTAAGAGTTCTAAGGAGTCCTGCTGCAATCTCTCGCAACTGTGCCGTACCCACCCGTCTTCGAATTTTGACAAATTTAGCCCCCTGCCAGAGTTGAACGCGCGACCTTGTGAGAATTTCATCTGAGATTGTGGCCTTGCGAACTTGTGGCCTTTTGGGGCCTTTTGTGGCCTTTTTTGGCCTTGTACAAGGTAAAAAGATATTTGTCAAAAGTCTGATGTCAAGTTAACGCCATTACTACAATCATGCCAGAGCTTCAAACACCAGAAGCTCCACTACCTCGCGGATCCCTTGATCTTGATGATGGGTTTGTGCTCCTTCGACCTTTGGACAACTGTTCCAGAGATGTGCTGGATTGCGAGGCAGAAGCGATCCGCTGCTACATTCGAGAGCACTGTGAAGACGATGGAGAGGAGACTGCTGACAATTGGCGGCCGAGTGTGGTGCGTTGGGGCCGTGTTCGCCTTCCCAACGAACAAACTGCACGATCCTTGTGGAATGAGAAGAACGTGAATGCACGGCGGTCGCGTGTTGTCAAAGTGCGTGATCACACCTTGGCTAGGCTTTTGGACTCAACATTCATTGTTTAGATAACAACACAGAGCGGATCCGATGGGGAAGACGAAGATATGCCACCGCCGCGGCCGGAATTTGCAGAGGTGCATTTCTTTATGGTTTTGGAGATCGAAGGGACACACCACCACATCGCTGTCGCTTCATTCTTTGGGCCCCCGGACGAATATCTTCTGGAGAAATCTTCACAGACTTACTGGTCAGTCCAGCACCAGCGCGAGGCGGATGTTCGAGCATTCAAAATCAAGAGTATTGACTCATGTGTAATGATGGGTCCGGATGGACAGTATCGCCATCATCGCGACGATGAGTCCGCCGAGGATCGTTGGTTTCTGATGGAAAAACCGGGACTCAAATTAGCGCAGATGATGGGATACAATTACAACGATGAGAACGATGAAGACAGTTAAAAATTTATGTTATTTACTTCCAATCCCATCGTTGTCTGAGCCTGACTCAGAGAGGATCATTGACACTGTTTTTAGATGAACAGGGGCAGTCACAAGAGCAAGCTATGACGCACATGCTATAATGTTCGACAAGTTTTGCAGCAAAGCGTCAGGTTGCGAGAAAATTCCCAGGACTGTGAGAACATTGGTCCATTTCGGCTTCCACAGCTACCTAGGGACAGAATGAGCAAAGAAAAGCCACAATCAAGTTTCAACTGAAGTTGAGGGCAGGAAAGATTAAATAAAGTTCAGATGTCGCAAATTGGACCCAAAATGTAGAGATGGACGCGCAATATTTGATGTTGTTTGGCGGTATCTTGACACGCGCCATGTACCACGAGGAATCTACGAACAGAATGGACATGTTCCATGGCCACAATCGTTTCCATTCATCGCACAGCACTGGTTCGGACGCTTCAGGATCTTCCCTTAGATTGCCCTATCGCCTTCAATCCGACTCAGATTCATCATTCCCTTCGCCAGATCAGTCCGACTCTTATGCAGATAAAGATGTCCTAAAGGACGTCAACCGAACCAATTTCTATCAGGTAACCCTCTCTGCTTCCGGATCCATGCAAAGGGAATCACCGTAAAATACATTTGTAGGAAAACCGGCCACTTTACCAGACTCCGTCGCTTCCCCGCCAATATGAGAGCGCAGACAACTCCGTCGTTCTCCACCTCCAGCAGCAGATTGCATTGCAAAACCAAGAAATCTCGATGCTCCGCCAGGAAAATGTATTTTTGAAGTGCGTTCTTAATCTGTGCATGCAAACGACAAAATAACAGCTGTCTCTAACAGACAACAGAACACGACACTTGTTAGCACAATAGGATCTGTCTCAGCTCTCTCCCGTTCTACAGTCACCTCAGCTGCTCTCCCTACATCACCTGCAATTGTTCCCGCTTTGAATCAAGGCGACTACCCCAACATTCAATACTGGCAGCGCAAGCCTTACAGTGTGGCGTCGAAAGAGACTGGGGTCACCTCTACGTCGGACTCTGAAAGTATCACCGCTACATCTTTTCATTTCGCCGAGGACAAGAACGGAATTTTCTTAGGTGAAGCTCGAGTTTTGGCTATCAAAGGTGCCGCCATCGATATCTTCCATGATCTCGGGCAACGCGGGCTCGCACCTGGTTCTGGTTGGTCGACCGCTGGAATAACTGCTAAATCAGAATTTCGCCGCATGATGGAAAATTACTGCCCGGAACTACGCTTCTGTGATGCGAATTGGAAGGCGGATTGGGTCGCTACGCAGACTTACTCGAACTGGAAAGCGTCGCACGGCGCGAAATATCAACTGCAGCAGCACAGCATCAAGTCGGAAGAGGTCGACAATGAGATGGAATCACCTGAGCCCGCGGAACACCCGAGTCGGAAGCGCAAGACCTCGCACACGAACGGTGGCCCTCCCCGCAAGCGCCCTGTCTCTGCGCCATCACACGCCGAACACACAGAATTGTCCGACGCTGACGTGGCGGCAAACAAGTCCAAAGGGCAAAAGGGAAAAACAAAAGAGCTAGTCGTAAGCCAGCCCTCCTTCAATTAATATCATACGAACTGACCATCTCTTTGAGTTTGTAGAGACTCGCAAATCCCCTGTAAGTGTGCCTTCAAATACTGTGATGCTTCTGCTGACTTGTTTATTCTCTAGTCGAGGAATGACACCGAAGTCGTCTGCGCGGAATGGTAAGATTCTTATTTCGCATATACCCCCATCCTCACAGCAGTCTCTAGGCTCGATTGGAGCAGTGTCCGGTGTCGTTCTGCCCAAAAAAGGTTGGTAGCAAGGCGTCTTCTCGTTTTGACATTAAACTTATTACCATACATGTAGTAACGGCTCCAGCGTCTCGCGCCTCTGTCCCGCCTCCCTTTGTACCTGCCTCTACCTCCCACACCTCTACACCTGAGTCGTTCCTCAACGAGCTTTCGTCTGCTGCTCATTAGGGTCCGGTGACAGTTAGTGTCAACTGTCAGTAACTGTCAGGATGACTGTCAGAATCTGACTGACAGTTAATTATTTTTGCGTGGTCGAATCTGACAGTTGACAGTTCAAAACCAAAATTTCTTTGCTCCGACTTACAGAGAATGACCTCCACAACTCCCACTCGCCCGGCGTGGAATCGCCAGGTCTCCTCCCGTATTGCCAATGATGGCAACTCTGTAGGCCTCAGTGCAGTTGCTCAAAACCTTCTGTCCGGTGTGTGCTGCTCACGGCACGCCGATGATTCTTATTATCTAACTGCTGACAGCAAAACCTATCATTGATTTGATCAAGAAAATTGCGAAGCTCACGTTGTTTCTCCCAGAGACTGTACCACTTGCCACAGAGAAAGATGATATTCCGTGTCACATCTTCGAGCTGGAAGGTGAAGACGGCACGGCACCAGCACCTTCAATCACTGAGTCGATATCTTGTTCGGAGAGCATGTTCGCGACTCTGACGGCCGCCTAAAATACGTGCGACGTGGGAATCTTGGCATGGACTGTGTTGTGAAATACCTCAAGTCAATTCACTGGGAGTCCGCGAAGATTCCGTTGGACTTTGCTCAGGGAAAACTGGCGAGTATCGCAGATGAGCTAGACTATCTGTGGTGCGGGATTCCTTATTTATTATCCTCTCGGTTCTCACACGAGATAGTGGTGGTGACCGGGAACCTACGAAACCGGCAGGGAAGATCGCGGACCCGAGGCCGTCATTTACTAAGGATGCTGGATACGAGAAAAAGATGGATGATGAGTCACCCAATATTTGTCAATTGTCAGAACTGTCAACTGTCAGAACTGACAGTCAGCCTGACTGTCAGCCTGACAATTAATTATTTTCTCCAAATGCTAACTGTCACCGGACCCTACTGCTCATCTCTCCATGGCACCCCCGTCAGCTGCATCCCCATCATCCCTCGATTCTCTGCTCCCTCCACCGAGCATCAACACTGGTCCTGGTTCTCCTGATACATTGTCTTCTGCCCCTCGTCTGTCTCCGTCACCCGTAACTCCCGTGTACGGCCTCGGCCTACTCGCATTTGCTGCTGAGTCGTCATCTCCCGTGGATTCTCTTGATGCTGCTGCACATGTTTCCCCTACCCTGTCTCCATCATTGGCCTCGACATCCACGAACGAAGCTGTTGTTTCCACTGTTGCCTCGACGGCTACAATTCCTTCCTCTTCCCAAATACCGGGGATATCGAATGATCCGACGCCACAGAAGACGGCGAAGACGCGAACGAATATCTACCGTCCCTCGACGACAAGCGGAACCGCCAGGTGTGTAAAATATGCCTGTTCGCTCTCACCTGATCATTCTCTGCTCAGAAATTTATGCGGAAGAAACTGGTCAAAGAAAAACCCTGTCGGTACAGTCGAAGAATACGGCAATTATTGGAAGAGATTGGGGAAAGAGGGTCAAAAGGTTCGTCGTGTATTTGATCTGCGTAACGCACATGTGAATGTCTTGCATGTAGGAATGGAAGGAGAGAGAGAAGAACGCGAGCGCCGCGAACTTGGTTGTACGTGCAATTACTACTATCCGAATCCTCAATTTGACAAGCATCGCAGGTACTGAATGTATAATCAGGGCAATTCAAGTAGGGGAGGATACGCGAGCGCCGCGAACCAGGCTGTACGTACATTACTGCTATCTGATTCCTTGATTTGACAAGCGTCGCAGGCAATCGAAGTAGGAGAGGATCAAGGCAGCGGCTCCGCGCTTAGTCGGCGATTTTGGGAAGGCGTTGGGCTGTCGGTTAACAGTGCGGAGGAGGCGCAGATGGCTGGCGCACGCGCGGGTGACGGCGGGGCAGTGGATGTATTATTATTCCAAATAAAATGAAAATGAAACCAAATTTGCGCATGTAAATGGCAGCCTAGCATAAACCAAGATATCCCAATGAAAAGTGCCATATTCCTGATGGCTGGTGCTGGGATATCCTGGATCCTGCTGAGATCACCGCAAGCCAAGATATTCCAAGATATCCCAAGATATCCCGAGACGGGTTTCTCACTGGGGTTGAAATCCTGGCCCGATTCGTTTTTGATGGACGGCATTGCAGCGACCTTCTGCACGCGCGTTGATGCGGAAAGAAGAGAGAAAATTGAAGAGGCCGCTAAACAGATTTAAGTCATCGGCCCGGTTCGGCCGACGGGTCCGAATCGGCTTGCTTATCCCGATACATTTTGACTTGACCGCTTATCGACATCCTCCAAGCCCATGCTAGACGCCGTACCCCGGAAGGCAAACAGTCTCGATTTCTGGAGCTTGGTCAAAATCATCTCTGTTGAGCGGTCTAGGACGACAACCTAGCAAATCGTGCGAGGCTCTGGCGGAAGCGCATGTACCAGCGATCCCCCAGCAACCGAAGACTGGGAGCGCGAGCCTCCTGTTCGCTTGATTCCCTACGTATTCAGAATCCTGGATCTCATCTTGTTGCTCTCAGGGGTTATGAGTCTTCTGACTTGAGCCTCCACTTATGTCCCACCTAAAATATGGATGCGCCTTTGAGGCTCTTGTTTTACGGCGACTGGCACACCTCGACAATACCGACTTTATTCCAGGACAGCATCCGCCGGATAACGTTGTGAACGAAACGCAGCGGTCTGGCGCACCACTAAAATTGCCTTTAGAGGGAGGGAATATATCCCCGGACAATTTCTTCGGATTCGCAACAGTGATGACCAGTTCCCCTCACACGATTGCATGTGGCCCTTCGAGAAAATCACTCTCAATCGACGTAGAGCTTTCACCGAAGGCCTCTAGTGGCGACGATTTCTCATCTCCGGCTTTTATTGTTGAGCCCTTGAAATGGAGAACTATCTCCTGGGCTTGAATTTAAATGGTAATTTGGAGCGTTGCATTCCCCTCGTTCGCAGCAGCCATTTGTTTCTCGAATTTCGGAGATCTCCAACGCAGACGTGATCCGCAGCCCCACCTCCAGAATCCACGGGAATGCGTACCATAGTCAAGGATAATTCTCTGAAAAAATATATTGGGGACTCGCAGATCAACCCACAGACGAGGAATCCTTCACTGCCAATTCCTCGGATTGTCTACTCGGCTTCGCTCTACATATGTCCACTGGCAACTATCTTCCTGCTGGCGAGCACATCCAGCAAGACTGTGGCTTACTTCTTCAATGGTTTGGCTTACTGCATTCGAAGTGGTCTTCGGCTAGCCCAATATTCTCGGATTTGATCAAGGTGCCTCGACCGCCGTCGACTCGCTTCGATTGATTTTGTTTTGTTTTCGAGATACGACTCCCGCCGAGTCCGTAATACTGTCCTATCAGTATGCACCAAAGATCCGTCGGACGTAAACGGTTTCTGGCTGGCACAGGCCAATTGCATCTTCACTCGACTTTCAACAAATATCGCACTTTGAGGAATATGGTGCGTGTCTTGCAAGTTCTATGCGTCTTAGCAAACCGTACAAGTTTTCTGAATGCATCCAAGTTCATCCTTGGATGTGTATCAAACAGATACACATGAACCTTGAGAGGGGTTTCTGTTTTTCAGTTCAAGATATCGCAAAACATCTCGGCTACCCTCTATTCAAGCTCTCGAGTCTCAAGTGACGTAGACACTGAACGTAGCCTCTCTTTTCCCGTCTTTTTCGTCCTCGACACAGTCCTCGCGCTCGCCTTCCTCACCGGATGTGTACACCGTACTCAATTGTGTATATTGTTTTATATGAATTTCAACGTAAGACCTTGATAAAACTTGAGGATCTTGGCGCCCGTTGAGGGATTCGGATCTTAGTCTATGCCACCTTGAGCACATGTCGTGTATCTTCCAACTTGTGAGTTCTCTCGGAGTACCTGTTGTCTTATTTCTTTTGCAGCTCGGCATGCCTTTGCAGCCTTATATTGTTGGCAGAGTCACAGCCCTCCATCTATATCTAGTTTACATTCCATGCAGTCCATCTCCGCCGTCGAGCGTGACTAGCTCTCGATATTTTCGTTTTCCACGGAGTACTGACGCTGTTGTGTATTCTTCGCACCTGCAATTCGCAGTACCAAACAATATGAAACGGTGCATGTTCCACTTGGCTCTTCTTTGCTTGGTTCGAAAGCAACCTGTTGAGAATTTCTCACCGAAGGTCTGTCATTGGTGTGTTCTATATCAAGAAAATGGCTGGCAACCGGGCAGTTCGCATTGCCTGTCATGGGCTGCTGTGAATTCTGACCGATGTGCTTATTTAGAACTTCGCGCCAAAGACACGAGGCAAAGCTGTGATATCGCGTTCTTAATGCTTCCACCTCGATACCGACCCAGATCCATATTCGCCGTCTCTGTAGCGGTCATGCCTAGGCCAGCTCATGATTATTCTCACACAATCAATAATCACATTCGCGGTGCGGGGAATTTGCTGAAAAAACCAAGGGGCAATCAGCATTTCAAAAAAAGATATCGGGCCGAGTTTCTTTTTCCGACCTTGACCTGGGACTAACTAACTACGTAATTGTTCCCACACACCATATAAGGTAATTATTCATGCATTTACATTGCTGGACTGCTCTCTACCCCACACAGGGCTTGCAGATAAGTAGAATGAGTGGTTTGACACTTTTGGTGTGTGTAAGAATCCTTGAATGAATACATCTTTCCATGTGAGTGATATTCTGTGGTTTGAGGTAGCGGTCGATTGAAGGGGAGGTCGAGCAGCTAAAAGCCAAATCAACTCTGGGATAGTTGTTTCAAATACATACCCCAAATCCTTAATCCATCGCAAACACGGGTAGATCGCTAGAGGAGTGGCCAAGGAGTGGCCGGATTTCGCCACCTAGAATGATGTCCCTGACAGGTCCGCGAGGCGAGGGAAAATTTTCGTACCCCGAATCCAGGGATAAAAATGAGCCCAACAGCCTTTGAATCGGGAAAGAATTGGTGAAGGAAAGAGCGAAAAAACGAGCACGAGGGCCGTTCGGATGTAAGAAACAAGACATGCCTTTGCTACGCTCCGGCATCAGGGCTGCATATTGAAAAGGACTCAGACTGAACGCCAGCAATGAAGTTGTCATAAAACATTTGGAAGATTTGAATGTATTCAACCTCACTACAGGCAGACTGCCGCAGACAGCTGAACTTGCTTTCAATGGTTCTGAATACATCAGCCGCCCGATGCACAAACAGATATAGATTAATTAGTTAACGACGCAACGACTGCATTAACGTTGGTTCAAAGGGTTAGAAAGTTGAACCCTGTCAGAAATTGGACGTGAACGAAGCAACGTACCATTCGAGTGAGCTACTTGCTCTCAGAGCCCCTGGGCTTCATGATACATGGGCACCATGCATACAACGTCGGCGGCGGTTCAGGCAAGGGCGGAAGACCAACGATCAATATAAAGTCAGTAATGAACCCGACGTGCAACAGGAGGAAAAAACTATCCTAGAGCGCGTCCTGGAGACGTCTTTTCGCTGACAGTAATGCGATAGAATCAGCCAAACTAAACCGAGCTCAGAAGACGCATCACATTCGTTTGGAACCTAGATGTGGTGGTTATCGGAAGTTACAGAGGCGACGCCCACCTAATACCGCCAAGTCAGCGTGGTTCCAAAACCGCTTGGATACGAAACTCGTAGGAAGCAGGGGGTAGGAAAAGGAATCCAAGTGAAAGCCTGCAGCCGGGCGAGCAGCTGAAAGTACGGATCGAGTTGAGTTGTAGAAAACATTAATAGAGAGCTTGCGCAGAGCCACCAGAAGCCACCTGGTGGCTCATCAGGCATGCGCAAACCGGTGGCTATATCATCTGGTGGCTATCCGGTGGCTAATAAATTTTGCTTTCATTCTGCGTGAAGCTCCTCCTTGACCATGTTGATGAGTGGATTTTTCAGAACCTTATTTTGTAGCCTAAAATCCCTGAACAAATTTGTGTAATACAATTAAAGCAAGCTCACAGAGTTGAATACTCTAGCTCATCCTTTCAAATACACTGGGGAGATACTTTAGGTCAAAAAGACCGAGAATGCATTTACAGTATGTGTTTGAAAGCGAAACTAGTTCAGCCACCAGCCACCAGTTTGCGCATGCCTGATAAGCCACCAGGTGGCTTCTGGTGGCTTTGTGCAAGCTCTCTAATGCTCGGTCAGACATGAGAATTGAATCTTCTCTAACTTACCTTCCCCAAGTCGTCTTGCACAGCCAGAGATGATTGGAGAGAGTGGACTGCTGCAATAGTAAAAGCAACTCACATAGCTCGAGGGATTGAGGAGCTCCAAGCTATGAGGACGGTTGATACGGCTTGTCGAACGATCTTTCACTAACAGTATTCGCATAAATCCAGATTACGCACCGAGGGACGAGTAGAATTGGAAGAGAATTGCTGAAACTGTCGGAATTCCTACGGTACATGAAAGAAAAGCACAGAATGACCGACAAAAGCTGGGAAGGGTGTACGTTCATACAGGACAGTTGAGCCAGGGATTTAGCGGTAAAGTGGAACATCTTGCACGTCTTCGGGAATCACCATAAATGTCGCGGCCGAGACCTTGAAGTAGAGAAACGCGTCTTGGGCCTGGAATGTCGAAGTGGCGCATCGAGGCTTGAAGCGGAATCGCGAGCGTAACTGAACACAGCAGGTAGAATATGTTGATGTCGGAGCTCATCGGGTCTTGCTAGATTTGACGGATGTCAAGATAGGCGAGATGGGAGCAGTCGTAAGGTTTTTGCTGGGTTTGATATGTGTTTCGCGCAATCTCGAGACATTTGGCCTTCTTATTATTGGCGGCTGCGAGTTACAGAGACGGATGGGGAGAATGAAGCAGGTCGGAGTGAAAACCGAGGAGTGCGACATGGGAGGAGATGATGGGGGTGTGAAATCAAGAGGGCGTAATGGGCCTTCCTTTTGAATGGACATTCGGGGGCCAATCGGCGAGGTCAAGAATAGCGAAAAAACCATCCAGTTGAAATTGTTGACAGACAACGGTCCCTGGCCTTCAAATGGAATGAAATACCGTCGTCCAAAGTGAAACACACGTGTGAGCTGACGCTGAGTAACAACGCCTGGCCACTCACCTCAGCTCTCGAATTCAGAGCCGCACCTCCATCTCAGGCCCGTAGAACTGCTGCGCGCGAATTTAGTTTTCGAACCCGTGTAATGATACATACGAATCTGTCTTCTCACAGTTTCAAGAAAGACGAAATTGTATGGCTTGTCAGGGCTCTTCAGTTTTCCAAGGTTGAAAAGCAAGGGGAATTGGATTTTTGGCTGAACGTCGGAGACCAATAAATATCTGTTTGAAAAATTCGAGTACTCAGTTCCAATGAGATCCGGTTGAATACTTTCAACTAGTGCGGTTCTTTTCTTGTGTCTGGAATATACAGGGTGACACCAAGGTTCAGAGAGATTTTATGCTCCGAGTCATCTAATAATCATAATCAACCATTTTTGAATCAACCCATAATCCAATCCGGGCCTGAACATCGCCCCCGTCATCGACCGTCGCAGACCCGTCAATGCGCAGGCTTCAACACCCCGCCACAAGAGAAATCGCACTGGAAGCGTGCGAAATTTCTGAATCCATACCAGTGCTTAGCCATAATTTCAACGTGCTTTTGTTTCTCTGACAATATAGTGCACAAAAACCGAAGTTGAACTGAACAGGAAGCTATAGTAACAAAATACATTCAAACATTTCGCGACCATCCAATTTGACATCAATTCATCTTGTCTCCCTTCCCTTCAATCAGTCTTGTAGATGGCGACATACTCCACCCTCATCGACGAGTCATACCCGCTGCCAGTCTGAGAAGTCGGGTTTCCTAGATAGCCTCCCCCAATGGCCATGTTGAGAATGATGTAGTAGGGGTTGTACGCCAATTCGGTCCCCTGTGTATAGGCGCCACGAGTAAAAGGCCGTCCCATCCAGGTACCAGGTCAGCGCCTGCTTGGTCCAGTCCGAGTTCCTCCTGTCAACCTTGAACGCCCAGGTATGATACTGGCCACCTGCATACGCCACGCCGCCGCTGAAGCCATTGTTTTGGCTCCCATCCGCATTCGTGAAGTGAAGCGTGCCGTGGTTCTCGTTCCCCCGTGGGTCGGCGGTCTCAAAAATATCCCACTCGCCGCATGTGGGCCACGGCACCCCATTGCTGCGTTTGTCCTCGCCCAAGGCCCAGAAGGCAGGCCAAAGCCCCGCGAATTCAGCTGGGCTACCGTTAAAGTCGTGCACCCAGAGCTCCGCCTGGAAGACCATGGCTCCACCCGAGTCGCAGGCCTCCGATGTGATGCTCTCGAGGCGGCCCGAGTACCATGTCTCACCGGAGAGGATGGGAACAATATACAGCTGACCGTCTCCCGACAGGTGTACGTTGTTCGTGCCGGAGGTATATACCTCGAGCTCGCCGTTGTCGCCCGGATTTCCGACGATCTGGTTCCATTTACTGAGGTCGACGCCCGTGTAGTGGTCGCCGTTGAAGTCATCAGACCAGACGACGGAGTAACCACTGAGGGCGGGGATCGAAGCAGAGGCGGTTGCTACCCAAAGGCATAGGGGAAGAAGGGGAGCAAATAGAGGGCATAATGGACGCTGAGATTCTTGGTGTTGAGTTATGAAAGCTCGATGAATGGAACTGATTTTCTTCCACAAAATCAATGGCCTTTATACCGGAAGCTTTGGCGATATTCCTTTGGATATCTCCTACAGAAAACGCCGGAAGGATGGACGGCGACCAATATCGGATTAGTTCTGTTCGCCGAACCAATGGTCACTACGTTTCAAATTTGCTTCGAGCGATGTACAGGACCAGGCTTAGCCCGAAAAGCTGAGTTTAGCCTGGCTTCGATCGTGATCTTTGAACCCCAAACCTTGGACTTGAGCCAGACCAAAGGTGGGAAAACAATTTGAGAGCCATAAGTGAGGTGTTTAGTCATATGATGAGTGCAGGACCTTACCTGGTCTAATTACTTTGCGATTCTGACTGCCCACCCTTGATGCCCTCTCCCAGCCTCAAAATTTGTAAGGCCTAGCCTTGGGCCGCTGAAACCCGGCGTGAGCTTGGCCGGCCGTGGGGGCTTGAGGCCCCGTTTAACATCCGAATACTGAACCTAGCGGTATTCGTACCCTTTTGATATATATTAGTACATGCTTTTATCGTCATTAGTTCATTAGTATGGCACAGAGACTACTCTTTGAGGAAATTTGGCTCATAAATACACACCACGCTCCCGTAGTCACCCTCTTTATAAAATTACGTCTGTCCGTCTGTCTGAAGCCTTCAAACTCCGCTGGTCAGTTGACCCTGCCGCGATTAACCGTTCTTTAAGCAAATGGCTCCTCGGCTGTGCTATTCCCCCATCTATCCATCTCCTTTCGTTTTCCTTCTGCTCTTGCTCTCCCTTTAGCTCCTTCTGTCCTAGATTCCCAGTGCCGTCTGACACTGCCCTTTCATTTACCGCTGCCCAGCTGACCTACGCGCAGTCGTTTATTGACAAGACGCAGCGCAGCGCAGTTGCTGCTGCCTACGGCGCAGCTTCCATCCATTCATCCGGCCGGGGCCACGTAGTCCTACCTCGACAATATAAAACGGCGTGCCCATGGTTTGGAATGGCAGTTTTCCGCCCTCGCTCATTTCCGTCCTCAAATTTACCTCAAGTGATTATTCTCGGTCTGATATATCAACACTTGGATCTACTGCTGCCGCTGGACTCAAAGACTGCTCTCAAATTTCGGGTTATTCTCTGGGGCGCTCGGGGCGTAATTTTTCAAGCAATTCTCGTCCCTTGAAAATCATTCCGGTTTCTGATGTCCATGCTCTTTTAAACTCCGCCTGCGGATATCCCGCCTTGCTGTTTCATTAACATTCCCTATGCGCGCCCACGTTTCACCCGCTATGACCACTCGGAGTTTGGTTGGTGTTTTATGACCTGCGCTGCGGCTTCTGTTCGCCGACAGACTGCTAATGCAGGTTCACCATGGTATATTTGCTGTAATTTTGTATGCCCGATGAATAACGCTTCTTCCTTTATATCGGAACAGTACTGTCGCTGCCTCTGTTTCTCGGCGAAAAGTGACGTGCTTAAGCTCCATTGCTGTGACGGTTTTATGCTATAAGTATGTCATTAAGTGCCAAGAAAACAATATTACTAGCCCCTTTTCTCTCAAAGTCTTGAACCGGAGCAAAGCGGAGGTCGGTCTTGTCCGATATTATCCCGTCCGAAAAGCTTTTAAACTCCGCTATCAGCGGGAGGGGATGCGAGGCCTCGAAGCGGCCGAGCAGCCGCTTGTACATATTATGTACGTACATCGATGTTTTCAGCAGGTTTCGGTCACTATTAGAAAGTGATGAGTGGTGGCCTCAGCCCCCACCACCCTGCAAGTTTCGAGCCAACTAGGTTTTCCTGTGACATTCCGGCCTCAAACCCCACCACCACGTTTTCAACTAACGTGGTACTCTCTGACATAATCACCCAATCGCGGACAATCAACGCCCAGTACCTTTTTAGGAAGGTTTGTGCTTGGCATGCTGTTTCAACTCTGACTGAGCCCGATGATATCCGAGCGCTAATATTTAATTAGTGGCGTTGATGGCCTACGCGGAGCTCATCTTTATTAACGCATAAATCGCCATTTCGATGATAGTTCGGAATTAGCTTAATGGGACCACCGTACTGAATAAGAGATTTGGATTCATGATTTGATTAAACCACGCAAATAGCATATACTGGGTGAATATTTGCGGAGGGAATCGAAATTTCGTCGCTGCTGAAGTTGGGCCGTCAAGTGGAAATAAATCATTCCTAGGAGGTGAATAGACTAGATACCGGCTCGCTCTGCTGACCACTATCGCATGCGTCGAGAACGGAGCCTATACTTGGGTTGAGTTGGAAATGGAAAGCAGCACGGAAATCCGCATGCAACCAACCTTTCGCTTCTTCCATGACCTTTCAAAGAAGTTTTTCTTGGATCTTGTTTTGCAACCGGTAGCGGCGTGAGCGCCGGTCCCCGACTCTGAGTTAATTCTCTTTGATTTATTATTTCGTTTTCCAGAAGAGCTTTAGCCCGAACTGTGGGTAAACAGCTGTCAATAATAAAATTCGGTGCAAAAAAAAATACAAGAGGGAGACGGCACAAAAATCGAGGTAAATGAAAGGCCGAAACATAATAGTACAAATATGCACGCGATACAAATATACATGCGATACAAATATACATGTGGTGGTACAAATATAATTCAAGAGTATAGGAGATAAACGAAAGGACGGAAACATAGTGGTATAAATATACATGACAGAGTATAAACCGATTCACAGACCATCCTCAGTCGTTGTTGCTGAATTGTCATACGCAGTGATAGTAATGATAATGATATATTATAATAAAAAATGTCATTTGATTGCACGTTCATGACGTTTGAATAGATTATTAGATATGATCAGAACGGCCTGTACAAATCCATGATCACTCAGCACGGAACTAAGCAATCAATTATTCTGTTGGTATAGAATGTTTTATGGTGCCAAAAATTCGTCTGGAACATGCAGCAAGTGAGACCAAACCTTCCATTAGCAATAGATGCATCATATGAAGAAAGAAGTGGTATTTACGCGAAACATGACACGTAATAAAAGTGCTTACGAAGGCTCCAATCAAAATCGGTAACGAGTTTGAGGCACCGGAAAGTGAAAAAAATCACCTCAAGTGAATTTGGGTCAAGTTTTTCACTTTCCGGTGTGAGGGGGGGATTAACAGATCACACGACAGAACCCTCTCTGTTTCACAGAATCGGGGAATGGGGGCAAGTTGAAAGGTAGCTGAGATTTAGATCCGATCAATCTACATTTTCGGCGGATTAGTGAAGGTTTGAGTACATAAATGTCTCCAAACAATGCGGAGGTGCCAAGACGTCGTGTAGCTGTGAACCATGAAGCAAAAGTCAGGTATTCAATCTCCGAAAGCATGAAATCAACAATAGTTGTACAAGTTTTTCTCGACAAAACTACAGAGTTAAGTACAAGTATAGTACCACCAAGGCTCTAATCTATACCATAATCTATGATTGATCAGTGTCCTTGTCTGTTGTCACGTATTCTTGTTCTGGATCTATCTAGCTTTCGCGTCATTGCCGTCGAATTTCAGAGCCTGCAGTGAATCGCGTCAGTGATTCAATCTTGATCGTCACATCACTTGTTAGACTCGTGACCAGTCTGCCTGCGATGAGCAACACATGTGGCGAGCACGTCGCAGGCAGACTAATACTTCTCGGGCTGTGTCAAAGGGCTGAGCACGGAGTTTGAATTTTTTTGGTGGGAGCCGATCGCCGGCATCACTGTGGCGATGCATTCCATCAATTCTCAGTCAAATTGGACCATTCAGTATACACTCGCCTCGCAGTTGTGAGAAATTTTGAAGAGACAGAATTGGAGAGAGGCTTAATATAAATCACAACTCCCCTTTGAAATTTATCAAAATACTGTACAATTTCGATCAATTCGGCACTACTCCGGGAATTTTAGTACAATTAAAATCCAAAAGAAATCGGATAAATTGAGAAAAAATTATTGCCGCAATAAAAAAAAATGGGCGTGATGCGTGACTGCCGAATTGAATGAAATTGTACAGTAACTTGATTTAAGCTCGGAATGAGAAAATCGGAAAATTTTTAAACTCCGGGCTCAGCCCTTACACAGCATCCGAGAAGTACCAGCCTGCCTACGGCAATGCGCTCGCCGCACTTGTTGCTCTTCGTAGGCAGGCTGGTCACGAGCCTAATCACTTGTACGGCAGTCGAAGATTCAGCAGAAACCTTAGAAATGCAATTACCGTGAACGTCGATTTCCTGGATAATAAATCAGCAGGCCATCATTACAACAATGCGGGCATGCGGTTTGTTGTGCAAGATTCACTGATTTTCAGTTTTGGAACGTGGACTTGCACCTGCTTGGCGCGCCATGATCAACGCGTCAAGCATGTGACCTTGAACAGCCAACCTTTCAAATCATTTTGTTACAATTGAGAGCTCAATACCCAAATTTTCGAGCAAAAACAGGTACTGGACGAGCTCCGGCAAACTCGATCCAAGATAGAGCGCAAACTCCCCAAGACTGCCACCTTTCCGGCCTTGACGTTACCTAGCCGCGGGCATTTCGGCCGAAACTTGAGCCTTCGTTTATGGTCAGATCTAGGGTAAGAGCGCGTGTTGTAGACCAGCGATCCCCTTCCGTAAACCGTGAGTCTGCGAGTTTGAGCCTAGCTGGCCGTGCCAGGGTATTCCGTCCTCCTATCCTTACCCTTCACTCATCACCGGCGGCAGGGGGCCTAGAGAGGGGGCCGTACCATGGCCCTAAAAAGTCCTGTCACCTTTTTCGGATCTGCAAGCCGTAAGTGTCTTTGAAAACTTACCGGTGGAACCATTCGATTCGACGGCAGGTTATCAGGAGTATGGTGGGATTTTGTTCTTTGGTTTCCGTATTTCGGGTGGTACCTTGGTGTGGCCCAGAAGTTACTATGTTTGAAGACCAAACTGAGACCATTGACCGGAGATTGGACAGACGTAGCGACCCAGCGACTGTTTCCCTCTCCCATCCCATGGATGCCCGGAGGGCTATTTTGAATTTCTAAGTTCCAAACTTACTGAATCACGGAGCCAGCGACTCGGAAACCAAGTTAAAACCCAGATCAACCGGTGCGTCTATAGAAAGCTTGTTCCATAGACAGATCGATTGGGGACCGCAATGATTGCGGCAGAGAGTATTGTTTTCTTTAACCAATCAACCCACCATTGCAGAGGCCAAGAGGAATATTGGACACAAGGTAGATTACAGCGAATCCACCCAGGAGGCGATGGATCGCTACCTCGTCTTGCAGCCCATAGACCCTGATGCTGTTATTTGGATTCCGTTACATGTGCCTTCGTCCATAGATTTATTCCACAAGTGAATTGAACAATTCTTCGTTCAATGCTTGTTGCCGCACGTAATAAATCATATGTGGCCATTTGCGAATCTGGCCAATTCATGAATCATTTGCTCAGAGAACCAAAGACTTGTGACCTTCTTGGAGTAGTTTGGTTTATTCAAGTCTTCTGGCTGAGCAGCGACTCAGCTCTTCCTCCAGGGGGCAGGCCTCGGCAGTGTATCCATGCATTGGATTGGTTTAGTCTGTGCGGTAAGACACCTATGAAAGCCTTTGGCCGTGCGTCGAAGATCCCCTTTTACCGGCGCAAGCACTGCTCCTGGTGCTCCTTGTCTTTTTAGCTCAAATCCTTGACTTTGAACGATCCCCACTCATCCCACTGTCCCCTCCCGAGCTCAGGAGTAAATTTCTAGACTACGAGCCCTCAGAGTAGGATTCAAGTGCGTGCCATGCACGGTTTTATGGGTAACCGCAAGCGGCGAGGGTCAGCTTCTTACGTTGCACAAATTTCGCTCGGGGGTACCACTAGAAGTCAAACAGCCAATGTATGTATGTATGCTCGGCGAGCAGCCCTGACAGATCCGGCCTCCCGAGACCGCAATGCAAGATAGAATTGTGCTTGATTGTAAAAGAGGATACCGTATGTCGAAGCGCGCGAATGGGCCCGACATTTTGGGTGGGATACAAAACAACGGCTGGCAGATCGCAGTGAGGTACAGGGCACAAAATAAGGGAAGAAATATATTAGGAGGTAGAACATAGTTGTATGCGGACACGCAAAGTACGGGCGGGCAAAATAGGTGCATTTATAAGACGTACGATACGATACGATACGAGAGAAGGGATATCGAGATGGAAGAGTAGAAAGGACGGAAAAGAGAGATGTGCGCAACGGGCGCAAGGGGAAATCTGCCTTCCAGCAAAAAATGACGGGGATAAAAGAAAAGTCGACAAAATAATCGTCGCAAGGCACAGCCACATCCCGACGACGACGAACAGCTCCAAGACGACTAGCCATGAGCACGACACAGTCACGTGGAGGATGCATGGAGGCATCGAGCTCGTGTTGAGATAGTCCCCGGCAAGACAGTGGGGTTAGCAATGAAACATGAAGTGAAATCCGAGTATGCACCGACTCATTCGTCCGACGTCCAACCAGCGAGCGACGGATAAGGACGGGGGAAGGCGTAGTATAGAGAGGGTGGAGAAACTGAAACTCTGGAAGCAGGGATTCATGTCTCGTGAAAAGACGAGACAGCCAAAGTGCCACTGCTCCGCCCTCTCGCAACAGAATCAGAACTCCGACGAGATCACCGACATCTGCACCAAACTCGAAGGGCAAGAGCACAAACCCGAGACAGGACGCCCGCGCAGGGGGCAGAGCATGCCAAAGACGGCTGGGGTGACATCCGCGCATCCAAAGGCAAGCGCGGGAACGCGACGCACGACCTCCGTGTCCGCCCCTCCTACGTAGGGAAATGCCGCTCTGCGGAAAGCATGGAAGAGAGAACCCCCCAAATTCCGCATCCCCGCAATCGAAAAAAAAAAGCAAGAAAAGCACTGCATTCAGAGGCTTGGTAGGCAGACGTCTGTCTACCACGGGTAGCCAGAGCGCAGCAGACCCGAGGTCGGCAGAGCCTGTGGAGCTTAGTCAACCTGGGTCGACATCCGGATCCATTTTTGTGACTCATTTATCGAGAACAAAACCTGCCGTGAATACCCGAACGTCGTGTGACTTCAAATGCCACGATATTTTGCTTTGTTTGCTCCTGTCAACTCTCGCTGGCTTTGTTTCTCAGAGGTTCCGAGCCGGCATCTTGGGTAGCATAGTAGTGCAGTGGATCCTGCATTGGATCCGTCGACCTCACGCAAGTGTGTTGCAGAGACAGAAGAGAGGACGAGGGCCATTCCGTCTTGAGCCTTGGCACGACAGCGCTACTATATCCGACTGGGTAACCGGCCACCTTAGCACTTTAAGCATTGAGCACATACATAGAGCCAAGAGTGTGCCCCGGTATAGGCTCTAGAATGAAGATATGTGTCTTGCGATTGAGTTAGGACCTTTACTCGAATTTATATATGACGATTTCGTCACTGGCTGAATTTATTTCGACGATAACTCCGAAAAGGGGATAAACGGCCTAACCGGCCACCCTGCTAAATTATTCGTTGGCTCTCGTATTATCCACCCCAGTGCATTCCAAGTCGTCCATAAGATGAATACACATGATTTTACATACTTGAACCGTATATTTAAGAGATATGCACACCAGATTATTGCCCTTCTAAACCAGGTAGAATGGGTGGGATTGAGGTGATCACAGAATGGCTTGGCCTGTAAAGCACAGGGGGTACCTATCTCTCGAGTTAAGGTCTGCGAAGCTACATAGGAGGTATTTGAATGTACTTGGGTGCGCCTCATGTGCTCCGCATATGCATAACCCGTTCAACAAAATCCATCTGTTTGGTGCAAGTGATATTTGGTGGTTTGGGATAGTAGATCACCGCGAATGAGAAGCTGGATAGTTCATGACCCAGAAATCGAGAATTACATACTAGTGGTTATTCCAATTACACCTGAAAAGTTCCAAGCCTACCGCAATACCGGGTGGTTTGCTATAGATGTGGCCGAAATTGAGCCACTCGAAACGAGGCCGAGACTTGTTCGAGGTACAAGGAGGTGGGAGAGGCCGGTTGTCGTGGAAGGCATTATGCTAGATCGTTATCCTGAATTCAGGGATCAAAAAAAGCCCCAAAACTTGAGAATTGGTGAGGAAATGGTGGAGAAACAAGCCCAACAGGCGCGGGGACGCTGGTCGGAGATAAGAAATGATGCCTCCATGCCATCATCTTGATCATCAAACCGCCACAGCTTTTGATCGCCGCCTTCGTTTGCGTCCAAATTTGACGTATGGCATCCTTGTAGGTCCTGTTCCATCTCGCAGAGAGAAGATCTCAGGATTTCACACCCCAACCCCTTGTGTTGCGCAAGTGGCCGGTTAGCTAGTCTGGCCGGTTACCCAGTCGGATATAGTAGAGCCCAGGGTCGACGGCGCAATCACATTGTGACATTACGAGTACTTGTGTGGTCGTTTTTAATATTTCTGCAGGGGTACTTTTGAGGACCTCGCCACTACCTGTAGCATTTATCTGAAGTACAGAAAATAGTGGCTGTGCCAATTTTCATCAGCTTTTTGTGACCCGAGACATTATTTCATTAGCCGGCACATCTTTGAGCCTAAAACATCAATAAATGCAACTGATGTTTTTAGTGGCTGTACAATTCTCGGTTATGTAATGGAATCCGATTTCCTCCTCCTCGATGTTCTTTCTTTTTATTGGTCCCTAAAGCGAGTTTATTTCGATGAAAACCAATATAGGTGCCTGGTTTATGGCCTTGCGTGGCCTGATTGTGCATGCACTACAAACGAGCATTTGTACGGCCTGCACTCCCGTGCCGTCTCAACGGCTTGACGGCACATTACACATCATATTAGTCAGCACTACCTACTATGGACTCCGCTCATCGAAAATACTGACACTTCATTCTGGATGCCTTGCCGAAGCCAGACCAGGCGTTCAAGGCACCTTTGTATGATGCCGACGTGTTTCTCTTCAACTTGGGTCTTGACTGTGCCGACTTTTAGGCAGCCACCGAGTGCAGGTTAATAAAAGATTGCCCTGAGCCTGGCGATGCACGTCACAATAGCACTTTTATGTTGTTTGTGATCCATATTGAATTCTGCTGACACTCTGTAGTCGACCCATACCAGATCCTCCCTGAAGACGTCTTGATCTTACTCCCCCCATTGCTTAACATCTGGGACTTGAGTATGCTTGGAAGGACTTGTCGCTTTTTCAATCGACAATGCATGGTTGAACTAAATCAACTCTTGTCTACCTTGTTCAGTTTGTAGTGGTTGTCATAGATCAGTATCCACTTCATGTTGGCTCAGACAGATGCCATTCTGTCCGGCTTCTTTGTCTATCAACTGCTTATTTTTGCGAAGGTACTGTGGCGTAGATGCGAAGGTTTTGGACATCTACACCACCATTGAGAAACCGCCATTATCTGTGGGGCGTTACTTGGAGGTCGCAGCGTAATAAGAAATTGTAAATTGTCGGGGACATGAATCACTCTTGAGTGCTAAATTAGGGCTGACCAAAACTGTTTGTTATTGCCTCGCTGGACAGCACGTACTCTCGCCGTCCACCATTGCTATGGAGATCCTCGCGAAACGGTCTTCCGAGGACAACTCACTTGCATTTTGTCTTGGATGTGCTCCAAACGTATCTTTGTAGGCTACCGCGACGATTTCTGTGCACTAAGACAGAGAGAAAAACAATAAGTGCTCGTCCTGCTGCGTATAGCGTCGGCCTTACCCACCAAGTTAGGTAATAGGTTTTAAACATCTGCCGTTGCCAAGGCACACGTTGAAATGAAGGTTATACCAGAGCAATAATGTAGAAAGAAAGGTAGTTGAGGTCGGCGAGGGCTGTCGAAGTTGGACGAAGAGGTCGGCAGACCCTGCCGACCTCACCGTGCCAGATGGCGCCCCACCTCGGCACACGTGTGTCGGCAGACTCTGTCTCCGCGCATCACGGACCCCGCCAAATGGCGGCCAACCGCGGCAGGCCGGGTCTACCCGGGCCCTGAATGCAGTGAAGACAGGCAAAGATCGTGGCTCGCCCGCGGGACGGCTGCCCACTTCCGTCGTAGTGTATGGCCCTGGCCGGCGTGAGCAGCGGAGCCGCCGAGAGAGGATTGGTGGTGCGGTGGTGCTTGAGGACAAACCCCGCGTCGTAGTCATCTTAGTGCTACGCTTGGGCTTCGGGCGCGCCTTCGTGCGCAGCGTTGCGAGGCTCGTGGGGTTGTGAGCGCTTGGTGCCCGTTGCGGTCGCGGGTGGTGACGATGGAGGAAGAGGTGGCGCAGGACCCTGTGAAGAGAGGGTGCTAGCATCATGCATGCTGGTAAGTAGAGACCGAAGAGGAGAGGAAAAAAACAAGGTGGGATGGGGATGGGTGGACGGAAGAGTGGTGCGTGGCGCGCAAATGAGAAGGAGCAGGGTGAAGGCACAAGCACCAAGGACACGCAGTAAGCAATGGAGGGAAAGCACGGTGGCGTGCGCAGAGGAACAGGGGGAGGAAGGACGGAAGACGAGGGCCAGGATTACGAAGGGAAGCTCGAAGCGGGTGGTGGAGGGGAAGGTGGCAAAGAGAAAGAAGAGTGAAGGATCCGATGGCGGAACGAAGGAGGTGTGGATCATGGTCTAGTAGAAAAGTGCAGGGGGCGTGCGTCAGGAAATGAGGCGGGCAAGAGTGGATGGTGGGAGGGTGTATGTATATAAGAAGGGAGTAAATCAAGACCAGCGAAAATGATGAAGAAAGCAAAAAGACGACCCAAAACACTCACCTCGTCAAGATCGATGTGCGCCCCCGCACACCCTCGTACCCCGTTGACGTCCCGGTACGCGGAGAACTGTGCGCGTAAACGGGGCGCAGTCGAGAGTTGCGTCGCGCACCGGAAATGGAGGACGGTCGCCGTGTGCGTGAAAAAGCACGCCAACACACGCCAACACGTATGCTGAATCCCATGGCGCAAGGAAAGAAGAGCGCTGGCAATCTCTATTAAATACCCTGAGATTTGATTTTCCCCTGCCACACACGCAAGAGAGACATACACAGTGGACTCGGCGTTGTTCATCGGTGATACTATAGTGAATTCCGGTCCAGAAGGTCGAAGGTTTCTCGAAGTGAAGAGAGGGAGACCAAAGAGATCCACAGCTTCACGCATGCAGTGAAACAGTTATGTATGGCATGATGACGATCTATCATGCCATAGAAGTTCCATTGTAGAGTCTATGTTGGGTGCAGTACACGTACATTTCTTATTGATCAGTGATTTTGTTCAGGTGCCAACATGTTGGGCCATAAGAAAAATGGCTGATACCAGCCCAGCACTGATTCGAGACTTGACACAAAACGAGAATAACCTCCGACCTGTTCATCAGAAACCGGCTATGCTCCCGAAGCACTATAGCAACAATTACTGCAAATTGGATCATTAGCTAGCACTCGATGTAGAAGGAGAAATGAATCTTGGTTTGTCGCGCACAGCTTTTTCGCACAAGATCGCATATCATGTATACAGAAGGGCGCCGTGGCACCAAAAAAAAGAGTCAATCCAAAGATAATTCGCAGGCGCGTCCAGTACTTTCCCTTGCATCTGCGCTGCTCCGCTCACTCCAGGATACAGATAAAGCTCCAAATGAAACAGAAAGCCAATGGAAAGCGTACTCGGACGACTCCGAGCGGCGTGAGATCGCGTGCATCGGGAGCTTGTAGTCGGATGCTGCGAGTACACCTCGGTAAAGAGAGCAAGTCGGAGCCTAATGCAAGTAAGAGCCATTTGATCGAATCAATTGGAGGATTGCTTTTGCAGATCGATACCGCGGAGAAATAGCAATACTGTACAATTTCATTCAAATCGGCAGTCACGCGTCACGCACCCCCTGTGCCGCGACGAATTTTCGTCTCGGTCACGGGTCATGGCACCCAGTGCCGAATGTAAAATTCGTGACACCCAGCCCAAATCTCTCTTGGAACTGCAAAAAAGGCAGAACTTTCGAAAATTTACGTCTTGAATGTCGGAATTTTGCAAGTGTCACGCCAAATTTTGTTGGGTGCCGAAGTGCCGAATCAGTATTTTCGGTCACAGGTCACACCCTATGCCGAATTGAATGAAATTCTACAGTATACGTGCGAGGACCATCGCCCAGAGAATGACGTGCCGTAAAGTCCATGCTTGTGCATGCCCTTCCACAGTAGCCGGCTACTGCACACCATCCTCCATTTGGGCGCGCCCTCGACTACGTCGACCCGACACGCCTCCTCTGCCATGCTATCTTAACGAGTGGTGACGGTGCATGGGAAGGTGCCCTCCAGCGCGGAGCGCCAAAGCGCCCGGGACTGGCATCGAGAGGTGCCGCCGTGAAACTCGTCTTGGCACCGAGAATGCCCTGTGGTGGTTCTCCAAAGCACGGTGCAAAGATGTGGCGATCGAACTTCGAAGGCCCTCGAGACTCGAGATCAAAAACATTTGTCGTTCCTTTTTCTGAAAAATCGATGCATTCCGGCGTTTACTTGGTCGGGGTTATTTACAACAAATCCTCCCCTACACTAGTGCTATGTAGCGACCTCTTGTTCGCAGAGTCACGGTTAACTGGTGGAAATCTGAGCCTCCAATGTCAAAATTTGAACACCAATACACTATAACCTCGTTGAAGGTCAGATCCCCTCCGACTAATGTAGCCCAATGCACCTTCAAAGCAAAGCGCTTACAACCCCACCTCGAGGATCGAGGCTATCGACGGGAATGCGGAACATAGCCAGGGATGCTTGTGTAAAAAAGCTTCTTGGGGGGACTCGCAGATCAACCAACGCACGAGGAATTCTTCGGCATCGATGGCTCGAATTGTCTCTTGATAGGTTCCTACAAACTCTTCTGGGAAAAACTTCTGGGGAACTCGCAAATCAACCAATGCACAAGGAATTCTTTAGCATCGATGGCTCGGATCGTCTCTTGATAGGTTCCTACAAACCGATTGTTACTTTCGTGCATTCGGTGAGTACCATCTGTCTGTTCAAAACAAATCAGCTCATGATACCACAGCTGTACAGACTTGACCAGTGGTGGTGTGTGTCACTTTTGCTTCATTTACTCCGGTATCTTGAGGTACGCCTGCCTTCTTTCAGTGTCAAAATGGCCTCATGGTTGAATAGGCGAGGTGGTCTCGGAAGGAGGAGAGGACTACTGTTCCAGAGTACCGTATCATTACGTTCAAATCGACATCAGGTGTGACGCGTGACGGTTTCAACCCATTCGACAATTTGACAGGCCCTTCAACTTGGCGTGACGGGCACGAAAAATTCGACATAGTGCCGAGGCAATGCAGGATCATCATGCATGCTAGCTCAGAACTTTCCACAGATATTTGAACACTCATTGAACCATGTTTCAGAATTCCAGCTACATTTTTTCTGGTATAGATTTTGTGCAGAAAAAGGACTGAGAAGCACCTTTTTTGTTTCATAGACTTAGAAGAGACAAAATTCAACCGAATTGTGCTTTTTAAGACACCTGAACATCCCAAATGATTTATTTTTGAATTTATAGTGATTTTCGACCATTTTTTGAACCTTTCCACCAATTCGACAGCCGGCTACGTGACGCGTGACCTCAACTAAATTTCGACATCGACACGAGGGTGCGTGACGCGTGACTGTCGATTTGAATGTAATGATACGGTAAGCGGAGCAGAGCCCGTGACGCTCCGAGTCCCGGCGACTCCAGATCTGTCGCAGAGTTCTCTCGGAGTGCGCGTGATCTTCGTTCTTTCACAGCTGCATGCCTTTACGGCCTTCCTTCCACATCTGCTTTGCTGTCGATGTTGTTGGCATAGTCTTGCACAGCCCATCTACTAGTTTACGTTCGACGGAGTCCATCTCTGTCGAGGGTGGGTAGCTCTCGATATTTACATTCTCTACAAGATCTGACTCCGTCTTTGAAGAGAGAAATTCTGAAGAAAAGGTGGAACTTCCCTAGGCTCTGTACCATATTCCTCGCGCTTGCGGTTCGCAGTACCAAATAATACGAAAAAGTGCATGTTCCACTTGACCTTTCTTTGCTTGGTTCGCGTGAAAACAACGTGTTGAGAATTTCTCATCGAAGGCTCGTCATTCGTGCGTTCTCAATGGCGGTACAAATGGCCGTGCAGCAAGGCAGTTCGCGTTGCCTGTCATTGGTGGCTCTGCATTCTGATGGATTCACTTATTTTAGGATTTCGAACCGAAGGCACGAGGCAAAGCTGTGAATTCGGTGCCTATTCTCTCTTACTTTCCTCCCTCACCACCGATGACCCTCCAACCCGCTTCTGACCCCGAGTTAACCATAGTCTCGACGACGGACAACACCGAGTCCACACAGTACGTCGTCTTTCAAGCTGTTGGGACCAGTGATGTGAACATCAGACTGCAGATACGCGGGTGCCTTCTTCCCTGGCGGTAGCGGATTCACCATAGGCGGCGGCGTGTTCACGAACAACGTCACCACTCATGTTCATAATCCCCTACAAGAGACGCTGGCAGGCAGAGTCGGTCTCTCTTCATTATTTCTGAAAGCTTACAGGTAACAACTAGCATTTCGGACATTTCACCTTGGAGAGATAAACCTGATCAAAGAAATATACCTGAATGGCCAATCCGGCGTGGTGGGTCGCGAGCGTTGGAGGACGGGTGTTCGGCGGATGTACTCCGCCAAACTCGGAGATCGGCGCATGACAATCGCCATGTATGAGGGAGACGGGGCTGAAGAGGTGAAATCCCCAAAGATAGTCTTAGATTTTCTCACAAATGGCCATTCCAGGAATGGCGACAGCATATCGCGAAATATGAGTCAATTCGGTGACTACCAACAATTTTTTTCGTCTTTATCATTGTTCATGAATAATATGGTAGGCATCCCTATATCATGCAGCTCTACGGCTTGGCAAGTACCCGGGGACTCTGTGCGATGATCTTCCATGATGGTGAGCCCAGCCGAGCTAACATAAATGATGGAGTCCGACTGATACTGCAAATAGAGTTAATCCCATTCAAACAATTTATCGGGCGCTTTCAGCATTCACCTGTCTTGACCACGTACATCCAGGGCTACTGTGTGCTTACATGCTCCATCGTCACTTTTACCTCAATACTGACCAACTGCATTCAGTGTACGGAATTTGATGTAGGAACAGGAGTCTTTGAGGGCCCAAATACTTTGATCATCCAACTCATTACAGGAGGCATGCTGCTATCTTGGTCGCTCACCCTTCGACGTAAACCATTCTCTCTTCCTTCTCCCGCTCCTGACTGATGGTCAGGAGGTTTCATATTCATCGCTTTGGATACGCCCTTCAACAGGAAATCTCTCTGTGGATTTATTTCACACCTCGAAACCGGATCACGAGCTTGCACGGTGGACTTTCGGGCATGGACCGCACCTGGAAGACGTATCATTGAACGATCCCAATTCAGAGGCCGTGATCGTCTCGACTTTCAGCGAAGACGAATATCATAAACTTAGTTCTCGGCCTCCAATTGCCCAGTATAGGGAGTTTTCAGTGTCCACCCGACTTCCCATTCATCTAGGCTCAATTTTCCACGCAAATTCCCAAGAAGGGACCTTGTTCAGGGCAGCTGAGCCTTTCAGCTTGAACCTGGAGACCTTGCTAAGTTGGAAGCATGTCGGAGACGAAGCAGAAGTCCTACCAAATGGCTGGATCAGGTATTTCATCCGTTTGATTGACTTCCCTCGTTTCATTCGTTTCAAGATATGACTCCCGCCAAGTTCGCGATCTTCGTTTAGAAATATTGTTGTGGGCCGATCCCAACTCGGAGAAGTTCTGGCTGGCACAAGCAAATTCAATTTTCACTGAACTTCAAGAAACATCGCATTTGGATGATTACGGTATGAGTTTATCAAGTACGGGGCTGGGATACTGACCAATCCACATGCACAGTATGTTTGGACTACGTCAACTTCCACCTTCGATGTTTCCCGACCACGCTCAATGATCACGAGCCTGAGGGGTATCTGTTCATCTGCCCGGCCGAGGACTTCCAAACAGGACCTGCATCATTTCGTTGGCCAGAATGTCCGGCCTATTGGTCCCTGGAACCATCTGGCTCCACCCGCCTCAGCACAGAGGACGCGAAAGCTCTCGGTTTTCCCGTAATTCACATTGAAACTATGATCGAAGGACTCTCCTGGGATAAAAGTGTTTACGACGGCCTACGACGATTTCACCAAGGGAAAGGGTTTGATCTAGACAGTCGGGATGTAGCGATACATCTAGGCTACCTATTGTATACGCTCTCGAGGGACTCTCTATTGCCATATGGTGAGTCAATTGAACAACCCATTATATGCTGGGTAAAATATTTTCAAAGCCGAGGACTTCTATGACTGTAGTGCCAGGGATGAAGCATATTGCCAGACATTGGGGCACTACTTGAATAACTCCACGACCACTGCTGCTACCGCCAAATCCGCATTCCCGGACGCTCTTTTTGCCTCCTCCGAAGACGCCTCAGTCGACCCCCTTGTCCCATGTCCACCGGCAAAAAGCACCAGGCTCATCCTCAGTACTCGCCTCTCCTCTTCCATCTTCTTCCTCCTCAGCGCCGTCTTCGCGCTTGGCCTGCTCCCCACTGTGATGTGAAGAAGAATATATTTATTGTGATCGACTGTGTATTTAAACTACTTGGACTAAAAGTACAAGTCGTACATTCCGACACCCGAAAATGCGATGCTGAGTTATATCCGCGTGAGACGAGTGGTACGAGATCTTCGCGTCCCACCGGTCAGTAGCAGTTGTTGGGGTGTCCCATTGATCCTGCGGTGCTCACCTCCAGGCCCCAGACTGGCAGGATTGGACCTGATGTTTGATTCCTAACGGTGAATACGAACTCACTAGCACTCACTTACCGCCAAATCCAGCACGGGCAGCGGTGTTTGTGTAAATAATTAATGAAATCACCCCGCCCGTACCGCGGAATTCACAAAGAAAGTTGGACAGGTTTGAAGTTCGCAACATCTTCGAAGGGTGTCAGGTTCAAGATTGCCGCCCAGGAGGAGAACCTGCCAAGGTGAAATAAAATTGTGTTTCAATACCCACGGTAAGTTACATCAAAGAATACCGAGGCACCGCTGTCCAATTTTCCTCGGAAAATAAAAATATAGACCGAAGGTGCCCAGAGTTGAGCGCCGCAAGCAACAGCATTGTCTCGTCCTTCATCCCTGTCAAAAATGCGTATACATTAGTATTCAGGTTTATTTTTATTCAAAATGAACGGAGGAAAGACGCTCAAAGGGAGCGAGAAATAGAGGAACTCACTCATCGACTCCCTCGGTTACCAATTCTATATCATCGCCTTGTTCTCGTGCGGCTTCTACACCGCCCTCCTGCTCTCGGAGTGCCACACGCTGGCCACCGCGCCTCCCGCAGTGCTACCACCGAAACGCAATGCGCAGTCGCCCGGGCCCAGCCCCCGCTCGCATCGGCTTGCTCCGGCGGACCCCGTAGCAGCGTGTGCTCGAAGCGCGCGCCACTCACGCACACGGCTGGGCGCGAGGGTGCCAGATATCGATGAGCGTCTGCGAAGGCGTCATTCAAGAAGAGAGATCGTAGATCTTTGCCCGCCTTTTAAAAAGTAATTAGAAAATAACAAAAAGAAGATGTACGTGGATCTTGTTGTTGAGAGTGGTCGCGTACGCCCTCGCTCGCCCCTCCGCACTCGAGCACACGATGCACGCGGCCTCCAACTAGACCGTCACCCTCGTCCTTTGGCATGCCACACGCATCCGCGTCAGTCCCACAAGCTCTGCCCCGTTGTCCTGCCATGCGTGACGTCCAGAATCATCAGCGCAATCCTTTCCGCGACAGTGGAGATGTGCGACCCGGAAAGCGAGTGAGCCGTACGCGTGCGAGGAAAATTCCTCTCAGAGCAAGATACGCTCGTGCAGTCCGTCCTCGTGCAGGCCCTTCCACGGTAGCCGTGGTGCTGCACCTGCATCTGCGCGCCCTCGGATTCGACTGCGTCGACCAGAGTGCGCCTCTGCGACACTACCAGAGCGGGCGGCGCTGGCGACAGTGCATGAGGGAGGCGCGTCCTGCAGAGCCAAAAGTGCACGGTAATGGTGCCGAGAGGTGCCGCTGTGAAACTCGCCTTGGCGCCGAGAATACCCTGCGGTGGTTCCCCTCATCGCACTCGTATCATACACGTTCTGCCCCAGCAGCACGCCACCTCGCCAAGCCTCGGTAGGGAGTGTTAAAGATGAGGAGATTATTCGGGTGGGGTTGCGTCTGCCTCGGTACCATAGCTCGAATGAACGAGCTTCGTATTGATGTGAAGATTCCGCTACACAGTACGTTTGCGACCGGGAGCCGTTGGGAGCTCCAACGTACACACTCACCTTTCTCCTCCATCTAGCCGTTGTCGCTCTTGGGAGCTGGTGCTTCGCGTCCGTGGCGTGCGCAGATTGGTGTTAACACCCTCGACCTTAAGCTTTCGTTCTTGGTTCCAGAGACACCCCACTCTGCGAGAGCGGTCCCCACCCGAGCCTTGGGGACAACAGAGGAGCGACGACTCTCCAGAAGCTCCCAAGCACGGCGCAAAGATAAGTGGCGATCGAGACTCGAGAGTCAAAAATGAGTGCGAAATTGTCGTGAGTCATCGTCCGTGCGCTGATTATTGGTTGCTTTCGAAGCACACAAAAGGATGAAAATCCTAGCCCGATCCGTTTTTGATGGGCAGCATTGTAGCGACCCTCTGCGCGGGCGTTGACGCGGACGGAAGAGGGAAAATTGAAGAGGCCGCTATAAAGATTTAAGCAATCGGCCCGGTTCGGCCGACGGCTCCGAAACGGCTTGCTTATCCCGATACGCTTTGACTTGACTGCTTACCCTCCATGCCATCCCAGACGCCGTACCCCGGAAGACAAAACTGGTCTCGATTTCTGGAGTGTGGTTGAAATCACCTCTGTTGAGAGGATGACGAACTAGCAAATTGTGCGATGAGCATGGAATCGCAGCAACCGAAGAATGGGAGCGCGAGCTTCCTGTTCGCTCGACTCCCTATGTATTCGGAATCCTGCTTCTCCTCTTGGTGCTATTAGACGTTCCAAGTCTCCTGTCTTGAGCATCCAGTTTATTGAGGACCCGAGAGAGGGCACAAAAGACTTAATATGATGTATTCTAGATCCATGACCGCAGGACGTCTCCCGCATGTCTATAACCCCTCCAAGAAAGTCCATCCTTCCATGTGAGTGATACTCTGTGGTTTGAGGTAGCAGCTAAAAGCCAAATCAATGTTGGAGAATCCTGGGATAGTTGTTTCAAATATATAGTCCATTGCAAACACGGGTAGAACGCTAGAGTGGCCTGATTTTGCCACCTAGAATCAGGTCGAGATGTCCTTGACAGGTCCGCGAGGGGAGGGGAAATTTTCGTACCCCGAACTCAGGGATAAAAATGGGCCCAAAAACCTGTGAATCGGGGAAGAATTGGTGAAGAAAAGAGCAAAAAAACGAGCACAAGGGCCGTTCGGATATAAGAAACAAGACATGCCTTCGCTAAGCTCCGGCATCAGCGCTGCATATTGAAAGGGACTCAAGACTCAGTGCCAGCAATGAAGTTGTCATAAACCATTTGGAAGATTTGAAGAAGAAATGTATTCAAGCTCACTATAGGCAGACTGCCGCAGACGGCAGAACTTGCTTTCAATGGTTCTGAATCCATCCGCCACCCGATACACAAACAGATATTACGAGTACTTATGTAATTACGAGTACTTATGTAATCGTTCTTAATAATCTGGTACGCCAACTTTTTGAGTTCGTGTCATTGCCTGTAGCATTTATCTGAACTACGCAAAATAGTGGCTGTGTCTATTTTCAATACATTTTTGTGACCATGAACTGAAATCCATTAGGTGGAATATCTTTGAGCCTAAAAGATCAGTAAGTAGTACTGATATATTTAGTGGCTGTACGTTTTTATAGTTATGTAATGGATTCCGATTTCATTCTCCTTCATTCCATTCTGCCTTTTTGGTCCCTAAAATAGATCTATTTTTATATGTTCCAATGCAGCTGGCAGTTCCGGTGGTTCAAGCGGTCTATTTGGGTATATGTCTATCGAAGGATTGATTTGTGTCTTCTCAGACCGCTGTCGGCCGAATGCACCGATTACGGTAGGCGGGATGGTTGACATTCTGACAGTTGGATCCCGAACGGCCCGGTTACCAAGGCTGTCTAATCTGCCATCGTTATGATGGGTTCGGGCTTATTGCCTCTTAACAGATTTTCCCAAATCCTTCCTATCGTTTTACTGTATTTATTGCTGTGAATATATCCTGTGCATCAAACTCTTTCTAGTGCTCTCGAGGCTTCCAAACAACATTCCCGCTTCTGAAACCGTCACTGCACTGATCCGCACTCGATCGTCTTTTTATTTATGATCACCTTTTCAAATTCCGTCATCGCCGTTGTGCCGAGATCGCAAAACCAACTGAAAGTCCCGTTCATTCTTTATTTGGCCAATTCTTTCCTGAGACTTCATATTCATAGACTCCCGTTGCACAGGTTTCTTCAGTTCAAGCACACAAGTGCGTACGTTCTCACACCGGTTAAATATTTTATCCCGCTAGCACAGCTCTCCACGAATCCAATAACCAGGACAAGAGAAACTCACCGGAAGCTATTCCAACTTGTGCAATTATGGTCGGGGATTTAGTAGGAAATACTGGGAAAGATACACGTACGGTGCGGCGTGGCGAACGGTGACATCACTGACTCGGCCTTCACTGACCTGACACTGTTCTCGTGGGACTCAACGACCCCAAATCGGTCCGGAAGATACCATGATGTACAAAATCCTTTAAATTTCGGTTGTGGATGGAAATAACCAATATAAAAGAAGAACGGCGCAGTGCGGCCCAGCACGGCGAAGTGCAAAGCGGTGCCGCATCACCCCCTCCACATTGACACGGCGGCTCAAACTGCCAAACTCAACAGAAAATCCCTAGAACATGGACATATTTCTGTACATGGAACCCCCAATCTGAAATCCTTCTCCATCTCTCCTCAACGCTGTTCATGATTTGAATGTTAATTGCATAGCCACTTGGGGGAGATGCCATAAATTATGCATAGAGTGACTTCCAGAATAACTTTTGAGAAGGCATGCTCCAGGACGGGACAATAGCAACCGGGTTGAATAACCTACCGAAAATGCTGAGACCAAAACATTTGTACAGATTCCGGATGTTTGGTGCCAAGGATGTAGAAAAAAATGAGTACTCGTCCTGCCACGCACAGCGTTGGCCTTACCCACCAAGTCGTTTTTAATATTTCTGCAGGCGGACTTTTGAGACCTCGCCACTACCTGTAGCATTTATCTGAAGTACAGGAAATAGTGGCTGTGCCTATTTTCATTAGCTTTTTGTGACCTGAAACTTTATTTCATTAGCCGGCACATCTTTGACCCTAAAACATCAGTGAGTGGAACTAAAGAAAATAGTGGCAGTGCCCAAAATGCTTATGTAACGGAATCCGAATTTCTTCTGCTCGAAGCATTATCGGCACATTCATCACTAGATGGTGCGGCTTTTATAATAATACACCAGAGGTACCAGCTTAAACTGTCAACTCGACCTGTTTCTGTCCAAGGCCTGCAAAAACCAAATTTGTACCCTTACTGAGACAAACAGCCTGCCAATCAGAGCTCCCAAGTACATTGTAACATGGTTTTGGCTCTTCTCAAAGCTGCTATGTCATCATGTGGCACTCAAACAGCCTCAGACTCCCAGAGTTTGCAGTTTGCAGAAAATAATCTCGGGTTTGTTCGGATCTGCGTAGGCACAGTAATATAGCGGAGCGAGCAATCAGTTGATCGGCAGTGTTCGGCAGTGGCTGATGCCGGCTCACATTGCCGAACAATGTGATGAATGATACCTACCTACCTACCTACGCCCCTACAGGCTACATCCGTATATCTATCTCAATGAATCCTATGCCAAACGGCTGGGTTGATCTCCCACCATTCCTATCATCATTGGGGTCCCCCTTTAAAATTTCACCGTTTCCTGTCACGTTCTCCTTTCGATCGACATTTGACGGTCACATTCTTTCAATCGTTTTTGGTCTCCTCCGATGTCCCTGGTCTTCACCTCCTTCTTATAGTGTTTAATTCTCCTTCATATTTTCCATTTTAACTTTCTTCAAGCCAAGGACCTTCTCTCTCGCCCTCTTGCTCTCCCATACGTCGTTTTGATCGTTGTTGGCAGTTGACAGCGGATGATTTGACCACTCTAAGTATTTCAAACTTCAGATCATTCTGCTCAGATTGTTTATTCAGTCGCAGCCCAAAATTTACTCTTTTCCTGTCCACTTCCTTCACTTAGACTCAAGCTTGGTAATTTGGATTTTTCTCTTCACTCCCTGCATATTGACTGCGGGCGGAAGATCGGCACTGATCGCCGATCTACCTTCATTGACAGTTTGTGTGACCAGATTGATTTCCATTTCGATGTTTTTGATCCAAGTTGCTGCGCCACACTTGGATGGTTACATGCGTTTCATGCCCAAAGTGATGTGCAAGTTATTTTCAGGAGCATTTGAGTGCATATTGCTGCACTAATCCTGTTTGGGATCACTGCACACTGCCATGCCGTGTTTGCCTCAATAAAAAAAGAACATAGGTACTTGTCCTGCCGCGCATAGCGTCGGCCTTACCCTCCAAGTAGATTAATTAGTTAAGAGTATAACGACGCAACGACTGCATGAATGTTGGTTCAAAGGGTTAGAAAGTTGAACCGTGTCAGAAATTGAACATGGACGAAGCAACGTACAGTTCGAGTGAGCTCCTTGCTCTCAGAGGGCTTCATCATACATGGGCACCGTGCATACAACGTCGACAGGCAAGGGCGGAAGACCAACGCTCAATACAAAGTCAGTAATGAACCCGACGTGCAATAGGAGGAAAAAACGATCCTAGAGCGCGTCCCGAAGACGTCTTTTCGCTGACAGTAATGCGATAGAATCAGCCAAACTAAATCGGGCTCAGAAGACGCATCGCATTCGTTTGGAACCTAGATGTCGTGGTTATCGGAAGTTACAGAGGCGACGCCCACCTAATAGCGCCAAGTCAGCGTGGTTGCAAGACCGCTTGGATACGCAACTCGTAGGAAGCTGGAAGTAGGAAAAGGAGTCCAAGTCGAAGGCTGCAGCTGAAAGTGCAGGTCGAGTTGAGCCGTAGAAAACATAATGCTCGGTCAGAGGTGAGAATCGAATCTCTAACTTACCTTCCCCAAGTCGTCCCCTTACTGCTCGTCTTGCACAGCCAGAGGTGATTGGAGAGAGTGGACTGTTGCGATGGTGAAAGCAACTCACATACAAAGCTCGATGGAGTGAGGAGCTCCAAGTGGTTGGTGCGGCTTGTCGAACGATCTTTCACTAATAGTATTCTCATAATGCAGATTACGCACCGAGGAACGAGTAGAGTTGGACGAGAATTGCTAGAACTGTCGGAATTCCTGCGGTCGAGTCTTCCGGACATTAAAGAAAGGCACCGAATGACCGACAAAAGCTGGGAAGGGTGTACGTTCATACAAGACAGTTGAGCCAGGGATGTAGCGGTAAAGCGGAGCATCTTGCACGTCTTCGGGAATCGTAATAAATGTCGCACCCGAGACCTTGAAGTAGAGAAACGCGTCTTGGGCCTGGAATGTCGAAGTGGTGCATGGAGGCTTGAAGCGGAATCGCGAGCGTAACTGAACACAGCAGTCTGTAGAATATGTTGATGTTGGAGCTCATCGGGTCTTGCTAGATTGGACGCATGTCAAGACGGGCGAGATGGGGCACAGTCGTAAGGTCTTTGCTGGGTTTGGTACGTGTTTCGCGCAATATCGAGACATTTGGCCTTTTTATTGTTGGCGGCTGCGAGTTGCAGAGACGGGTGGGGGGAATGAAACAGGCGGGAGCGAAAACCGAGGGGCGCGACACGGGAGGAGATGACGGAGGCGTGAGATCAAGAGGGCGTAATGAGAGCCTTCCTTTTGAATGGACGTTCGGCGACCGATTGGCGAGGTCAAGAACAGCAAAGAAACCATCCAGTTGGATTTATTGGCGGAGAACGGTCCCTGGCCTTCGAATGGAATGAAATCCCGTCTTTCAAAGTGAAATACACGGGTGCTCTGACGCTGAGTACCGACGCCTGGCCATTCACCTCAGTTCCCGAATTCGTGGCTCCGGCCGACCTTGCTGCGTTGTCCCAATCAGTCAATTATTGAACGTACAACACGATACGTATACAGTTGACTTTTTCATAATGCATTTGCTCATAATGCATATTTTTCATTATGCATTGGATTGAGCCTGTAACCTCGAAGGTATGCGGGTATATGCACAATCTCATGCATTGTGATTATGCATAGCCTCCAGGACCAAAATTTACCGCAATATGCATTTTGAGATTGCTAAATTTGGCTCGCAATGGGTCTTGTACCGCCCAGAATTCCCAGATTTGGACGGAAAATTGCATTTTCCCTCACCATAAGCCCAAAAAACAGTGTGCAAGCGACGGAAATGGGCAAGAATGCCCGTACACGTGCAGAGAGGTGCCGTGATGAGTAGCATATCCACCAAAAATGTCACGGTTTTGGGCGAGGTCACAGGCCCGTGGGAAGATTTCATCTTGCATATCTCTCATAATGCATACCAAAAGGGCATTCCCGATGCTATGCATTATGAAAAAGTCAACTGTACGTCCACCCCCAGACATGGACGACTCACCTCGCGCGCTACCACCGCCTGGGATACCGCCTCTCCCGCCCGCGGTGCACCTCCACGACCTCGCGCCGATTGAACACGTCGCTGTAGCCCCCTCCGCCGCCCCCTTGTACGGAGCTGGGTGTCTCGCTCCCGCGTATCTCGTGCTGTTTCCGCCGTATCAGCTCCATCGCGCGCGCGCGCTCGGACGACTCGCGTGTGAGGCGCGCTTGGACCTCCGGCAGCTGCGCAGTATTCGTATTCGTCCGCGCATCGGCATTCGCATTCGGCGGCCGACGGGAGGGGATACCTGGGCTTGGGTTTATACGCGGTGGAAGTCGAGATAGAGGCATGCCGCGCCGCAAGCTAGTGCGTTATCGACGTTAGCGAATCACGCACCAATTTCCTCGCGATGTCGCGTTTGCGCTTCTCATCGGCCTCCTCCTCGCCTGGCTTCGCCGTGCGCAATTCGGCGTTCCACGGCTTGAGGTCTTTCGGGGAGGGTGCGAGCGTGACGCTGCGCTCGGTCTCGACAGGCTCCGTCTTCTTCGCCGTCCGGACCGCCGCCGCGATGGCGTTCTGTAACTGGTGGTTTCGGTAACGGAAAAGGGATGCAGCAAGGAACGCTTGAATGGAGACGCACATGCTCCAGGTCCTCGCAGAAATTAAGTGTGCCCGTCTGTCGCAGGCTGCATCGACCCACCAACAGCCGCCGCTGGTACGAGGTGCGCCAAATCGTCGTCCACTTTGCACTGCCTGGATTTGGACACCGTACTCGACCCCTTGACATCCGCACGCTCGCGAAATAGGCATATCCGCGCCTCCAAGTCCGGCATTGTGAAATTAATGGGTGCATTGCAGAAAAGCGAGATGAGAGAGACGCACGGCGAGTAGCATGCGCCCCTCCTCCTTAGCCTCATTCCGACGCGCCTCCTCCTCATCGCGGCGGACCTTCTAGATGTTTTCGCGGCGGTACGGATGGTACGACTTCTGGTGCTAGATTTTGAGCTTCCCCATCGTCGCTTGTGGTGGGCGGAAGAAGGAGCAGCGTGTTTGGTCGCCATCATGATGGGAGCCGAAACTGGATCAAAGTTAAATCAAACCGGCATCAAACCCAGGCCGGGCATGAAATCGGCGGAGAGGTTTTTTGGAAACCTTTGCACCACGACACATTGATTGAACCCAGCACAGAGGACCGCACGGCTCTCTCGCGAGTTTAAACTGAAGCAGCACTGGTCAAACAGGAGTAGTCTATCCTGCGTACTTCAAGAACGGACGTCGACGTCTGCACGGTTCTGCCAGAGGCTTGAGCAAAAGTTGAGACAGTTTGAATGCTGGTCGACTTACTTCGAATCCGTGTCTGAGCCGGTAAAAATCAAAGCCCGTACACCGTCCTGAGGATCTCATAGCCTTCCATCCAAATTAAATATCAACAAGCTATATCTGGAATGACATTCTAGCGGATAGAACAAGTTGATAATAAGCTGTTCTTGCACCTATATCGTTGGAGGAGAGCTTTCATATTTTTCCTGTGTGTGATGTATCATTAATGTGTTGATTATTTCCTTCAACCCTGAGCCTGGACATCGCAATGCAGTACACTTTTTAACTGTCCTGAGCTGCTCCTTGGACTCCGTCGAGCTGACTCGATTGAAATTCGCAGGTATCTCGGACATCCGGGACACATTTTGAACTTTTGTCTGTGTTTTGGCTAATTCAAATTTCACAAAATTTCAAAAGGTACTCTGTATGCTTTGCGAGCTTCAATCAGTTCAATTTTCAACCGTGGAAATTCCCTGAGGTCACGTTCGTTTGATGTTTCCTGCACCCCGGAAGGAAGCCAATGGGTAGGGGAATTATCTCCTGGTTACAAACATCATACCTCACAGTGTGCAGGATCAACTGAATACAACTACCCTTCCGCCTTGAAATACAACGGTCATCAGTCGGCAAGCAAGGCTTTAATTTCTTTCAAAGCGTGGTGCAGGTGCTCCGCCTTTCCGTATGTCTGCGACTGTACGGGCTACGCTCCTTCCTCCTGAGATGCGTTGACACCGGAAAGGACTCAGGCAACCCTTGTTCAGGGCCATCGGAGTAGAATATTTTTGGCTGCCCAGCCAAACGTTTGACGCACCTGTACAATGGCAAATAAATAGTCAGACATACGGGTTCTGGAATATTTCCAACCATGTCGCTTTCCCCCTCGGTAGTGGTCAGCGAGGGCCAAGAGAAACGCAAGAGCATCCGACGTACTGATAGTTGGCGTAGCTCATCTGTAAACTTTCTGACCCAAAGAAAAAGGTTCCTGCGTTGGTGCCAATATTAATATGGTGTGCGACGCCAAGGATTTCTAGCCTACCATTTTTCTCCGAGTTTTGCCTTAGCGAAGCACAATAGGTCCTATTCAGTGATGAAATTGACGGATGCATATACAATGTTGCAGCCTGGTATGTCATTTAGCGAGTTTGCTTGAAAGAAGAAGTCAGATGAACCTCCTCAGATAGAGAAAGTCAATCTTGCGAGGGCAGACACTTCCGATGTACGCCGTTAGATCTTTATCGCTCATCTTTTTGGAAACATGTCGGGGACCTTCATCACTTGTTCGAGCGTCCAGTGGGCATGTCTGCAACATTATTTGTGAACACCTAGAATGACGAAGGAAATTATTGCCAGTCACCGAATGAAGTCGTATTTAGCGACATGCTTTCGCCCTTCCTGAGATAGTGATTCGAAAGGAATCCCCGACAACTGTATCTGAACCCCTCTTCGGCGCCGTTTGCCTTGTGCATCCGGCGAACACCCGCCACGCGGCTCTGCTGACCAACGCCAGATTGATGATCTATGGGCATTTCTTCGCATTCTTTGAGGAGAATTGTGTCACCTGGAAGAATCCTACGAAATGCTAGTGGTCGAATATAAATATTGTGAGAAACAACGAATCGAATATTATTGAGGTTAACGACAAGATTTACCAGACGGCTGCTCCGGAGGCGGAATATGAACATGATTAGTGACATTGCTTGTGAAATTGCCCCCGTGTATGGTGAATCTAAGGCGCCGGCGTATCTGCAATCAACATCGTGAGATTCGAGTGGCTGGTCCCAACGGCACCGAAGACGAACTGGGCGTTGTTCGTCGTTGATACAACAGTGAATCCTGGTTTGCATTGTGGTTGGAGGGCCATCGATGGTGAGGACGGAAAGGAAGAGACTGGGCGCCAAATCTACAGCTTTGCAGTGCCACGTGTACCTACCCGAAGGCCTAAAATAAATATATCCATCAGAATCTACCATAGCCCAAGACTTTGGCAAGCAGCTCGAACACGCACTGCATTTATTTGCGTGCACAGATCCTTCTCCCTATTTTTATACAGTGATCGCGAGAAACCACAAGCCCGGCGTTGTGAAAATCACTACGGCGTAGACGGTAGAGTTCGCTAGAAGTCGAAATTATTGAGAGATACGGACTCTCGAGTCTCGACGGCGGAGATTCTATGGACAGCATGAAGTATAGAGCAGACATAGAACGAAGGCCATCAAGACACGATGAACTCTGCAGGAGGAGGGTCAAAATAATCTCAAAGAACTCGAGGACCGCATCCGTGGACGATTGCTCACTAGAATTTGGTGGTGTTCCTGAAAATCAACGAGTAAAGCGAAGAGCGTTGTTTAAATAATGAACCTCCCGGCGGCAGCCTTCCTTTCAAAATCGCATGTTCACATTCAAACATCAAAACCACCATGGACGGGTGATGGGAGTGTATATTGCGGCTCATCAAAAAATTGTGGCGCAAGAAAAGCTAGTTTTTTCGCTTGGATAATTGGATACACACACGATATCACCAGGCCCGGCACCATCCTCCGTTGCTGCCCACATACCCTCGCAAAACCCACACCATAACCGACGAAACTCGTGCTTTGGATTTTTTGCGTACACGCCCATCCCGGTGTGGAGCTCACAAGCTGCACCTTCCTGTCCCCCTGCCGGGACTGCCCTGCGCGCCAGCATTTATTTAACATGCCATTCGCTAATAAATAGAGCGGAGTGAAAGAGAGGAAGGAAGGAAAGAAACACTCGCCAGTCGGCTTTAGGATGACAATCCAGATTCTTCACTGGCCTCGCAGCTCATGCAGCACCCTCCCGCCTCTCGCGTGTCACACGCATACCATGCCGTTGGCGCGTCCACAGCGATCCGCGCAGCCGCGCGGGCCTATGAGTATATAGTACATGGAGCTAGGCTCGGCGAGAACGGGCGAAGGACGCGGATAAGCGTGTGCAAAGAGAAGGAGAGCAAAGAGAGGCTGTTGCCGAGTAGATCCGTGACGAGGAATGAAGCACAAGGCACCGGAACTCAAACTCCGCCACGGGGACGTGCTCTCCACCACCCCACACGCCCAACTCGTCCGCGTCTATGACCACCAGCTCCGTGCCGCTCTCTGCCATCGTCCGATCCACGCTGTCAGTAACCTTGCGATATGGTGGCGAATCTTCTGCACGCTGGCCCGTCGTCTCGGATGTCATCACCGTGGTCGTCTGTGACAATGTAGATGTGCGGCGAAATAGCCACAGGCCACGAAGTTCTAGGATCGTAATAGGCGCCTGGTCGAGCGCGGAGAGGAGCCCACAATTCTGGCTTGAGGAGTGCGTGCGTCGCTGCACTGTCCAAATCAATCCAGCGGGTCGCCTTGCCCGGAGTAAAAGCAATCTGGCTCTGGGGTGATCTATGATAGTTCACCTGGAGAGATTTTCGAGCGTCCTGAGCCCCAAGAGAAAAAGCTTGTGATGGATCATGGAAAGAAGAAAACATTTGATAGGTGGCTGTGAATATCCGATCAATGATCATCAATCGGGTCTTTGCTCCGAACCATCATCGTCGTCCTCAGCGCTGAACTGGCGTGACTGCGGTTTGAAGCTCTACATTCAGAACCACCTCCAACCGCATCCACATGCCACGGATCCCTTGATGCCTAGCGTCTTACAAGGAAATCGAGCGTGAAATCAAAATCGCGGAATATCACAAAACATCGACCTCCCTGGTGTTCGTGCAGATGCTTTGGGAATTAGGCCATGTATGCAGTACGTTCAAAGCTGACAGCTCAACTTCTCATGCGCCACAACTTTGATGAATATGGGTCGCGCCCCGAATCTCCAGAACGACATCGATGGCCGCGCAACGCTGCTACAAGGCCTCGAGCAGTCAGCCATTTCTGGAACACTATGCCTGCACTGGGGGCATATTCTGTGGATGATTTCAAAGAAGGAAATTCGGCGTCTCGCGCTCGAGACGATAGCCTAGTGTACCGGAATTTCGGATCGAAAGGTAGAGTAGCGCTGCGGCTGATCTTCATTTAGGTTTTGGGCCATGCTTAATTCCTAGAATGGCTTCTCAGGTTCCCCGCTCGCGCTTCAAATCATGCTTCCAATTCTGAATTGTCCCCGCGCTCATTCAAAATTTGTTTGGCATCATCTTAATTCGCTCTTCCATCCAGCAAAGAGTGTACCCGGATATGCTTTTGGGTAGGACGAGACGAATGGGCGACTTGATAGCTTCCTACAACCCAATAATTGTGTACATGTCCTCACCGAGTATTGTTGCTTTCGTGAATTCGGTGAGTGCAATTTGTCACTTGAAAGCAAAATCTAATCTCATAATACCACGGACTTGACCGGTGTTGGTGTGTGTCACTTTTGCTTGGTTTACTCCGGGACAGTTAAGGTACGCTTGGTTTCCTTGAGGTTCAAAATGACCTCATGGTTAAATAACCGAGGTAGTCTTACAAGGACGAGGGGACCACTGTTCAATGCAGAATAAGCGGAGCGGAGCCCGCTTTGTCCATCCAATCCCCTTCCTCATTTTTCTCGTTCACCCGATTTGAATTCAGGATTTCGCCGATATGATATATGTTCTTCAAGTTCAGGGCCGTCCAACTTGAAAAATTCGGATGTAAGTGACACCTTGCCCTGACTAAATTGTTTTAATATATGTTGACCATTTGAACCGCACAGGAAGCTCGGTTTATTTTTACTCTTGACGCTCCGAGTCCCGGCGCCATGCGACTCCATCGCAGAACTCTCTCGGACTACCTGTGGTCCTATTATCTGAGACTGGGTAGCTGGCCACCTTAGGAGTTTTCACCTTTTGCCTGTGTCCAGAGGGACATGGATAGAGGTATATAGAGTCTGAAACTAAGGTGTGCATCCTAGGAGTGATATGAGATAATTTACGCGAATTTACATGATGTTTACATGACTCACCGAATTTATTTTCCGGCGGTATCCCAAAAGGGGATCAAACGGGGTACCTGGCCACCCGCTATATCGCTCGTTCACACTCATGCTGGTCACCCCGATGCATCCTGAATCATCCAATAGATACAACTGAATTATTATACACACTGAAACAGTACATCTGGGACATACAAAGACCATAAATATTTTCTTTCAAGCCAAGGAGGATGGGCAAAATTGCTATGTTGAGGGAATGGCGTGTGCTACCAGGAACAGAGCAGATTTCTGACCCAAATTAAGGCCCATATCGATATATAACATGTATTAGGACATACCTCATCGCAAAACATGTGCCCCACATACCAGGAATCCCTCAAACAAAATCCATCTTTTCGGGCGAATAAAATTGGGTGGTTTTGGGTAGTAGCCCGCCGTGACCGCGAAGGCGCCAGGTCAAACGTCGAATGAAGCTGTGGTAACACAGTTCGAATAGTCTCGAATGCGACTGTCAAGTTCTAGGTCAGTAACAGACACCTGTGGTTCACTGCAGGGGTGGCCGGATTGTGCCACTTGAGATCAGGTCGTGATGCTCCTGGAGGGTCCAGAAGGTGAAGGGTAGTCATTTTCGCGGGTGGTGTGGCAGGTGAAGAATTGGTGGAGAACGAGCGTGAGGTCTGCGCAAGGGCTGTTCGGAGATAAGAAATCAGGTTCACACGCCGCCATCTCGATCAAGACCATCACACAACTTTTGATGGCTGCCTCGGTTCACCTCCAAATCTGGCATACGGTGTCCTCATAGGTCATATTCCGTCCCACAGGCGCCAAATCTCCAGGGTCTCTATCACACAGGCTCATATTATGCAAGTGGCCAGCTAGCTAGTGTGGCCAGGTAGGCAGTCGCTGATAATACTTTGCGGCTCAGCATGTCTTCACAGCCTTCTTTCCATGTCCGCTTTACTGTCGATATTGTTGGCAGAGCCTTGCACAGCTTCGATCCATATCTGGTTTACGTTCCACGCAGTCCAGCTCCGCCGTCGAGCGTGACTAGCTCTCAATATTTTCGTTTTCCACGAGATACTGACTCCGTCGTGGAAGGGAGAAATTCCGAAGAACAGGTGGAACTTCCCTGGGCTTTGCGCCATATTCTTCGCGCTTGCAATTCGCAGTAACACATAATATGAAAGGGTGTATGTTCCACTTGGCTTTTCTTTGCTTGATTCGAAATCAACCTGTTGTATTTTCGTTTTCCACGAGATACTGGCTCGGTCGTGGAAGGGAGAAATTCCGAAGAAAAGGTGGAACTTCCCTGGGCTTTGCGCCATATTCTGCATGCCTGCAATTCGCAGTACCAAATAATACGACAGGCTGTATATCCCACTGCGCTTTTTATTGCTTGGTTCGACACCAACCTGTTAAGAATTTCTCATCGAAGGTCTGTCATTGGTGCGTTCTCCATTCAATAGCGCTGAAAAGGCTGGGCACCCGGCCAGTTCGCATTGCCTGTCATGGGTTGCTGTGAATTCTGATCGATGTCCTTATTTTAGAACTTCACGCCGAAGACACGAGGCAAAGCTTTAATTTTGGTGCCCATTCTCTTTCTTAACGCTTCCACCCTGATATCGGCCTAGATCCATATTCGCCGTCTCTCGAGCGGTTATGCCTAGGCCAGCTCACGCTTATTCTCACACGATTAATAATCACATTCGCGGTGCGAGGAATTTGCTGAAAAAACACCACAATTGCTGATTCCTTCCAGGCGGTGAGGGGGGTCATGGCGGCGCGAGTCACGCGCAGGGCATTGGCGGTCGGGGAGGGTTTGGCGAAGGCCCCACCTTGAATTACAACATGACCGCATGCCGGCTCATAATGAACAACACTATAAATGACGGCAATAATCATTTCGACAATGCGCCCCAGGAAGATTTCCCGGGTAATATATAGCTGGTCTCTTGTTACCACGCGCGACACTTACCATCAACGACTAGAATTTGAGGTGATTCGGATGGGGAACATAAAGCTTAGGACCGAATTCAAAGAAATGTGTCTGGATGAGTCTGGCGTGGTTAGCCGAGCCGCGGGCGTTCGTCGGATGTACGCTGCGGAACTGCATCGAGATCCCGGACCCGTGACGGTCGCAATTTATGAGGGACAGGGCGCAGACAAGGTATGTCTACGCAAAGCGCTCCGAGATTTCTTTCCAAATGACCATCGCAGGAATGGCGAAAGCATGTCGCGAAATACAAGTCAACTCGGTGACTCCCAATAGCTTCCTTGATATTTCGTGTATTCACAACAGGCTGCGCAGCCATCCATATATCATGCAGCTTTACGGCTTGGCAAGCACCCGGGGACTCAGTGCGATGATCTTCCATGATGGTGAACCCGCCGATCTGACACGAACTCGAACTGAGACTGGAAATAGAACTGATCCCCTTCGAACAATTTATCAACCGCTTCCAACATTCACCTGTCCTGACCACCTACATTGCTACTGTGTGCGTACATGCTGTATTACTGGCCTTGGCCTCGATAATCCAACCGTATTAGGGAGGTTGTGCAAAAGCCGCACGAACCGCAGGCGGCTTTTTTGCATTGTGCAAAGCCGCACAAATAACGGAAGGTTTTATCAGCATATTTACATTCATTTCAGTGAAATATTGGTAAATCAGGTTCTATACAGCACTTCCAACCAATGGCCACACGTGATTTTCATCATTTTTTACGTCATTATTTCACTTCGCTAGACCCACTGTGCGGCTATGGCTGTGATGTAGCCGAAAAAGGTCATTTTTCACACTTCTTCCTCTCACCTGATGCCGGAATCAACCCTGATGGCTTTTAAAGTACTGCGTGCAAGGGCTGAATACATAATATATGGGGAAGCAAAAGCCGCACAGTACCGCACGCGACTTTGCACTATGCGAAAAAGCCGCATGCGGCTTCTGTGGCTCTTGCACAACCTCCCTATTATTCAGTGTGCCCAAAACCATGTATGAGGAGCATTCAGTCAAAGTTTATGCGTAATATCTAAGCATCGACTGTTTGCAGGAGGTAGAGGACTATTTTCTACGTGGTTTCCGCACCATAGTAATGATTTTATTGGTTCTTCAAGCTGGTCTTAATAGCTGTTTACAGATTCTTCGCAATTGGTCGGTCTGGATCCGCCCCGCCACAGGAAACCTCTGCGTGGATCTCATTCGGGCCCCGCAACAGAATAACAATCTCTTGTGGTGGAACACATACAATGGACGTCGCTTGGAAGACGTATCATTGAACGATCCCAATGCGGAGGCCATGATCGTGTCGACTTTCAGCGAAGGCCAATATCATAAACTTTGTTCTGAGCCCCCAATAGCCCAGTATAAGGAGCTTTCAGTTTCTACCCGACTTCCCATTCGCCTAGGTTCAATCTTCCGGTTAAATTCTCAAGAAGGGACCTTGTTCAGGATAGCTCAACATCTCAGCATGAACCTGGAGACCTCGATAAGCTGGAAGCATATTGGAGACGAAGCAGAAGTCCTGCCCAATTCCTGGATCAGGTATTTAGTCCGTTTGATTTACCTCTCTCGTTTGATTTGTTCCAAGATATGACTCCCACCAAGTTCGCAATCTTAGGTTCGAAATACTGTTGCACGATCCCAAGTTCTGGCTGGCACAAGCAAATTCAATTTTCACTCAACTTCAAGAAACATCGCATTTTGAAGATTATGGTGCGAGTTATCTAGTACGGTGCCTGGATCCTGACCAATTACCGAGAGCAGTCTGCGTGGATTCAATCCACTTCGACCTTCGATGTTTCCCGAACATGCACAATAATCCCGAGCCCGAGGGGTATCTCTTCGTTTGCCCAGCGGAAGACTTCCAAACCGAATGTGCTTCATTTCAGTGGCCAGACTGTCCGGCCTATTGGTCCCTGGAACCATCTGGCGCCACCCGCCTCAGCACAGAGGAAGCGAAAATCCTTGGCTTTCCCCTGATTCGCATTGAAACTATGATTTACGGAGACTCGTGGGGTAAAAGTGTTTATGACGGATTACGACGATTTCACCAAGGGAAAGGGTTTAATCCAGACAGTCGGGATGCAGCGAAACATTTAGGCTACCCGTTGTATACGCTCTCGAGTGATGTGGACGCTCCATGGCCGTGTGGTGAGTCAATTGAACAACCCATTATATGCTGGCTAAAATATTTTCAAAGTTGAGGACGGGTACTGTGGTGATGAAGCACATTGCCAGACATTGGGGCACTACTTGAATAACTCAACGATGACCAGTGCTCCTCCCACCAGGCCCACATCCCCGGACGCACTTTTCGCTTCTTCCGAAGACGCCCCTGTGGACCCCCTCGTCCCACGTCCACCGGCGAAAAGCACCAGGCTCATCCTCAGTACTCGCCTCTCCTCTTTCATCTTCTTCCTCCTCAGCACCGTCTCCGCACTTAGCCTCCTCCCCACCGTGATGTGAAGAGAAGCGTATTTATTACCATTGACTGTATCCAAACTACTTAGATTAAAAGTAACGGCATCGTAGATTCCGACACACGAAAATGCGATGCTGAGTTATATCCGCGTGAGGAGTCGTAAGAGATCTTCTCGTCCCATTGGCCAGCAGTTGTGAGAGTGTCCCCTGCCTGCAGCGCTCAGCTCCGGGCCCAAGACCAGCAGGATTGGGCCTCAGGTTTGATTTCTAATGGGCAAAGACTAACTCACTAACCCTCACTCACCGCCAAATCCAGCACAGGCGGCGGTTTTTGTGCCGATAATGAAATCGCACAGCATGTACCGCGAAATTCACAAACGAAGTTGGACAGACTTGAAGTTCATAACATCTTCGAAGGGTGTCAGATTAAGGTTTGCCGACCAGGAGAAGAACCGGTCAAAGAGAAATAAAATTGTGTTTTAATACCCACTGTAAGTTATAGGACGATACCAAGGCGCTGCCGTCCGACTTTCCTGGAAAATAGATATAGACCGAAGCCACCCCGGCTCGAGCACCGCAAGCAGCAGCATTTTCGCATCCTTCGTCCCTGTCAAAACGGAATATGTGTTAGTATTCATGTTTATTTTTATTCAAGAATAAACCCAGGAAAGACACTCGAGGGAATGGAGGAATAGAACAACTCACTGATCGACTCCCTCGTAACTAATTCTATGCTCGTCACCATCGCCTTGTGCCCGCGGAGCTTCTACACCGCCCTCCTGCTCTCGGCGTGTCACACGCCGCTGCCCACCGCGACATCCACAGTGGTATCACCGAACCTCGCTGCACCGTCGCCCGGGCCCGGCTCCCGCTCGCGTCGACTTTCTCCTACCCGACCATAGCAACGTGCGCTCGGAACCCACGGTACCCATGCACACGGCTGGGTGCGCAAGGACGGGGGCATGTTACCGGTGAACCTCTGCGGAGGCGTCATTCGAGAAGGGAGGTCATAGATGTGTGCCCGCTCTCCCAAAAAGCAATTAGATAGTAACAAAAAGAAGACGTACGTGGATCTCGATATTAAGACCGGCAGCGTATTCCCTCGCTCGCCCCTTCCGCACTCGATCACGCACCACGCGACCGCCAACTAGACCGTTCCCCACGTCCTTTAGCGCCATCTCACACGCGTCCGCGTCCGTTGCCACCAGGTCTATCCCGTTGCCCCGCCATGCGTGACGTCCAAAATCATCAGCGCAGGCTTTTCCGCAACGGTGGAGGTGTGCGACCCGGGGAGAGCGAGCACTGCAGATCGAGAAGTGAGCCGTATGCGTGCGAGAACGATTCGCCCAGAGCAGGATATACCTGTGCAGTCCGTACTCGTGCAGACTCTTCCACGGTAGCGATGCTCCTGCACCTCCATCTGCGCGCCATCTGATTTGACTGCGTCAACCACACCACGCGTCTGCGACACTACAAGAGCGGGCGGCGCCGGCGACAGCTCCTGAGGGAGGCGCCCCTGCAGAGCCAAAGGCGCACAGTGATGAGGTCGAGCGGTGCCGCTGTGAAACTCACCTTGGCACCGAGAATACCCTGCGGTGGTTCCCCTCCTCGCACTCGTATCATATACGTTCTGCCCCAGCAGCACGCCACCTCGCCAGCGTCGACAGGGAGTGGCGAAGACGAGGAGATTATGCGGGTGGGGGTACGTCTGCCTCGGGAACGTAGCGCGAATGAACGAGTTTGAGTCGTCGGGACCTCCAATTTACACACTCACTTTCTCCTCCATCTAGCCATTGTCGCTCTAGGGAGCTGGTGCTTCGCGTCCGTGGGGTGCGCAGATTGGCATTAACGCCCTTGACCTTTCGTTCTTGCTTCCAGAGACACCCCATTCTGCGAGAGCGGTCCCCACCCGAGCCTTGGCGACGACAGAGGAGCGACGATTCTCCAGAAGCTCCCAAGCACGGTGCAAAGATAAGTGGTGATCGAGAGTGGAGAGTCAAAAATGAGTGTGAAATTCTCGTGAGTCATCGTCCGTGTGCTGAGTATTGGCTGCCTCCGAAGGACACAAACGGGTGAAATCCTGGCCCGATTCGTTTTTGAGGGACGGCATTGTTGTGACCCTCCGCGCGGGCGTTGACGCGGACGGAAGAGGGAAAATTGAAGAGGCCGCTAAGCCCTCGGCCGACGGCTCCGAATCGGCTTTGCTTATCCCGATCCCCTTTGACTTAACTGCTTACCACCATGTCCATATCCTTGCTGATGCCAGACACCGTACCCCGGAAGACAAAAAGGTCTCGAATTCTGGAGTGTGGTCGAAATCATCTCTGTTGAGCGGTCTGGGACAACGACCTAGCAAATCGTGCGATGAGCCATGGCTCCGGCGGAATCGCATGTACCAGCGATCGCCCAGCAACCGAAGACTCGGAGCGCGAGCCTCCTGTTCGCTCGACTCCCTATTCGGAATCTTGGTTCTCCTCTTGGGTCTCAGCTTGGCGTTCCCAGTCTTGAGCCTCCACTTACGTCCCACGGATGCTCTTGTACTACGAGGACTGGCACACCTCGACAATAACCACTTTATTCTCTGACAGCATCCGCCTGATAACCTTGCGAATCAAACACGGTGGTCTAGAGCACTACTAAAGTTGCCTCTAGAGGGGGAATATATCCGTACAATTTCTTCGGATTCGCAACAGTGATAACCAGTTCCCCTCACACGATTGCATGTGGCCCTTCTAGAAAATCTCTCTCCATCGACGTAGGACCTTCACCTCCGGGATCTAGTGGCGACGATTTCTCATCTCCGGCTTTTATTGTTGAGCCCTTGAAATGGAGAACTATCTCCTGGGCTTGAATTTAAACGGTAATTTGCAGGGTTGCGTGCCCCACGTTCGCAGCAGCCATTTGTTTCTCAAGCTTCGGAGATCTCCAATGCAAACCACCTCGAGAATCCACGGGAATGCGGACCATAGTCAAGGATAGTTCTAAGAAAAAAACATATTGGGGACTCTCAGATCAACGCACGCAAGAGGAATTCTTCTTGCTCGGATCGTCTACCCGGCTTCGTTCTACATCTGTCCCCGGGTGTCTATTTTCCTGCTGGCGAGCACATCCAGCAAGCCTGTGGCTCGCTACTTCAATGATCTGGCTTACTGCGTTCGAAGTGGTCTCCGGCTCGCCTGAGGTTCTCGGATTTGATCAAGGTGTCTCGACCGCCGTCAACTTGCTGCTTTCAACGGATTTGGTTTTATTTTCAAAATACGACTCCCACCGAGTCCATAATACCGTCCTATCAGTATGCACTGGCAAAGACCCGTCGGACGTAAATGGTTTCTGGCTTGGACAGGCGAATTGCATCTTCACTCAACTTTCAACAAATATCGCAGTTTCGAGGATTATGGTGCGTGTCTTTCAAGTTCTCTGTGTCTTAACAACCCATACAGGTTTACTCACTTTTGCTTGATTTACTCCGGGATGCTTAAGGTACGCCTGCTTTCCTTAAAGTTTAAATTGACCTCATGGTTAAGGTAGTCTTAGAAGGACGAGGGGACCACTGTTCAATTCAGAATAAGGGGAGCGGCTCCTGCTCTGTCCATCTAATCCCCATCTTCATTTTTCTCGTTCACCCGATTTGAATTCAGGATTTCGCCGATATGACATATATTCTTGAAGTTCAGGGCAGTCCAACTTGACATTTTCGGGTGTAAGTGAAACCTTGTCCTGACTAAATTGTTTTAATATGTGCTGACAGTTTTAACTGCACAGGAACCTCGGTTTATTTTTGCTCTCGCCGCTCCGAGTCCCGGCGCCATGCAACTCTGTCGCAGAGTTCTCTCGGAGTACCTGTGGTCTTACTTCTTTTGCAGCTCGGCATGACTTAACAGCTCTCTTTCCACGTCCGCTTACTGTCGATATTTTTGGCAGAGTCTTGCACAGCCCTCCATCTATATCTGGTTTACCTTCCACGCAGTCCATCGCCGCCATCGAGCGTGACTAGGTCTCGATATCTTTGGTTCCCACGAGATACTGACTCTGTCGTAGAAGGGAGAAAATCCTAAGAAAAGGTGAAACTTCCCCGGGCTTTGCGCAATATTCTTGGGGCTTGCAATTCGCTGTACCAAATAATACGAAAGGGTGTATGTTCCACTTGACTTTTATTTGCTTGATTCGAAAACAACCTGTTGAGAATTTCTGATCGAAGGTCTGTCATTGGTGCGTTCTCCATTAAATGGCACTGAAAATGGCGGGCAGTTTGCATTGCCTGTCATGAGGTACTGTGAATTTTGATCGATGTCCTTATTTTAAAACTTCGCGCCAAAGACACGAGGCAAAGCTGTGATTTTGGTGCCCATTTACCTCGATATCGACCTAAACTCATATCTGCCATCTTTCTAGCGGTTATGCCTCAGCCAGCTCACACTTATTCTCACACGATCAATAATCACATTCACGGTGGGAGGAATTTGCTGAAAAACACCACAATTGTTGATTCCCTCCAGGCGGTGAGAGGCCATGGCGGTGCGGGCCACGCGCAGGGTATTGGCGGTCAGGGAGGTTTTGGCGAAGGCCCCACTTTGAATTACAGCGTGACCGCGTGCCGACTCATAATGAACAACAATATGAATGGCGGCAATAACCATTTCGACAATCCGCCCCAGGAAGAGTTCCCGGGTATATCTGTTCTCTTGTTACCATGACCATCAATGACCAGAATTTGAGCTGATCTGGGTGGGGAACATAAAGCTGAGGAATGAATTCAAAGAAATGTGTCTCAATAAGTCTGGCGTGGTTAGCAAAGGTGCGGGCGTTCGTCGGATGTACACCGCCTGACCACCTACATTCGTGGCTACTGTGTGCGTAAATGCTGTATTGCTGGCCTTGTCCTCGATAATCCAAGTGTATTATTCAGTGTGCCCAAAACCATGTATGAGGAGCAGTCACTTAAAGTTATGCGTGATTTCTAACCATTCACTGTTTGCAGGGGGCAGAGGTCTATCTTCGTGGTTTCCATCTCGAAGTAATTCGTTTGCTAGTTCTTCTGGCTGGTCCTAATATCGGTTTACAAGGTTTTCGCAATTGGTCGGTCTGGATACGTCCCGCGACAGGAAACCTCTGCGTGGATCTCATTTGGGCCCCGCAGAATGACGATCTCTTCTGGTGGGACATATTCAATGCACCTCGCTTGGAACAGGTGTTATTGGACAATCCCAATGCGGAGGCCGTGATCATCTCGACTCTCAGCGAAGACGAATATCATTAACTTTGTTCTTGGACCCCAATAGCCCAGTATAGGCACCTTTCAGTTTCCACCCGACTTCCCATTCACCTAGGGTCAATCTTCCGATCAAATTCCTAAGAAGGGACTTTGTTCAGGATAGCTGAGCCTTTCAGCATGAACCTGAAGACCTTGATAAGCTGGAAGCGTGTCGAAGAAGAAGCAGAAATCCTGCCCAATTCCTGGATAAGGTATTTCATCTGTTTGATTTACTTCTGTACTTATCATTTGCTTCAAGATATGACTACTGCCAAGTTCGCAATCTTTGTTTAGAAACATCGTTGTGGCCCGATCACAACTCGGAGAAGTTCTGGCTGGCACAAGCAAATTCGATGTTCACTCACCTTCAAGAAACATCGCATTTCGACGATTACGGTATGACTTCACCAAGCTTGGTGCTTGGATCCTAACCAATTCACGAGAGCAGTCTGCGTGACTTCTACCTTCGATGTTTCCTGAACACATGCAATAATCCTGAGCCTGAGGGGTATCTGTTTGTCTGCCCGGCTGAGGACTTCCAAATCAGGCCTGCTTCACTTTGGTGTCCAGACTTTCCTGCCTATTGGTCCTCAGAACCATCTGGCGCCACCCGCCTCAGCATGGAGGATGCGAAAAGCGTTGGCTTTCCCGTGATTCACATTGAAAACTATCATCAGTGGATACTCCTGGGAGAAAAGTGTTTACAACAAATTACGGCGATTTCACGGGGACAGAGGGTTTGATCCGGATAGTCAAGATGTTGTGAATCATCTCAACTACCCACTGTTTAAGCTCTCGGACTCTCCATTGCCGTATGACGAGTCAATTCAGCGACCCATTATATGCGGGCTGAAATATTTTCACAGTTGATGGATTATGGTGTAGTGCTTGGAGGGATGAAGCACATTGCCAGAAGTTGAGGCACTACTTGAATAACTCCATGATGATTAGTGCTCCTCCCACTCAGTCCACATCCCCGGACGCTTTTTTTGCCTCCTCCAAAGACACACCAGTTGACCCCCTTTCATTCATTCATTCATTCATTGATCCATTAGAGTGCTGCGGGCCCCTTGGGGCCCATGTCGCACTTTACAAAGTGTCTATGTGTATGTAATGGCTGGCTGTGAGTGTGTATCATAGGGTTCGTGGATGGCTGGGGAAGGGAGAGGTGGTGTGTGCCGCGGGTGTGTATCGTACTGTTCATTGATGTGGGTTCGTGTGATAATAATAAGGAGATCAGATTCGTAACTCGTTTGCTATCTAGAGGAAAAGAAAAGGGAAAGGAGATTCGGGTAAGTAAGAGGGAGAGAGAGAGGGAGGTGTTATATGTCGTATCTTGGGAAACGGCCTGTGTTGCGCACAAATGCGAGGACCAGGGCGGCTTCGGCTTTGGACGAGATTAGAGAGTGGAGTGAGAGACGGGCGGTCTTGACGCGGAGTATGAGACGGAGGCGCGAGGTGCGGTACGCAGGGCAGATGAGGAGGTAATGGGGAACGGACTCGTGGACGGTGCAGTGGGGGCAAAGTGGGGAAGGAGCAAGGCTGAATCGGTGGAGGTAAGCGTTCAGACCGATGTGGCCAGTGCGCAGCTGGGTGAGTATGCTGCACTGTGGCCTGCTGAGGTCGGTGTACATCCTCTCCAGCGCCTTGGAGGGTGTCGCGACATCGAACGCCGAGATGCGCGCGTGGCGGGGGATGCTTTCCACTTCATGCTCCATTGCGCGGCAAAGGCCTTCGTTCCCGCCGCAATTGCCGCCGCTCGACTAGAGGGGAGGGGGCGTTCGAAAAGGAGGATTCGCGACGCGAGGGGGAGAGTCTCGCCCTGGGTCGCGGACTTGGCGCAGGCATCAACCATCTCGTTGCCCTCGATGCCGACGTGCGCTGGCACCCAGTGGATTTTTATCCTCAGGGTACGGCGGACGCGGAGGAGGCGGGCGAGGAGGGCGTGGAAGGTGGCCAGGAGATATTGGCCGGGCTGCGGTTTGGGGGAGGCGAGAGCGGTGATGGCAGGTTGGCAGTCCATGAAGAGGTCGACGTCCGTGAGGCGGGGGGTGTTTGCAATGATGTCTAGGGCGAGGATGGCGCCACATACTTCGGATTCAAAGACGGTGTGTTCGCTATCAGAGCCCAAGTGCTTCTGCCTGCGCGCCCCTAGTTTTCCTCCCTTCATTGCCACTGCCGCCGCGCCAACTCCTCCCTCGAATCCCGACCCGTCCGTGAACACACAGAAACCACCTTTCGCTACGATCCTGTCCATCGAGGCGCGCGCTGCGTCCTTGTCTTCTGCGATGCTTGTGGAGAGTGCGTGAGCTGGGAGCGGCGTGAAGCGTCGCGGAGGATCTATGGTCTCGAACTCGTTGCGGAATATGGGGAATGCAGCAATGAGATGGTGGATGGGCGAGCGGTGGAAGCGGGGGACTCAGCGGCAGCGGGCGAAGGTGCTGCAGACGGGGTTGGATGCAGGGAGGGCAGCGAGGCGGGCAGCTGCGTTGTATGCAGCACGGTTAAGGCGGAGGTGGATTGGTGCAATATTGGCATGAAAGTTCTGTGTGTCAGTGGCGGTGGTGCGGAGGGAGCCCGTGATGAGTTTGCATGCTTGCCGCTGCACCTTGCCCAGGGCCTTTGTGATCCAAACCGTGCCGCTCCTCTTCGCCCTGTCCCGTTCCTTCACTGGGTGGTACCAAAGCGGGAGCGCGTACTCCATTCTCGGGACCACCACTGTCTGGAAGAGTTGACGCGTGAAAGAGTGTGGGAGTCCGAAGGTGGGGGAGGAGATACGGGATAGGGCAAAGACCGCCTTCGTGCCTCATTGTTGCGCGAGCTCGACGTGGTTTCGGAACGTGAGTTTGTAGTCAAGTAGGATGCCTAGTAGTTTTACTGTTGTCTGTGGTTCCACCACGATGTCGCTGATCTTGAGTGGAACTGGGTCGTAGTGGGTGGAGTGTTTGCGTGGGGGGACGAAATGGATTAGTTGGAATTTGGGGAGATCGTAACAGAAGCCGATGCGCTTGGCTACCGGGAGAGCAGTGCGTCTCATGTAGCGGCGGAGCAGTGCCGTCGTCTGGGCGGTGGAATGCGCTACCTCCATGTGGGAGTTATCGTCAATGTACCCGAGCGTCCCGTCGATCAGTAACTCATCCGCAAAGAGGAGGTAGAGGAGAGAGCTGAGAGGCGAGCCTTGCAGGAGACCGTTGGGAACGGGGGAGGGGGCGGAGAGGTGGTCGTCGAAGATCAAGCTGGTGCTGCGCTCAGATAGGAAACTAGCGATCAAGCGCACGACTGGGGCGGGGAAACCCTTCCTCTCGAGCGAGCGAACCAGATGGTCGTGGCTCACGGAGGGGAAGGCTTGAGAAATGTCCATTAGGAGAAGGCTGGCAACCTTTCCTACGCGCCAGGCGTCCTTGACACATTGCACAAGCTGGAGCAGCGCATCAACGGTGCAGCGGCCAGGACGGCCTCCGAACTGGTTGGGGGAGAGGAGGCCGTTCCTCTCCGCGAACCCGGAGAGCCAATCGGTGAGCACAGACTCCACCACCTTGCCGAGGCATTCCTCCTCCTTGTCCCATGTCTACCCACGAAAGGCACCTCAGACGCACATTCCAATTCAACGTGCAGATTCAGCAGGCTGAAGAAGAACTACTTGTCTTTTGGAAAGTTTAAATGATCTGCCAGTGGTCTGGGTTCTGAGTTCTAGGTCCAAATATGTGTCCAGAAAACGGGCCGAAACCTATTGTCATTCTGCCGCATGAACATCCGATGAGATCAATAAACACCGCTTCGGCCTCTTTTCAAAATCGACCACCCTCAATGAAAGGCACATTTCTCCAGCATGCCACACCACCTCAGTCACGTGAAAATTTAGTTTATAAGCTAGCCAAGTCAGCTGAGTGAGATGACTGTTGTCAGCCAAAATTTGGTGCTTCGTAATTTGAACAGAATTTGCCGTAACACTGAAACGTGTGCCGGCGGTCTATGGGTGAAATCCACTACAATGCAAATCCGATGGGCTGAATGCAATGAAGAAGTGCGCTCTAGTTCAGGATTCACAAATCCTGAAACCAACACAAATCCCTAAAACAACAACCAACCAAACTCCACGAGTGATTCCGGATGCAATCCCAGAGAGTGCGACCGAGTACGGGTCTTTGTGTACCAATAGAAGATACACGGGAACAGTTGTTTAATATTTGCGGATCGCAGCAAGCGAATCCAGGATTGTCCGCAGACAATGGTTCAATTTATAGTTTTGCAACTCTGGGTCACCCACTCTAACCTCGTAAGACAGGAGCAGTGAACCAATTTGACATGCAACACGCAACAAATCCGGAACACACGTAGGACACAGAGAACACGCAGGACACACACAAGTAACATGCAGAACATGCAGGACACGTACACGTACACGCAGGACCATGTAGAACACACACACACGTACACGCAGAACACACAAGGGAATATCCCGAAAAAGCTGATAGATTGATAGTAATCCGAAAATACAAGCACGTCCCCAAGGACAGCCTCGATGAATCAAGCCGGTGGTTCCGCCCTTCTGTACTTGCTGGTACAAGCTGCCCACCTTATATACTGTACATCTAACAATAACTTACAAACATAATACATTAATCATCGGTGTAACCATGTCCGTGACTCGAGAATATGAAATAATGATTGCCAAGCTTGCTGACTGATTATTTTAGATCCTGAAAATGTTAGTTCTGGATTAGTCCCTCAGGACATTGTGGTTGGATTGGATAGCCCTTCAAATGCCTCTTTATAGACACCCTGAACTTTTGTATAGCCCAAGAGCTACCCTAGACTGTTTACCCGTCGAGGTGGAACCTGGTTGAGCAGGCTCCCTATTTGTCTGAATTATTTCTGACGTGATCGGGGCCCTGACTTGGCACCCGAGTGGTCCTAGTATTCTGGATTTCTTGGGCGCACTACTTGTGTCCCTTGAAGGATTCTTGGAAATCCGGAACCTTGGGTCTTTTGCCTACAATTAGACACCCTGGTCCCCTTCATAGCTCAAGTAAGGACCTTCTTCCTAAATTGGGTTCGAACTCGGTTGCTATATTAAGCCGATCAATATTTGATGGGCATATGACACCACATCCAGATCCGGCCTGTTCCGGTCTGAAAGGTTCTGGGTCATCACGTGATCGAACACGTCGCCTCATTGGTACAAGCATGGACAAACAATGTTGAAACTCATTCAAGATGAACTTGCTTTGAGTTCCACAAATAGGCACAGAATGGATATTTTATTCCCCAATGTTCGTTTGGACTATCCGCAACCTCCTGCCCATAGTACGACAGTAGGATCCAGAACCAGCGGCATATTAATCGGAGGCACCCAGTATGTGTGTTTTCTGGACTGCAGGCAAGGTTTATGCCGATGGAAGCGGCACTTTCTAGTCACGGAAGTCGGACCGAGAACTGATCCTAAGGCCCTTAAGGGCTGGAGAATTTTCAGGTGATCTCTAAGGCTTTACTAACGTTGAGCGTGCTGAGCCGGGGGGCTATTGCTGATATGGTGGACGATTATCTTCTCGTCGCGAACAAGTGAGTGGGTTCGTTCTCTTTGAACAATAACGCAAACCATTCATTAGCGTAGTAACCGACGGCTTATTCGTAAGTCGCCCATTACATCGTACTTCCTTATCTCACTTGAAATTGGCAGATTCATCGCTGCTACGTCATCTGGGGTCGGAACATCAAAGTCGTGATAGTTCCAGCACTAGCATTGGTAGCTACTACGGGTAAGAAGTACCTACCAGGACGACTGTGCATAGCTGCAGTCGTGACTGTCGTGTTTACAGTCATTGGTTCTCTGGGCGCACACCAGGGTGACGCAGAAGACAGCTTAGACCGACTTGACTACTGCCTGGCGTTCGGAATGATTGTCCTGACGAACGTGACGCTTATGGCGCTGACCGGTACATCTTCAATTCTCTGTCCCATCTTTTCCCTTTCGACCATATTTATTTCCCTTGCAGCCGGACGTATTTGGTGGATTCGACGCGACGTCCGCACCGTATTAGGACCCTCCGTTATGCGCACGTATGACACTGTCATCACCATCATGTACGACGACGCTTCTCTCTGCGCATGACCAACTTACGAGCGGTAACTCTGAGTCCAGATTGGAATCCGGCGCCGTCTACTGCATCAGCATCATCCTGTACCTCATTGCTACGGTGCGTTTGGACAAGCGGGATTCCTTGCCGGCGATCAGCATTTTCCGCGCAGCCATACCGCAAATTATGGTGCGTGTGATCCTTCAATTTCCCAATCCTTTTGTCTACCATGGCTCTCTGAACATTCGCCGGCCTTTGCAGAACATCGCGCCAATATTGATCATCGCTCGAGTTGGCTCTGGGCGCAGTACTGATGATGGAACCAGTGCGCAATTAACCACACCGATACCTACTTGTTTTTCGTGGGTATCGGAGTCTGTCTAGGAGATCATAGTGTACAGTCATCGGAATTCTTTCTTCCGATGACTGCTCGACGGCATTCGTTCCAGATGACAAGGGGTTGCCTTCGCGGGCTGGCATCCTCTTTGGTGAAGGCAGAGTTCTTACAGTAGTTAAATCTGGAATATTACAAAAAAAAAGTCGTTGACTCCAAACAATGTTTGTTGAGCATGTGGATGAATCCCCTTCGTACTTTCGAATTAGAAATAAAGGCCGTCGTGAATCAAGACCCAAATTTTTAACCGTCAAGCATTGACAGCCGTTGAACGTAATAGCGTAGCAAAGGACCAAGGATATCTGCTTTCTGTGGACGGTAAAGTTAAACCCTTGAGGTTGAAAATGACAGATTATGCGTGGGATATGAAGCCGAATCTGCGGGGACGATTTCACGAAGTATTTGATGTACTAGAAAGCGCCGACTCTCTCGGCACACCTTGCCTGCGCAGAGTTGCAATGGAGTTGCGACAAATTCTGTTAAAGTAAAATATCTACTTCGTCTGGGTCCTCCTTTTTACCAACAGTCCTCTCATATCAAATAGGTCTTCTTGACCTTGAATAGTCGGGTCAGCGTAGGGCTCGCCGCCTTCTGCGGGTTGGTCGGGATCCTCTGGCAAAATCTGGTCGGCGATCTTGAAGCATTTTTGGCATGCCGCTGAAATGCGGTTAGATTTGGGTGCAGCAAAGAAAGGGGAGGAGTAATGGACGCACCCGGATCTCGCCCGCTGTCTTTTCACCCGCCTGACAACGAACGCAATGAAAGAGACCGGTGCCGTTTTTCCGGATGATCTCAATGCTGACTCTGTCCGGATACTTGACCTTTCTGGTGACGGTTTGATATTCAGTTTTAACATGATGATCATGGGACACATTGGGAATATTTTTCTTGGATTAGCCGCAGTAATCGGCGGCATCGGCCCGGGGGTCAACCGGAGGCGGGGCAGCTTTGATGTTGGAGAACAGTGTAGAATAGTCAGGAATATTATGGAACAATCTGTCAGTATGTAGTATGTTCTACTCTCGCGGTACTGCCTATGACTATGCATATGATTCACTATGACTCGTGAACTCAGTAGCTATATAAACCGGTGTAATTATCAATTACGGTATCAATACAATCTACTGTGAACCATCCAAAACTTCTGTGTGATTATTCGAGCGAACCCCAAACTATCCGCGTGGGATAGCTGTGTGCCTCAGGAGTTGAAGGAGAGCAATTCAGGTCTGAAACACGGGAGGATAAGTTGAATTGAGGTTCTCTGTAATAAAAGAAAGGCTCAGAGGGCGAACTGAGTCGTCGATACCATGGTGATCCGAAGAGTCGGACAATACGGTGGCGTCCCAATAAGAAATAAGCTGATGGTTGGCCAAAGGTCGGCTGCTGCATCGCACTGTGATAGAAGAGTCTTGAGGAAATCTAGGAAACATGTCAGGATCACATGCACGAGGAGGGGATAACCCAGTGGTTACAAAACGGGCTAGACGAACTAGATCTCTACTTGTGCTAGAAAAAAGTGATGGACGGTGGGTTTTGAGGCACTGCCAGACGATAAGAGCATATTTTGGGACGAAATAAAATGCAAGATAGGTCAGAATGACTAGGAGCACATTTCCGAGATATTGATAAAATCAAAATACTTTGATTTCCTCTCAGAACATCAATACATGTGAAAATGACAATTTGCAAGTCAATCAAATAATTTTTTTTAACAAAGGTGGATGACCAGTATTGTAGGTCTAGGTGTGCTATTCAATCTGACATCTTGGAATTTGAAAAAAAAATACCGGGGTTCAGGTGCTTCAAATCGAGAGTTTTGGCTGATTTGAGCCAATTTTAGTCATTTTGTTCATTTTGCGACGCAAATATCTCGATATTACCTAAATATTTTTGGCCCTTTCAAGTTCTCAGATGTAATATTACATCCAGCTCTACAATATGAGTGATTTACCTTTGTTAAAAAAAGTTATTTGATTGACTTGGAAATTGCCATTTTCACTTGTATCGATGTTTTGATGGGAAATCAAAGTATTTTGATTTCATCAATATCTCCGAAATATGCGCCTAGTCATTCTGACCTATCTTGCATTTTATTTTGTCCCAAAATATGCTCTTGTCATCTGGCAGTGCCTGAAACCCACCGTCCATCACTTTTTTCTAGCACAAGTACAGAAGAGCTAAAATTGTGAGGTATCGAGGCCACCTAGTTTTCAAGTGGACACGGAAGTCTGTGCATGATAAGAATGAAAGACCTGATATTACACATGCGCGTGTTTAGATGTTACAGCTTGTTCTGTGCAAATGAAGCGACGAAGTGAGGGCCGTACTGTAGAACTAAAATCCATACGTTCCAGATATTTAAGCGTTCCAATCGGTCGCCCTGGAAGGAAAGAATAAGGAAACGGATTTTGGTAATCCTTGGAATCGACGCAGGAGCACAGCCTTTAGAAGCAAAAAAAAGTCAGAATATTGGACAGGTAGTTAGTTAGGTTGAAAACGAACCTCTCGAATCGGGGGGCACACAGGTGCAAGTGAGTGCTGTAAATGATGAAGATAAGATCTGGGAGAAAGGACTGGGAGCTGCGTGGGGACATATCTTATGATGAGTGAAAGGCCGGCTAGCAGACTGCAAAGTTTGTGAAGGAAGCAGTGCAACTGACTACAAAATGAAGGCATGGGTTAGTTTTCGCAAGGAGTGCAAAGTTTCAAGTTCAAATGAAAGTACGTACACCAGCAGTGAAGGAAAGAGACTATGAAAGAGATAACATCATGAAAAAGATTGAATCGAGCTGAATGCCGCTTGAGTAGTGTCTGGAAGTGAACACAAGGCAAGTTGAATCTGAAAAAATAGCAAGCCTCAATCAAGGTTAAGAGTACAAGATGAAGTGAAGTACATACTGTTATTGGATAATAAGACGCGCAAGTCAAAACCTGATCCAAGTGTATGTCGAAACTGAGGGGCAAAGGATGAAAAGAAACAATAGTCTGGATAGTTTACTTACTAGAACCTAAGTAACTGTAACAACAAATGAGATGTAGCTTGCAATGCCGATAGCATGATATCTAACTGTCAAGTAGAGTTGGTAAGTGAATAAATGCCAATACGAAAGGTGACGCACCTCTGCTTCAATTATGAATCCAGACTTGAACTCAAGTCGGATCTAATACAAGTAAGTCGCCTTTCATTTCAAACCGATAAACCAAACATACTTCGATTCATACCAGCATGGTTTCGGCCTTCGAGGGCATAGTCTTGCCGTTTGTTCGAGACGCTTCATAGTAAGAGAACGATTTGAGATGGCAAGTCAGTGGGATTTAAATAAAAATGAGAACGTACCTCGAAGTATACGAGCATAGCAACAGCGTCGAGAGTTTGGCGAGGCCAAAATCTAAGCAAGCAGGGTCAATGAAGAGAATGAAGGAAAGAGGCCGGTTTACCCTTCCTTCGAGTGTTCATGGCCCTTTGAACCATATGGATCCGTGGTGAACGATCAATGAAGTACATGCATAATGGATCTGGAAGGTCCAAGATCAATCAGAACAGAGTGAAAAGACAATCAAGACTTACTTTAAGTCAACTTGAACAATCATATTGACGGCCTCTTGATTCTCAACCCAGATAAATTTCGAGGATGGTACGGCTATGTGCTTCAGGTCAGTAAAAGTGAATGACTAGGAATGACAAAGAAAGCACCGAAGTCCACAGTACCATGGTTTCTGCATTCAAGGACGCAAAGCGCGAAGGCGCAGAGGTAATATCTGAGCAGATCAGGTTGGTATGGCAAAAAAAAGTCAGTAAGAGAGTCGAAACAAACGGTAAATGGCAGCGATCTAGGTAAGTCAAGTCAGTAGAGTAATGGAAACGGAGTTGAATACAGCAGACTTCGGATTAAGGAAGTTATCCACAGACGAAAGGAAAATGAATACAAAAGACGAAGTCAGTAGAAAGAGAAGATTAAGTGGAAATTGAAACGCCATCAGTTCAAATATATTGGTGGTAGGTTGAGAATGAACTCGGAGAAAGTCCAAGAGCAGAATCTATGAGTCAGTAAGAAGGATCCTTCAAATCAAAGGTAACGCACCGGCCGCCGGAGAAGATCAAAAGAACTCTGACCTCAAGGTGGGCCCGGGCTGTCATAATCTCAGCCGCGTAAAGCGTAATTTTTGCCTTTCAAGACGAGTTGAACACAAGTAAAAAAGAAAGAGAATGTAGTGGACGGCACAGTAGCATAGTAATGGGATTAATTCCAGCATCTGAAGAACTTGAATCAGTGAGTGAAATGTAAATGAAATCAAGGCGGACTTACCTCCGAGTGCACGACTCGGCCGACCGTCGGCCCTTGGCCTTTTTTGGTAATTTTCCGGAGTCCGCCCATCTTGCCTCTTTCTTTCTTGCGGGAGAGTGCGAAAAAAAAAGTCGCTATTCATTCAATGAGGGCTGGATACAATAGAAGAAGGTGGAAGGCAATTAAGCAGGACACAAGTACAGAGGAAACTGACTGTTACTGATAAAGTAAGGGTCGACGAGGGAAAAATGGTCCAATGCTAATCTGCGCGTAGATATCTGGAACGTATGGATTTTAGTTCTACAGTACGGCCCTCACTTCGTCGCTTCATTTGCACAGAACAAGCTGTAACATCTAAACACGCGCATGTGTAATATCAGGTCTTTCATTCTTATCATGCACAGACTTCCGTGTCCACTTGAAAACTAGGTGGCCTCGATACCTCACAATTTTAGCTCTTCTGTACTTGTGCTAGAAAAAAGTGATGGACGGTGGGTTTTGAGGCACTGCCAGACGATAAGAGCATATTTTGGGACGAAATAAAATGCAAGATAGGTCAGAATGACTAGGAGCACATTTCCGAGATATTGATGAAATCAAAATACTTTGATTTCCCATCAAAACACCGATACAACCGCATGGACGAATATTAGGTGTGGTGTGCGCATTACTATTGCTAAAGTGTACAGGTTACCCACATCATTTTCCGTTTCCAATCGAAGACGGAAATGCACGATACAGAGTTCGAATTGTTGCTCTAAAACATTCAAGAAATTGGCCCAATCGTCGCAGCACGTTATAAGACAGGCAGTCGGAACAGCCTTATATAGGTTTTGTGGTGTGTGGGTGTGACAGACGGGAAGAACACTTTGAAAATTCGAGTTATGGTCTCGGAATTTTCTTACGGCTGCGATTGCCTCGGAAATAATTATTCAAGGTCAAATCATGAGCATTTTCTAGCGAAATCTTCAAACTTCACTGAATTTTTCATTATGCTCCCTTCTTGTCAGCAGCAAAGAACTGAGACTGAACTGGTTATCAAATAGGGCCCATTATCGATATCTGCTGGGCCTGCATTATCCCTGATTTTTTTTGAGCGCACCTTGTCAAGCCAATCGCCATACAAGGTCAACCTCCGGACTCGAGTTCGCACAATCCTTGCGCCGTTGTGACTAACTCTTTTTAGCGTTTTTATGAATCAGGCCGTTGTGGAGCGGGTCTTTTCCTTCTTGAAGAACACACCGAAAGACCATCGCAATCAGCTGGGGCTCAAGAAAATGGAAAAGACGTTGAAAGTGAGTGTAGTATAACAATTAATTCAAATTATTCGTTAACATGAACGGCAGGTACACACAAAAATTCGCTCTGAGCAGCGCAAGGCTGGGGTGTTGAAAGACCGCAAAGCCCGCCAAAACCCTGCAACTCACAAAGTCGGTGTACCCAAATCAGTATTAAGAACGATTACATAAATACTCATAATCCTAAATTATATTGCTCATTCCCGTGGATTCTCGAGGTGGGACTGCAGAACGCGTTGGCGTTGGAGGCTTTTCATGGTCTAGTCAACCCTATCCAAATTGTCGTCTAAATCCCTTCATTCCGAGCGCTCAGCAATAAGATTGGGATGAACCCCTAAGGGATGGTAGATTTCCTTCGGCAAAAATTTGAACTCCGGATGGCACAATTGGGTGTAATCTTTGGCTTCCTGGCATGGCGTCTTCAATAATTTCGGGGAGTGTTATTGACATGTTCAAGGTAATTCGGAGAACGCCGAATCAGAGACTTGGAGTTCATCGGCGGATCTTCCTGTGTTGGACACACCTAGGCTAGGGATCGTCCTGCATAAATTTGGTCTTTCAATGGTGATTTTACCCAAAGATGAAGGATATTCGAATACAATCTAGTGCGATAAGTGGTGGTCTAATTCCCAACAAAGTGCGGCATTCTCAAGATCACACGCAGCGCTGTAGCTCTCAACTTCCAGAATTAAATTAGTCATTGGAATATGCCGATTTGTTACGACTCACCATACGCCGAACGAGTAACCTCCCCTGAAAGCTTCAACAGCGGGTAGCCAAGAGATTGTGCAACATTCTGACTGGTGGGATCTAACCCTTCATTTGGTGAAACCGCCAGAGTCCAGTGTAAACACTGGTATCCCAAGAATATCTAAAGACAAGAGTTTCAATATGAATGTCGGGAAAGCTGAGTAGTTTTGCGTCCTCCGTGCTGAGACGGGCAATGCCAGACGGGTCAAGAGACCAATAGGCGGGGCAATCTGGCCATTGAAATAGTTCTGGTTCGGTTTGGAAGTCGTTGAGTGGACAAACGAATAGATATCCCTCAGTCCTGTGAGAATCGTATGTATTTGGTAAACATGGAAGATTGAACCTGATTTCTTCCACGTGGACTGTTCTCATGCATTAATACATGACAAGACATCAAACTTTGATCGCACCATAATCCTCAAAGCACGAAGGGTTCGGAAACAGAGTGAAAATATGATTTGCCTGTGCTAGCTAGGACTTGGCTGCGTCGAGTGGAGACCGGATCCATAGTGATAATCCGGGATAACCTGCTCGGCGAGTGTTGTACCTTGGAACAAGAACAGATGAGAAGGAAACTAATCAGTGTCGAAAACGAAATACCGAGTCCAGCCATTGGACATGATGTCTGCTTCGAGTCCACAATAATCCCAGCAAGGTTTATAGCCAATGTTAAGAGATGCTGCGATCCTGAACAAGGTCCCGCGTTGAGAATCCGACCGGAGAATCGACCCTGGGCCAATTGACATTCGGGTAGAGATAACAAGGCTCCGATATTGTCCGCTTGGAGAGCTAGAACAGAGTTCATGATATTTGTCTTCAGTTAGATTCGAAATGATCGCGACCTCTGCTTCAGGGTGGTCCAGTGATACGTTCTCCAACCGCCGCCCATTAACTCTCTCCCACCAAGGAAGTCTGAAGTCTGTTCCCTGTCCCTGGAGGAGATCCACACAGAGTTCGCCTGTTGTGGGGCGTATCCAGGCCGACCACTTATGAATGTCGATGATACAGCCAATGTTGTTCATGTCATCGTTTATGGAGTCCAAGTCCATGGAGGCGCCGCCGTCCGTGTCTGCCACGTTGAAACGTGTGCCGGCGGTCTATGGGTGAAATACGACTATATGCAAATCCGACGGACTGAATGCAATAGGAAAGTGCGCTCTTGTTCAGGATTCACAAATCCCAAAACTAACACAAAACCTAAACAACAACCAACCAAATTCCACAAGTGATTCCAGATATAATCCCAGAGAGTACGACCGAGTACGGGTCTTTGTGTACCGATAGAAGATACACGGGAACAGTTGTTTATAATATGCACGAGCGCTATAAGCAGACTCAATGGTTTGTCCTTAGACAAGGTTCAATTTATAGTTTTGCAACTCTGGGTCACCCACTCTAACCTCGTAAGACAGGAGCAGTGAACCAATTTGACACGCAACACGCAACAAATCCGGAAACACACGTAGCAAACTTAAAACACACACACAAGGATATTATCCCGAATAAAGCTGATAGATTTGTGATAACTCGAAAATACAAGCACGTCCTTTATTGGAGTAGCCTCGATGAATCAAGCCAGAGGTTCCGCCCTTCTTTACTCGCTGGAGAGACTGTCAGCCTTCTCCGCTTTCAGCGCCTGGGTAGGATTCTGTGCCGTCTCCCTACAGACTGTCCTCCTTATATACTGTACATCTAAAAATAACTTTACAACTTGATATATAATCTACCGGCGTATCCACGTCCGTGACTTTACTATATGAAATATGATCGCCAAGACCTTGCTGACTGATTTAATTGGATCCTAGAAATGATGGTTCCGGATTAGTCCCTCGAGATATTATGGTCGGATATGATAAAGCTATAAAATGCCTCTTTATAGGCACCCTGAACTTGTCCGTAGCCCAAGTATTGCTTTAGACCGTTTAACCGTCAAGGCGGGTCCTGGTTGAGCAGGCTACCTATTTGTCTGATTTATTCCTGACGCGATCGAGTTCTTTACTTAGCACCCGATCGGTTCTAGTATTCTGGATTTCCTGGGCCCGTTACTGGTGCCCCTGGGATGATTCTTAGGAATCCGGAACCCTGGGTCTTTACCTTCAATTAGACACCCTGGTCCCCTTCATAGCCCAAGTTGAAAGGTAAGTTCCCGAATTGGGTTCGAACTCGGTTGCCATATTGAGCCGATCGATATTTGATGGGCGTATGGTACCTTATCCGGACCCGGCCCGTTGCGGTTGAAAGGTTCTGGAGTCATCACGTGATCGAACACGTCATCGCCCCGCTACAAGCATGGATAAATAATGTTGAATCTGTTCAAGATAAACTTGCTGTAGGCTCAACAACTGGCACAGAGTGGATATTATATTCCCTAATGTTCATTTGGACTACCCGCAACCTCCTGCCTATGGTGCGACAGTCGGATCCAGAACCGATAGCTTATTAGTCGGAGGTACCCAGTATATGTGTTTTCTGGATACTCATCCGCAACTGGTTCCGTATTTGGTTTTTAGCGTGTAGCTCCAGGTCTACTGACTCGGGACTCGCCATAGACCCAGATGCGCGTGTATTCACAATGTAAATCCAGAAAGTGTTACATTTCAGGTATGGGCGAATTCACGGCTCATCAACGTCGTCAATGTCGCCATAAGCCTATGACTAGGTAAGCGATGAACAAAAGAGTCCAGAGGAATTGTTAGCGTACGGAGTAGACATACTTCATCGCTTCCTGGAAACGATGAGGTCAGATACCAACTATGAAGCCGCATAGGTTCACATTCTTACTTTCCATTCTTTGCACTGTAACATAGTTCGATTAGTATCGAGTCTTGAAGGCGCACTGTGACGAGCATCACATGTACGCAATAATGTGTGTCGTCAGGATAGATGAATGATGAAAGCGGCCGAGAAATTGGCCGTAGGGAATCAACTCTTCACAATCATCAATGGCGATTTATTTAGATTAGATGGATGGCCCAAACCATTATAGAAGACCAGAGCGCGGAGCCCACTGGTGCTGACTAGACCGTAAATATAGCTGCACGATATTGAGATGCCTGCACATAGTAAAGTTGATGATGTAAATGTGCGAGGATCTTTTGCGAATTACCGAATCGACTTGTATTTGGCGATATCCTGTCGCCATTCCTGCAATATTACTTCAACAACAAAAAATCTCAGAGAGATGACTTAACATACCTCTTCTGCACCGTCTCCCTGGTACATTGCGACTGTCACCCGTTCCGATTCGCGACCTTGGAGTTTGGCAGAATACATTCTACGAACACCTGCCCCTCGGTGCTGGTGAGCCACAACGCCGGATTCACAGCGCCGGTTCCTAAATTCAAAGGGAAATTAAATTAGCTGCGCTTCTCTAAGTTTCGTAAAGCAAAGGATGCGGCCCAAAAGCAAATTTAATATATCTGATTTAGGACTTAGCAAAATCTAATCCCTAATCTAATGTATCAAAACCCAAATATAGGTCTGTGAAACTTCAAGTATCTCCGGGCCTTTTGCCAACAATAAAATGCAATATGAAAAATAATGGATAGATGGTCGTGAAATGGATTTCACAACTTAAGATATCAAGTTTGTAGATATCCTAGTAGATACTTTAGATTTTGAACTACATTTAGAGGATGCTGAAATAAATAAAATGGATTCTCGTTTAAAGGTGCTTGAAACTAGTTACGAAACTTCACATTTCGGACACCATCAAACTCATCTGCAGATGGTCTGCAGATCATCTGCGGATCATCGTTGCTCATCTTCCTTGTGATGAACTTCAGTGTTGGAAGATATATATACATACACAATATATTTTGTAGTACCTATGAGAAGTGCGCTGCAAGATACTGTGCAGCAAGCTAATTGTTCTTCACATTCACCTTGCGGGGGCCTTCACGATCTGTAGACGATGATCTGCAGATGATCTGCAGACAATCTGCAGATGGGTTTAAATGCGTCCGAAACGTGAAGTTTCATTACCAGTTTCGAGCACCTTTCGACGAGAATTCATTTTATTTATTTCAGTGTCCTCTAAATGTAATTCAAAATCTAAAGTATCGACTAGGATATCTACAGACTTGATATCTTAAGTTTTGGAATCCATTTCACGACCATCTATCCATTGATTTTCATATTGCATTTTATTGCTGGCAAAAGGCGCAGAGATGCTTGGAGTTTCACAGACCTTTATTTGGGTTTTGATACATTAGATTAGGGATTAGATTTTGCCAAGTCCTAAATCAGATATATTAAATTTGCTTTTGGGCCGCATCATTTGCTTTACGAAACTTAGAGAAGCGCAGCTAATTTAATTTCCCTTTGAATTTAGGAACCGGCACTGTGATTGATCAATCGAGCGGATTTCTTTGATTAGATTTATGTCCCCAATTCGAATCGCTCGAAATGCTGGTTAACGCCGTTTAGTATTGATCATAGTGCCCACAGACGACAAATACTGATGGATTGTTCCTGAGGCGGATTGTACGTATTATTGGTGACCTTGCTCGTGAAATTGCCCCCGAGGATGTTAAATCCGCTGGCACCAGGGAAAAAGGCCCCACCATATCTGCGGTATGCGACGTGAGATTTCAGCGTTGCTGAGGGCGAGAAAGACGTACTTAGCAGACATAGTACTGTTTGTTGTAGAAACCAAAGTGGATTCTGGCTCGGACTGGGTCTGTACGTGCATCGCTGGTGAGAGGGAAAGACAGAACATTAGCGCCGGCCCCACATAGCCTTGCTGGCATGGTGCAGAATCAGATTGAGAAGAAGTTCTGAGGTTGCGCAGTTGCTATTGGAGCAACCAGATGGCATTTTTACCGTGCGCAGTCGAGTGGCTCTACTGCCAAAATATGATGCAAATGGCTTCGAATGCCTTGGAGCCGAATTTGCGCACGGTCCAATGGCCACGGGATGCTCCAATGACTCATGCGCAACGTGTCTATCAATGTCCTTCCTCCAACTTTCAACACTTTTTTAGCTTCTTCGCGGTGCTACTTGCCATCCAGTACACATATTTTTTGGAGTGAAGCGGAGAGGTAATGCGAGACTTAATAAGCTCCAGAAATCAAGGAATTTTTGGCTTCCGGGGTACGGCGTCTGGCATGGGCATGAAGGATATGGACGTGGCGGTAAGCGGTCGAAGTACGGTCGGATAAACAAGCCGATTCGGAGTCCATCGGCCGAAGGCTCGCTCGTGTTCATCAACCTCGCAGACTATGCGCTTGCCATTGCCATTGGACGTGCCGGCAGGGCTCTCCTCCATGCGTCCGAATTAACGCTGGGGTCTGCTCTTCCATCCGCATCAATGCCCGCGCAGAGGGTCGCGACAGTGCCCAAATACTGGATTATTTCGTTCAAATCGACAGCGGGCGTGACGCGTGACCTCTTTGACCTATTCGACATTTCGACAGGGCCCCCAACTGAGCGTGACCCAGGAAAAAAATTCGAAATTGAGTGGAAACGGTGGTATTCCATTAAACAAGAGCCCCGGTACATCCTAAGAATCCTTGGCTCCAATTCACATTAACTTCTTTATTTTTTTCTGTTTGTTTTAACTTTTCCTCTGGCCTGGATTTGGGCCAAAATACAGCAGTTTGACACGGAAAGACTCCAGGGAAGCTTAAAAGTGACAGAAACTGTGGAATTTTGATGGTATGAAGACACTGAGCTATGTACAAATTTGTTTTTGAATTTATACTGATTTTCCAGCCATTTTCGTGATGTTTGACCAATTCGACACTCGCCTGCATGACGCGTGACCTCGACCAAAATTCGCAATCGACAGGGCCATGCGTGATGCGTGACTGTCGAATTGAACGAAATAATCCAGTACTGGATTTTTTCCTTCAAATCGACAGTCACGTGTCACGCACCCTCGTGTCGATCCCGAAATTTGGTCGCGGTCACGCGTCACGCGGACCTTTGTCGAACCTCCGAGCCATCACAGAACCCCCCCCTAGTGGCAAGAAAGTCAAATTTTACATGGAGCCGTCGAAATTTCGGGGGGTGTCACGCAAAATTTCGGCCGCTGTCGAAATGTCAAATAGGTAAATTCGGTCACGCGTCACGCCCCCTGTCGATTTGAATGCAAAAATCCAGTAATAGGGGAACTCGAAGCTGGGAATCGACATCGATTCTGACATCGATTCTGGCATCGATTCCGGCATCGATTTTCGATCAAGAATCGACGCCAGAATCGATGTTTTCCAGAATCAATGCAGAATCGATGTTTCGACTCCGGAGTCGAAACTCGATGAGAATCGATTCTAGAATCGGTCCTGGAATCGATGCTTCGTATAACCATGACTTATCTTTGTGATACCTGAATTTTATATTTGTGAAATAGAAAAATATAAATTTGAAAATTGCAATTAACATTTTCACTTCTACATTCATCGAAAGGAAAAGCACGCTTCGCTCGATTTTTGCGGCACAAGAAAGCCTTCACACGGGAGGTATGGTGGTCTAGAAAGACCCTCAGCACTTCGCGAGCACGTGCTTGGCGTGCCGAAAGGCGAGGCATTGGGGAGACAAGAGGGGTGCAAGTAGGACAAAGACCAAACTATATTTCTGATGCGGGCCATGCATCATCGTGACGAAATTGAATCAAATATATGTCTATCTAGAGACTTATTTGTGCACAGGGAACTGACGACGAATCCAAGTAGAATCAATGTAAAAACGGAGCGCAGAATCGGGGTCGGTCATAGCTGGGATCGATTCTTGCGCGATTCTGTTCCGAGAATCGGATCAGAATCCATGCCAGAATCGACGTAGAATCGGTCGTCGATTCCCAGCTTTGACTTCCCCTAATGCCGCCCAGCAAAAATGAATCACGCTAGGATTTTCCACTTTTTAGAGTCCTTCGGAAGCAGCCGATATTCAGCACACGGACGATGACTCACGAGAACTGCACTCATTCAATTTGACTCTCGAGTCTCAATCGCCACACATCTTGGCACCGTGCTTTGGAGATTGCGGAGAATTGCTGCTCCTCTGTCGTCGCCAAAGATCGGGTGAGATCGCTCTCGCAGAGTGGGGTGTCTTCGGAACCGAGAACGGAAGGTCGAGGGCGTTCACGCCGATCTACGCGGGCCACGGACGCTAAAAGCACCAGCTCCTGAGAGCGACGACGGCTAGATGGAGGAGAAAGGTGAGTCTGTACGTTGGAGCTCCCCATGGCTCTGGTCGCAAAAGTACTGTGTAGCGGAATCTTTACCTCAATACGTAGCTCGTTCATTCGCGTTATGCTACCGAGGCAGATGCAACCCCACCCGCATAATCTCCTCATCTTCGCCACTCCCTACCAACGCCTGGCGAGATAGCGTGCTGCTGGGGCAGAATGAGGATGCGATGAGGGACAACTGCACGGTATTCTCGGCGCCAAGACGAGTTTCACGGTGGCACCTCTCGACGTCATTACCGTGCGCCTTGGCTCTGCAAGGCGGAGGGCGCGCCTTCCTCATACTCGATTCAGAGGGCGCACGCAAATGGACTGCGGTGTGCAGGAGCCGGCTACCGTAGAAGGGCGTGCACGAAGACGGACTGGATGGGTGTATCGTGCTCTGGGCAAAATTGTCCTCGCACGCGTACGGCTAGCTTCTCGACTGCAGTGGTGGCTCTCCAGGTCGCACATCTCCACCGTCGCGGAAAAGCATGCGTTGATGTTTCTAGACGGGATAGAGCTGGTGGTGACGGACCCGGATACGTATGGGATGGTGCTCAAGGAGGGGAACGGTCCACTTGGAGATCGCGTGCTGCATCCTCGAGTGCGGACAGGGCGACCGAGGGCGTACGCGGCAGCTCTTGATAACGAGATTCACGTACGTTTCCCTTTTGTTACTTTCTAATTACGTTTTGGACGGCGAGCACAGATCTACGACCTCTGTTCTGACGCTCCTCGATAATTTGCACTCGTTCCCGCACACCCAGCCGTGTGCGTGGGTGGTGCGGGCTTCGAGCACACGCTGCTACGGGGTGCGTAGGACCAAGCCTACGCGAGCGAGAGCCGGGACCGGCCGACAGCGCAGTGAGGTTCGGTGATACCACTGCGGGGGTTGCGGTGGGCGGCACGGATGGCCAGCGTGTGGCACACTGAGAGCGGGACGGCGGTGTAGAAGGTGACGGTGAACCGAGGTACTAGTAGTCCATCAGTGGGTTGCTCTATTCCCCCCTCCCTTTGAGCGTCTTTCCTTGGCCTTGGTTCTTTTCTGAATAAAGATGAAAATACCAATGTATACACAGTTTTGGCAGGGATAAAGGATGAGACAATGTTGCTGCTTGCAGCGCTCGAGGCTGGGTGCCTTCAGTCTATGTCTATTTTCCGAGGAAAATCGGACGACGGCGCCTCAGTATCGTCGGATGTAACCTACAGTGGGTATTGAAACACAATTTTATTTCCCCTTGGCCAGTTCTTCTCCTGGGCTGGCAATCCTTAATCTGACATCTTCGAATCTGCTGTGAACTTCAAGGTCCAACTTTCTTTGTAAATTCTGCGGTACGTGCGGTGCGATTTCATTAATTATTTACACAAACACCGCTGCCCGTTCTGGATTTGGCGGTGAGTGAATGCTAGTGAATTAGGTTTCGCCTGTTAGAAATCAAATGTCAGGCCCAATCCTGCCGGTCTGGGGCCTGGAGGTGAGCGCCGCAGGACCAATGGGACACCCCAACTGCTGCTGGTCCGTGGGATGATAAGATCTCTGACCACCCCTCTCACGCGGATACGACTCGGTATCACATTTTTTTGAATGGCAGAATCTATGACACTGTTACTTTTAGTCTAAGTACACAGTCTATGGCAATAAATATGGTCACGGTGGGGAGGAGGCTAAGCACGAAGAGTGTGCCGAGGAGGAAGAAGATGAAAGAGGAGAGGCGAGCACCGGATCTGAGACTTTTTGCTGGTGGACATGGGACAAGGGGGTCAACTGGGGCGTCTTCGGAGGAAGCAAAAAGAGTGTCCGGGGATGTGGACTCGGTGGTAGAAGCACTGGTCGTGGAGTTATTCAAGTAGTGCCCCAATGTCTGGCAATGTGCTCCACTCCAACAGTACGAGTCCTCAACTTTGAAAAAATTTTAGCCAGCCTATAAGGAGCCTTTCAATTGACTCACCATATGGGAATGGAGAGTCCACCTCACTCGAGAGCGTATACAGTGGGTAGCCTAAATGTTTCGCAACATCTTGGCTGTCTGGATCAAACCCTTTCCCTTGGTGAAATCGCCGTAGTCCGTTGTAAACACTTTTATCCCACGAGTATCCGTGGATGGTAGTATCAATGTGAATCACGGGAAATCCGAGGGCTCCCGCGTCCTCTGTGCTGAGGCGGGTGGCGCCAGATGGTTCAAGGGACCAATAAGCCGGACAGTCTGGCCATCGAAATGGAGCACGTTCGGTTTGGAGGTCCTCAGCTGGAGAAACAAACAAATACCCCTCAGGCTCGGGATTATTGTGCATCTTCAGGAAACATTGAAGGTCGAACTCGATTAAATTCACACAGGCTGCTGTCGTGAATTGGTCAGGATCCAGGCACCGTACTAGATAACGCGCACCGTAATCGCCAAAATGCGATGTTTCTTGAATTTGAGTGAAAATTGAATTTGCTTGTGCCAGCCAGAACTTCCCCGAGTTGGGATCGGACCGCAACAATATTTCTAAATGAAGATCGCAAACTTGGCAGGAGTCATATCTTGAAACAAATGAAAGTACAGAAGTGAATCAAATGGACGAAATACCTTATCCAGGAATTGGGCAGGACTTCTGCTTCGTCTCTGACACGCTTCCAGCTCAACGAGGTCTCCAGGTTCATGCTGAAATGCTCAGCTATCCTGAAAAAGGTTCCTTCTTGGGAATTTAACCGGAAAATTGACCCTAGACGAACGGGAAGTTGGGTGGAAACGGAAAGGCGCCAATACTGGGCTATTGGGGGCTCAGAACAAAGCCTATGATATTCGTCTTCACTGAAAGCCGAGACGATCACGGCCTCTGCATTAAAATCAGCCAACGATACCTCTTCCAGGTGCGGTCCTTTCCCGAGGCCCCACCAAGAAAGCTCGCCATCCGGTTCCGAGGTGTGAAATAAATCCACACAGAGATTTCCTGTTGAAGGGCGTATCCAAAGCGATGAATACGAAAAACTCTAAAATCAGTCAGGAGCGGCAGAAGGAAGACAGGAGAATGGTTTACGTATAGGCGCGGACGACGAAGATAGCAGTGTGCCTCCTGCAAAGAGTTGAATGGTCAGACATAGATATGGGCCTTCATAGACTCCTGTCCGTACATCAAATTCCGTAGACTGAATGCCGTTGGTCAGTGTCGAGGCAAAAGTGATGATGGAGCATCTACGCAAACAATAGCCTTGGATGTACGTCGTCAAGAAAGCTGAATGTTGAAAGCGCTTGATGAATTCTTTGAAGGGAATCAACTCTATTCACAGTATCAGTTGGATTGCATCATTAATGCCAGACCAACGGGTCGTACCATCATGGAAGACCATCGCGTAGAGGTCCCTCGTTCTCGCTAGGCCGTATAGCTGCATAATATGGGGATGACTACGATATTATTCATGAACAATGAGAGAAGGGCAAAGAAAATTATGACGAGTCACCGAATCAACTCATATTTCGCGACATGCTGTCGCCATTTCTGGAATGGTCATTTGTGAGAAAATCCAAGACTATCTTGGGGGATTTCACCTCCTCAACCCCGTCCCCCTGATACATGGCGATTGTCATGCGCCGATCTCCGAGTTTGGCGGAATACATCCGCCGAACACCCGCCCTCCAACGCTCGCGACCCACCGCACCGGATTGGCCATTCAGGTGTATTTCTTTGATCAGGTTTATGTCTCCAAGGTGAAATGTCCTAAATGCTAGTTGTCATCCGTAAATATTCAGAAATAACGAAGAACAACGGACTCCACCTGCCAGCGTCTCTTGTGGCGGATTATGTACATGAGTGATGACATTGCTCGTGAACACCCCCATGAACCCCCCAGGGAAGAAGGCACCGGCGTATCTGCAATTCTGATGTTCACATCACCGATCCAACTGCAAAGACGACATACTGTGCGGACTCAGCGTTGTTCGTCGTCAACATTATGGGTAACTCTGGGTCGGAAGCGGGTTGGAAAGCCATCGAGGGTGAGGCAAGAAAGCAAGAGAGAATAGGCGCTGAATTTACAGCCTTGCCTCGTGCCTTCGGCGTAAAATCCTAAATTAAGTGAATCGATCAGAATGCGCAGCAGCCCATGACAGGCAATATGCATGCACTGCCCGGCTGCCCGGCCATTGCGTCGCCATTTAATGGAGAACGCACGAATGATAAACCTTCGAGTTGTTTTCGCGCGAATCAAGCAAAGAAAAGGAAAGTGGAACACAGCCACTTTCGTATCAAACCACAAGCCAGATCATGAAAATCTATGGCACATATACTGTCCAAAAATTAATGAAGGTTTACACCACCGTGGTTGCAGGGTTTTGGGTTGCAACTGGCAAAAAATCTGCCAAAGTTTGCATCTTGGAACATGGATACATATCTTGTTCTCAGTGTCTTTGACTTGCTTTGGTGGATTGCACTTGGAATGGTTCACATGTTGTGGACTTTGTTGTGAGGAGATTTCGGACTTTTGATGGAAGTGATCGAAACAATGATGGAAAATTGCGCCGAAGATCCTGAAGTGGGAGACAAGGGATTCCTTCCATTTGAACACTATGGGAGGCCTGAAACATCACGACTTTTGAGATTACTGTAGAATTTCATTCAATTCGGCATAGGGTGTGACCTGTGACTGAAAATACCGATTCGGCACTTCGGCACCCAACAAAATTTGGCGTGACACTTGCAAAATTCCGGCATTCAAGACGTAAATTTTCGAAAGTTCTGTCTTTTTTGCAGTTCCAAGAGAGATTTGGGCTGAGTGTCATGCATTTTACATTCGGCACTGGGCGCCGTGACCCGTGACCGAGATGAAAATTCGTCGCGGCACAGGGGATGCGTGACGCGTGACTGCCGATTTGAATGAAATTGTACAGTATGTTCCAGTATAAATGGTGTTTCACCATGTTCTTGCCACCAAAACAATCTCTATACCTCTCTATGCTGCTTCAGAAATTGAGCCAGCAAGCATGTTAGTTGACTAACATTTGGAGGGATGTTATTCACTGGCCTTCTACCATGGTCCAAATGTTATTCCAAAGGCATAAGTCCCCATCCGAACTTGCTGTATGCAACTGAGGTGAGGACTAGCAGGTTTTACTGGATGCCGAGCTCAACCGATAGCCGAAGTATTGGCGAATCAAAAGCAAACCTGAGCAACGCTGATGGGATCCACAAAGTTGCAACCCAATCCCAAGATGTAACCCAATTAAAGATGCAACCAAGAAGAAAAGGTTGCCACCGAAGTTGCGAGCTTTTTTGGGAAGTTGTCTTCCAAAACCCTGCAAACTTCAGCTAATTTTTGGACAGTATATCGCCCATAAAAATCCGACCCTTTCTTCGGAAAAGGTACCTTTCCCCAACAGACTCAGTACGAAAATGTGAAATTGGAATTACCAAGAGGTATTCACCCTCGGGGGCGGATATAGACAGTGTGGATCGTAAACCAGATATAGATGGAGAGCTGTGGGGGCTGTCAGTGAGCGGTGCGACAAGATCAACAGTAAAGCGGACACAGAAGGTAGGCTGTGAAAGAAGTGGGGTCACATGTGTTCCGAGAGAACTCTCCCACAGAGTCGCATGACGCCGGGATGGGGAATTATGAAAGAAAAAATAAGCCGAGGTTCCTGTGCAGCGCAAATGGTCAGCATATGTCAAACGGGTCAGCCAGGACAAGGTTTGACTTCCGCGGGGAATTTTCAAACGAGGACTGAAGAAATAGAAGTGGGTTACCTATGTCAGCGAAATCGAAGTCTTGGATTCAAGTCGAGAGTTGAATGAACAGAAGCGCGAGAATTGGATAGACATGCCTAAACTGCTATTAAATAATGGTCCACACCTCCTTCCAAGATTGCTCATCTCCCGCGCCACGAGCTACATTGAGGTTCAAAGTAAGCCGCCGCACCTTAGCATCCTGGCAACTGCTAGGTAAATCGACATCAATATCAGTCGGAGTAAATATACCTCGAATAGCCAGTAAGTGTGGAGGTGTAAAGGCAAATATGGGGCTGAAAACATGGCACCCACGGATTCGGACGCACGAGCATACCTTGGAGGAGGAGAATAAGCCTCACAATGGCTTGAATTCCCGCTATTCGTTTCCGGCCATAGTCCAATTCCACACGGAAGTCTGTCTGCGGTTTTGAGCAACCGTTAGAACATATTGGCATAAATTAAAATTATTCGGAATGCGCGCTCGAATGATTCAGAATTGCGATTAGGATTTGAAACGCAGGGAGGAGGGGGTTTTAGGGAGACATTCTCCGAAGTAAAGATGCTCCGAATCTCAACTGCAGTGTCAGTTTTCCTCCAAATTTGAAGTTCGGTGCACTCTCGCCTTAGATGAAAAGTATTGTCTTAGCCCGAGATGCCGAATTGACCACCTGGAGACTGCCTAAAGGATCCTATTGCCAGCGGACAGGCGGAGTTTTGCAGAAATCGGATAGATCCATATCCCCAAATAGTTGAATACTCAAGGCCTTCTAGCAGCTGAATATTCGTGGCCTCCTACTGGCGTTGCTATCGCTGCGCGATCGTTATTCTGGAGATTTGAATCGGACGCGGGACCAGCATCAAGGCGGAGAAAGAATGAAAGCCATTAATTTGAAGGTACTATATACGTGGCCGAACGTTTGAAGCTCTTGGAATTACTTACCCCAGATAGCCCCAGATCTTAATGCCACGGATCTCTTGGTCGGTGTTTGAGCGAGGGCAAATCAAAATCGCGGAATATCACTGAGAATTGAACGTACCTGAACTTCTGGTATCGGTGCGACGATTCAGGTGACGGCGAGCCAGGCCCAGCGACTGCGATGATGAAGGTTTAGAGCAAAGATCATGTCAAAGGTTTTCTTCCTTCTACGTACCATGGTCCATCTTGCATTTTTCTTCGGCTCAGCACACTCGGGAATGTCTCCAGGCGAGCTATGATGCACTACCCTACGACCCGATTGCCCTCTCCTCCTCCTTCTCTGTCCGAGGCGACAAACACAGGCGATCGATTCAGACAGAGCAGCGACGCACGCACCAAACAAGAGTGGTGGGCCTCCTTGCCGCGCTCGAAAAGACACCCTTCACAATCCTGGACCTTCACGGCCTGTCGTTATTGCGCTGCACATCCACTCCGTCGCGGACGACCACAAGCTGATGACATCTATGCCGACGGGCGAGAGCGTGCGCAGGATTCCCATGACGAGGTCTTTGAAGCATGGATCGGATGATGGCGTAGCTGGTGGTCATATGGGCGGAAAACGTTGCACTGCGCGTGTGGGATGGCGGAGAGAAAGTCTTGAGATCGGGTCGTGTCCCTTCCTCGCTTCTCCTGCTTTCCTTTCTAATGCATGAGCTATTATTTTCTTCAGGGCGGACGCAGATCTACGACCTTCGACAGTCCACCCAGCTTCCGACCCGCGCTTGACATGCCCGCCCCGCCCTCTCGCCAAATGGGTCCTTACTCTCGTTTTCCTCGCAGACGCTCATCTGCGGGTGGGCGCCCGTTCTCGCCGAGCGCAGCCGCGTGCACTGCATCCTCATTGGAGCACGCGGCCGTGCGGATGGTGTGCGTATGGGACGTGGAGAGTATGACAGTGGTGTAGAGGGTGCCAGCGAATAAGGGGACGGTGAAGAGCATCGATCGGTGTCCGAAGGGGCCAATTGGTGGGTGTTTCTTTTGTTCTTTTCTCTCGTTTGAACATATCAATTAAACACTAATGCGCACCGAAGCCTTGACAGCCGGGAGGGTCACTTATGAAGCTCGAGCCAGGGGTGGGGAAGTACACTAAACTCCAAATCACGAGTTATGGTGTGGGTTTTGCGACGAGCGCAAAATGGGAGGGGGTGGCGCCGGGCATAGTTCTATCGTGAGTGTATCAAAATTATCACAATGAAGAAACTAGTTTTCCTTCCACCACAACTTTTTCATGAGCAACTCTCGGCGACATTCCCATGGAGCCCGTCCGTGGTGGGCTTGACGTTGGAAGTTTGAGCATGCGATTCTGAGAGAGAGTCAACGCTGCACAGCTCCATGATCTGCCTCTAACTCGATGAACACCGCCTTCAGAATCCTAATCAGCAATCGTTGAGGTACGCCTCGACATTGAACTTCAAATTGAATGCATGGTCCAGGTTGAATACGTCACAGTCTTTGGAAGGAGAAGGACATTTACAATGTAGGCGAAGTGGACGCCGCCTTGTTCGTTTACTTGCAACTCCCTCTACTCGTTCTGCGCAGGAACCTCACTCGATTTCCCTTTCGCCGGTTCGAGTCCCCTCGCCACTCAACATACCTTCCTCAAGTTCTCCGAGAATATTTTCGACCCTAATGTTTCACATCTCACTGCGTCTTCACAGCCTTCATTCTATCCCTGCATGTTGTCTATGCATTCTCCGCTGTCGAGAGTGAGTATTTTCGACTTGATCTTTTTCTCGCTAGCTAACTCTTCTGGCCCTCTACGCTGCATTGATTCTTATGACTCCGGGCTTGCGGTCTCCAGCAATTAGTATAAAGTAAAATAGAGGAGGATCTGTGCCCGCAAATAATGCAATGCGACTTCGTGCTACTTGTCAATATAATGGGCTGTCGAATCATTTATTTTACCTCCGCGCCGAGGACCTGGAGCACTTGAAAGCTGTATGATACCGTTATATTTGGCACGCTAGGCCTGTAAATAATATTCCCCTTACATGTATTAATCTGCACAACAAGACTAGGAGGTTTGAACTACTCAATAATGAGTGTGAGTGAGAGTGCGGTGCTGTTATTTTATTCCACGCAATGGTTACTGAATTCAAAGAGTCGAGGAGACCCAGAGATATGCAGCTCAAGTATTTTGCCTCGAGCCCACGAAGTCGCAAGGTCGCTACTGGTCACATCGTAGGAGTTCTCCATCGTCTTTGTCGGCCTGAGATCAGAAGTTATGATTGACCGGTCCACAGCAGGTTCACATGATATCCTTATATTCAAGCTAATCCACGACCATTCTTTCAAGGAGGATCCGCTCAGTTTATTCAAGACTCATCTCGATTAGCAAGCTCGTGGCACTCGCTTCGAACTCCAAATTGTGCTTTTCTGTTTAGGTTGAAATTCCCGTAAAATTATTATACACAATCCATGGCGATAATTTAATTTCTTCCAATGAACTGAGGTTCCTGTCCAGTGCAAAATTCAAATGGTCAGCATATCTAGATGGATTAGCCAGGGCAAGGTTTCTGTGACGCAGGAAAATGTCAGTGGGAGCTGGAAAAGTGGGGCTAAGAATCAGGCCAGTCTCAGTGAACTACTCAAAACGATGCCCTAGAAATTTGAATTGGATGCCAAGTTTGCCTAGCCTGCATTAGAACTGGAATCCCCCTTTTCAGTCGTACATGGTTAAAATTTATCCGTCATTCAATTTGGAAACTTGAATTACGCTGCTGCACGCAGACTCACCTTAGCATCCAGGAGGCGCACAGCAACATCTGTCGGAAACCTACCTGAAATCTCTTGAAGGTCAGGATGAAAATAAAAATCGAGCAGTCGGTCCGGACATCAACGTACTTCTTGCTTGACCTAGAGGAAAAGGATTTTTGCGATTGCTTGAATTTTCGCTATTGCATTCAGCGCGTCGTCCCATTTCACAACAAAGTTTGCCGGTGGATTTACCCGGATGGTAGAACACATTAATATGATCTGAAATCAATTTGACTGTGCGCACGAACTTCGAATCACCCGCGGAATTTGTGAGGTAGCCATTCTACCAAGTCCGCAATGCATGCCTTCAAGCTAGTTTGTCGTGGAGACCCCGGTGAATTTTGCTTCGGAGTGGGTCTGTACGTCCATCGTGGTGAGAGGGAGACAGAAAATAAGCGCTGTCCACACATAACCCTGCTGTCATGGTGCAGAACCAAGGAGTAATATGAGACTGCATCATCGAGAAATCGGCGGCCAGAGAGATCGATCAACACGCCGGAGATCTGCAGAATTAGCGCGTGTAGAAGTCAGGCAGTATATTGCATTCCTGATGGCCTGAATCCAAGAATACTGTACTATTTCAATCAATTCGGCATGGGTTATGAGCTGTGACCCAAAACACCGATTTGGCACTTCAGCAACCAGCCAATTTTGGCGTGACATGAGACAAAAAAAACCGCAAATTCCGCCTTTTTTGCATCTCTGAGGAAGATTTTGCCCGGATGTCACGGATTTTACATTCGGCACCGTGACCAGTGACCGAAACCAAAATTCGTCGCGGCACAGGGGTTGCGTGACACGTGACCCCCGAATTGATCGAAATAGTACAGTATGGGCTCTTGTGAGGCAGCAGTGAGCCATATACCGAAAACTTAACCGGGAAGTAGCTCCAAAGCAGAAATAAAACGCACTGGAAGGGTGATCAACGATTCGAAAGGTAAGCTAAGTGCTTGAAATCGTTGCTAAAGACCGAAGTTGAAAGCTTCAGGACGTTGATTTGTGATCTTCTGCATTGTTGCGAATCCGACAAAAACTCTGGTTGACCAATTGTCCTGCCACGTTTGCGTACAAGAACCCCCTGCTGCATCCATATTTTGGCTGGGTCACTCGGGTGGCAATGGGACGCAAGTCGAAGCCCAAATCAGAAGGCTCGAAAGCCTGAAGAGCAACATTGAAGCAACAACATGAGAGCCCAGATTCCGAAGGGGGAGTCGAGTGAACTGGAAGCTCGCGCCCTTTGCCTGCTGGCAATAGCTGGTAGATGCAATTGAGTCTGGGCTCATCACATGATTCGCTAGGTCGTTGTCCTATACGCCAGTGTTGGCCAGTCAGTGACCCGAACTGACTAGTCATTTTTGATAGTCAGCGACTAGTCAGTGACTAGTCACCACGTCGCGCAAGCGACATGACTTCCGCATTTAGCCGAGGGGCCACTCCCACACCTGCCCAACGTGCGACCCATGCAAGACCCATCTCATTTTTGCCCTTTCGTCTGAAGTCTTGACGGATGGCATAGGGTATAATTATTCTAGCATGCGAGACATCTCATTTCCGTCCTCTATCGGGTTTCCTCACCAAATGGGAGCGTTTGAATCTGTCAATGTGAGAATATGAGAACCATCTCATTTCCGTTTTCTTGTCGGAATTCTTCAGGGGAATGGTATCTTATATCAGTATTCAAATGTGTGAGGCATCTCATTTCCGCTCTCTCGTCGTGTTTCTTTAGCCAATGAGATGCCCTATCAATATATTAATGTGAGTAACATCTCATTTCAATTTTCCGTCCGTTCTCTCTTCGAATTCTTCGGGGAAATAGTATCCTATATCAGTATTCAAACATGTGATACATCTAATTTCCGTTCTCTCGTCGCGTCTCTTTAGCCAATGAGATGTCCTATCAATATATTAATGTGAGCAACATCTCATTTCAATTTTCCGTCCGTTCTCTCTTCGGAATTCTTCAGGGAAATAGAATCTTATATCAGTATTCAAACATGTGCTACACCTAATTTCCGTGCTCTCGTCGCGTTTCTTCAGCCAATGAAATGTGTTATCAATCTATTAATGTGAGAAACATCCCATTTCCATGCGCTTGTTGGGATCCCTCGGCAACTTGGCATGTTCCATCCCACCGCTATTTTCACGGACCTATAGGAGATATCTAGGGTGCTTTCTCGGACGTGCCAAGGACTGCGACACATATAATAGGATCAATAGACACCTACATAAGGCGCAGTCCCCATCGCTCGTGAGCCTTCTCAAATCCCGGAATCCTTGCCTATATTTCTCTCTATGGCTCCTAAATGGTACCGCACCTTGTTTGAGGAGCATCCATTGAAGTCTAGCGACCCAAGTGCTCGAACATCGGGCGGTAATCTCTAATGTCCCTTGCTTGATACTTTATTCTGACTTATGCCTTGTCTAGGTAAACTCCGCGTTATTTGCAAAGCGTGCTTGACACAACGCATTGACCGTGATCAAAGCATGGACCGCCAGGCTGGGAATGAAGTGCGGACCAGAGATATTTTGGCTCTTTCGTGTCTGTCCATTTATTATTTGTGGAAAACCAACGGCCTAAACATGCTGCAGATTTCAATGAGGGAGACAACGACCCAAGAAAGATCTGGAGGCAGGATAGGGTCGACAATCTCCTCAACCACCTCCGTTCTTGCGCCCTGCAGTCATCTCATATCCGAGAGCAAGCCCAGACCGAACACAACGAGCGCAATGAGCGCAAAAATCATGACAGAACGCCACGTGCAAATCGCGTTGCTCCTCCCTCGGGCCATGGCCCCATGCAGCCTGCGATGTTATTTGCCCCGGATCCAAATCTCCCCCTCCCGGCCAGTCAGGCTGGCTCCCATCTGCAGACTTTTGAACAGCAGCTGCTGTGGATTAAATCTAGCCGGCCCGAGGGTTCTGGATACTCCCCTCCAGGGTCTGTTGGCCCTTTCGATTCGATTTCTCAGGCCAGCGGACCCTCCCTGTCCCGTCATCCGTCTCTTCATTCCTCTGAATCCGATGCATCATCTTTATCCAGTGCCAACAAACGTCGTCGGGTGGCTAGTCACACACCAACATTTATTCCCGTCTGGACTGAAGGACAACAGGCTGCATTCGAGAGTGGCCTTGCTAGAATCACTGCTTCTGCTGGCTTTGCTCTTGCGTGGGTTGAAAACCCCGAGGTGGCCGCTTTTTTTCAGATGTTCTTGCCACAGGCAAATCTGCCTAGCCGCAGAGTTTTGGCCCGTCGAATTATCCCGCAAACTCTTGCCATTATGCGGAAAAATCTGCAGATTCAACAGGGCACTGTAGGAACAGTTCAAGCAGATGGCTGGACCGGTCTCAATTTCCATCATCTCATCGCATTTATGTTTGCAGCACAGGGAAAGGCTCATACCATCCGTGTCCATGATGCCTCCCTCGAGCGCAAGACAGCGGACAATCTTTTGAAGTTGATGCTCGAGGTTATCGACACTCTGCGGAAGGATTGGGGTGTTGAACCAATTGCATTTACCACAGATGCCTCTGGCGAATCCAGAAAGGCTCGCCGTCTTCTTCTTCAGCAGATGCCTTCCTTCATTACACCCGATTGCTATGCTCATCAGGTCAATCTCATTGTCGGAGATTACTTTAAGGTACATAGGCCAGTGTATTGATTAACTAGAACAATAATTGATTTTTCCAAGGTGGACAAGGGCTTTCTCAAATATAGCAAGCACGCCACCGACCTTATTGCTTGGCTTCGCAGCAAGACCTTTGTTCTTGCTCTCATTCGCAAGATACAAATTGAAAATGGCCGCCACCCAGTTTCAATTATACGCGCTGTTCTTACTCGCTGGACAGCACATTATCTGGCATATTGCAGGTTGCTGGAGGTCAAGCTGACACTCCAAACACTTGCTCTGCAGGATTCTATGCGCCCTGCCAATGACAAACTGCTTACTACCGGAGACAAGAAGGCGAAAACCAAGGCAGTAGCAATGGTCAAGATGATTAACAACCAACACTTCTGGAATGCAATTGAACGGTAAGATTTATGGCTTCCACCGTCCGGTGGCTAACATTTTATTAGAATGAAGAAACACTTGGAACCACTTGCCATTGCAACAAATATCATGCAAGCTGCCTTTTGCCGCCTTGATGAGGTCCTCCTCACATTCGGAAATTTGTACCGTGCTTTTGACAGCCTTAAGGAAACCGTCGACCGCCATGTTCGAAAGGCTGTGCTAGCTAGCATCGAGTTGCGTTGGAGTAAATGCGACCAAGATGTCTTCATTGCAGCATGGCTCTTGAACATGTTCCTTTCATCTGCTTGGTTCAAAGAGCTGCCATTCTTGTCAATGCAGGGCATTTTGTCCCTGTTTTCTCGTCTACACAAACGCTTCTTCAACTCTGGGCCGGAAGTCAATGTCCAACTAATGGAGGACACCCAGAACTATTTCAGACGGGCCGGAAGATTTGAGGATCTGGATTCAATCAAGGAAACTATCCGGGTGCAGGCATTGCAGAATGTAAGTTTCCAAATGGCATTGTCTTTTTGTTTCTCATTTCAGTTCAGAAGCAGAACCCTGACCCCTTAGTGGTTTATAGTATGTTTGCTTACCCTGGCCACACAACGGTCGATCCTCCCCTTATCCAACTCGCAAATCGCCTTCTTTCAGTCACCGCTAATTCTGCATCATGCGAACGCCTTTTCAGTGTGTTTGGTAACACATTGACCAAGTTACGGAACCGACTCGGAACAGAGACTTTAGTCAACCTTACCGAGCTCAAAATGCTTGTCCGTGATGAGCACATTAGATCGGGCGAGTCACGGGACAGATTAAAGCGCAAGTTTGGCCAAGACACTGCATCTGATGATGTGGTTGAATCTTCGGTTGTACCGGTTGCTCCCGCTGCAAGGTTGGCGCCTCAGTCCAACTCGGAGAGCTTGACTGCGGTGGAATCCGAGGAGCCCGAGATTGCTATAGACCCTTCATTCGAGGATGGCGACGGCTCGGAATTCGCGTCCATGGCAGCCGAGATGGAACTCCTGCTTGCACATGATGAGGATCCCACTGATCTCCCGTCTTGGCCAGGAAAAGACAATATTTCCGTCAAGATTGTCGATTTGTTTGATTTCTCTAATGCTGAATGGGGCCGCTCACACATAGAAACTGCTCGTCAGTGTTTGGCCGACGAGGCTGAGTTGCTCGAGCTTGTTGATTGTGGAGCCGCGCCATCGGAGGAGGGGGAAACAATTGGGTTAGATCCGGTGACAGAGGCTGTCTTGAGTGGTTTCTAGTGGAGGATTGGTGGAGTATTAATGTGTCATAACATGCCATGTAATTCTAGGATACCCGTATGAATTTTATCTGTGCTAGGGTGGGCGTGAGTCGTCTCTATGCGGCCTCCGTCGGGGCACTTTCCCGATTGGGAAATCAGGTCGGTAAGCCATGTCACTCGGGTCACCCGGGTGACCTGACCACACTGACCTCTCGACTAGTCACTGACTAGTCAGTGACTTGGCCATCACTGCTATACGCTCTGCATAACAGAGGTGGTTTCTAACAAGCTCCAGAAATCAAGGAATGTTTAGCTTCCGGGGTACGGCGTCTGGCATGGGCATGAAGGATATGGACATGGTGGTAAGCGGTCAAAGCGCGGTCAGATAAGCAAGCCGATTCGGATTCCGTCAGCCGATGGCTCGAACTTTAGCGGCCTCTCTTCCGCCCGCGCAGAGGGTCGCTACAAAGCTGTCCAGCCAAAATGAAGCGGGCTAGGATTTTCCGCTTTTGGGAGTCCTTCGGAAGCAGCCGATATTCAGCACACGGATGATGACTCACTTTGACTCTCCATCAGGAAATCCGCGCAAAACGGGTTTCGGCTGACGGCGCTTTTGATCTTCAGGCATCTGATATGTCGTTGACGAGAACTCACCAGCGCGCACCAGCTCCCAACCAGATGCAAAGTCTACGCACCAGATTTTGAGATGATGCTGATTCATGGCCACTGCAATACAACATGGGGTCAAGCTGTTGTGGGCTGTGAATTCTATGACCACTTTATTGCGCAAACCAAGCGCAAACTCTCAAACTCCAAATGTGGCTTTATTGCCGTCGTCCCTCTTCATCGTCTGGTGTCTTCACAATTATCCTATGCCTATGACTGGGGTGTCCGTGCGCATCACGCCATATCACGTTTGGTTGACAATGAACCATTTGATGTGAAAACTTCTCTCTTCCACCCCACCACCATGCCCTCCTGCGCACCCCCAAAGTGAGTCAAGGGCGCGAGCAGTCGCACAAGAGTCAAGCTTCTTTCTGCCACTGATTCATCAACGTCGTGTTGCCAAACTCCAGACTTGACTCTAGTGTTGCGGATGTATCAGTGTCAGCAACGGCCTCTGGCGCAGCTAAACGACAAGCAACCTGGCAAGAACCCCAACCAGGAGAAACCCAACAGCCGCTTAATAACTGGTGCGGTCCCCGAGCAGCAAGACCAACCAAACGGACTCCTCGTTAGGAGCCCATATATTGTGGGTCGGGATGCGAGGCGGAACCCAGAATGAGTCGAACAGGGTATGATATCCACTCAGGTATAATACCTGGGTTGTGAACACAACCCGCAATAGAATGGAGGGGAAGTGGGACAGGGTGGAGACAATCCCTAAGTCAAGCCAAAGCAGAAGCCTGAGATTAGACGAGGTAGAATCTACTGTACAAGGAGATTCTACCGTGCTTATATACATTATGAATAAATTAATATGATTGTAATCAGTTCCTGTATCGCAACGTTAAGGAGCATTAATGTGTGATGCTCCTAAGCTCCTGTGTGTTATCACCATAGCGTCTGAGGGTTAGGAGGACTGATGGTGCGGGATTCCTAACCCTTAACGTCTTCCAATATCTTGGTCCCTGAAGCCCGCGATCGGGCTCCTGTATGTTGGCGTCTGAGGGTTATGGGGACTGACTGTGCAGGTTCCCTAACCCTTAACGTCTTCTCATATCCCAGTCCTTTGATGCGGTAGCCACCCCGCACCGCATGACTGACCAGCCACTGGGTAGCTCCCGGTGGCTCACCACAAAGTCTCTATTGAACGAAATTCTACAGTATTTCCCTAGGGCCAGTTTCCCTCCTGGGCAGCCAACCTTAATCTGACACCCTTCGACGCAGTTGTGAACTTTAAGCCTGTCCAAATTTATTTGTGAATTCCGTAGTACATGCGGTGTGATTTCATTATTTACAGAAACACTACCGCCTGTGCTGGATGTGGTGGTCAATGAGTGCTAGTCATTAGTCTTCGCCCATTAGAAATCAAATGTCAGGCCCAATCCTACCAGTCTGGGGCCCGGAGGTGAGTGTCGCAGGACCAATGGGACACCCCAAAAACTGTTTCTCGGTGGGACGCGAAGATCTCTTACTACTGGTCTCACGCGGATATGACTCGAGATCACATTTTCGAATGTCAGAATCTACGACGCTGTTACTTTTAGTCTAAATAGCTCAAATACACAGTCTATGGCAATAAATATGTTCCTCTTCATGTCACAGTGGGGAGGAGACTAAGTGCGAAGACCATGCCGAGAAGGAAGAAGTTGAAAGAGGAGGGGCGAGTACTGAGGATGAGCCTGGTGTTGTTTACCGGTGGATGTGGGACAAGGTGGTCAGCTGCTGCGTCTTCGGAGGAGGCAAAAAGAGCGTCCGGGGATGTGGACCGGGTGGGAGGAGCACTAGTCATCATGGAGTTATTCAAGTAGTGCCCCAACTTCTGGCAATGTACTTCATCGCTCCAAGCACTACACCATAATCCATCAACTGTGAAAATATTTCAGCCAGCATATAATGGGTCGCTGAATTGACTCACCATATGGCAATGGAGTGTCCACCTCATTCGAGACGGTATAGAGCGGATAGTCTAAATGTTTTGCTACATCCCAACTGTCTGGATCAAACCCTTTCCCTCCGTGAAATCGCCGTAGTCCGTCGTAAACACTTTTATCCCAGGAAGATCCCCAGATGATAGTTTGAATGTGAATTACGGGAAAGCCAATGCTTTTCGCATCCTCTGTGCTGAGGCGGGTGGCGCCAGATGATTCCATGGACCAATAGGCTGGACAGTCTGGCCATCGAAATGAAGCACATCCGGTTTGGAAGTCTTCGGCTGGACAAACAAAGAGATACCCCTCAGGCTCGAGATTGATGTGCATGTTCGAGAAACATCCAAGGCGGAAGTTGATTGAATTCACGCAGACTGCTCCCGTGAATTGGTCAGGATCCAGGCACCATACTTGATAAACTCGCACCATAATCTTCAAAGTGCGATGTTTCTTGAACTTGAGTGAAAGTCGAATTTGCTTGTGCCAGCCAGAACTTGTTGACATCGGTATAGGGTGAGAGTGATATTTCCAAACGAAGATCGTAAACTCGGTAGGAGTCATATTTTGAAACAAATGAAACAAGAGAAGTAAATCAAACGGATGAAATACCTGATCCAGCCATTGGGTAGGACTTCTGTTTCATCTCCTACATGCTTCCAGCTTATCGAGGTCTTCAGGTCCATGCTGAAAGGCTCAGCTGTCCTGAAGAAGGTCCCTTCTTGGGAATTTGACCGGAAAATTGACCCTAAGCAAATGGGAAGTCGGAAGGAAACTGAACGGTCCCTATACCGGGCTATTGGAGGCTCAGAACAAAGTTCATGATATTCGTCTTCACCAAAAGCCGAGACGATCACGGCCTCCGCATTGGGATCGTTCAATGATACGTCTTTCAGGTGCGGTCCTTTCCCGAAGCCCCACCAAGAAAGCTCGCCATCCAGTTCCGAGGTATGAGAGAAATCTACACAGAGATTTCCTGTTGAAGGGCGTATCCACGGCGACGAATGAGAATACTTTTAAGTGTCAGTCGGCACGGTAGAAGGAAGATCGGAGAATGGTTTACGGGATCAGGAAATCCGGGAAAACCACTGAGATAGTGGCGTGCCTCCTGCAAACAGTCAATTGGTCAGCCATGGGATTTGGGCTTCATAGACTCCTGTGCCTACATCAAATTCCGTGCACTAAAGGCAGTTGGCGAGTATCGAGACAAAAGTGACGATGGAGTATGTATGCACACAGTAGCCCTGGATGTACGTGGTCAAGACAGGTGAATGTTGAAATCGCTTGATGAATTGTTTGAAGGGGATTAACTCTATTCGCAGTATCAGTCGGACTCCATCATTCATGTCAGCTCGGCGTGTTGACCATCATGGAATATCGTCGCGTAGAGTTCCCGAGTGCTTGCCAAGCCATAGAGCTGCATTATATGGGGATGGCTGCGTAGCTTTTTTGTGAATACATGAAATATCAAGGAAACCATTGGGGGTCACCGAATCGCCTTATATTTCGCGACCTCCTTTTGCCATTCCTGCGATGGTGAGCTGAAAAAACAAAAATCGCGGACCGCTTTATGCAGCGCACCTCCTCAGCCCCATCTCCGTGATACATGGCGATCGTCATACACCGATCTCCGAGTTTGGCGGAGTACATGCGCCGAAGACCCGGCCCTTGAGGGTGGCGATCCACAATGCCAGATTGACCATTCAGGCGTATTGCTTTGATCAGGCTTATGTCTCCAAGGTGAAATGACCGAAATGCTGGTTGTTACCCATAAGCATTCCAAAATAACGAATAAAGGCGGACTCTGCCTGCCAGCGTCTCTTGTGGGGGATTATGAACATGAGTGGTGACATTGCTCGTGAATAGGCCGCCGCCTATGGTGAATCCGCTACCCCCAGGGAAGAAGGCGCCGACATATCTGTATTCCGAGATTCAAATCGCTGATACTAACCACAAAGACGACATACTGTGCGGACTCTGCGTTGTTCGTCGTCGACGTTATGGTTGATTCAGCTTGGGAATCGGGGTTGAGGTTCATCGGTCGTGAGGGAGGAAAGCAAGAGACAATAGGCGCCGAATTTACAGCCTGCCTCGTGTCTTCGGCGTCTCCCTCTTTATAAAATCGCGGGTGTCTGTCTGAAGCCCTTCTGAAGTCCAATTCAGGCTTATCAGACCCGATTCTGGGGATCATTCACGTCATCCTCGGGTCATGCGGTTGATAAAAAAACTGCACCATCAAGTACTTTGGATTCGCTTGGGAATAATCTCCAATTCGCGCACTGGCCATTTAGAAACACATGAGATCGGATCCCATCCCCAAATAATCCGCCCCAAATATGCTGGTTGTTGGCCAGCAACATTCAAGCGGCAAGCTGCCCACCAGGGCGGTGTCTATTGTCACCCTCTTTATAAAACCATCGCCTTCTGTCTGTCCGAAGCCTTTTCAGTCTCCGATCTAACCCATCCGCCGCGGCCAACTTCGATATTGATCCTACCTTCTGACCTTCTTCGTCGATTTGGCCAATAGCTTTTGTTATCAATCTCACCTTCTTCGTTGACTTCGCCAACAGCTTTTGATATTAATCTTTACCTTCTTTGTCGATCTCAAGTTATCCGCCGGCAACCTTCTGGTGCTCGTCACTGTGGGCTCGCAGTACACGAGGCGTTACGACTGAAACACGTCCGCACTACTATTTCCGGTCTGGTGCATCTACTCTGCTTGCCTGTTCAGTGTTTACCGTCACTGTTCCTCGGTGACCGTTCTCAGCGACCACTGCTAGCTGTTTTACAGTCAAAACCCTCGCCTGATTCCGCCCCGTGGTCCACAGAATGGCCGATTCCACACCAGAATCCAACCATGCAGAAACTGATGTAGAGCGCCGCTATCGCCTCCAACGCGAGGCTCAGAGACGCCGCTGCAATCCTGACAAAAACTCTGATCGCAGAGACACACGAAGGCGAAACACCAGCGCTCGCCAACTGTCGCGTGCTCTAAGTATTGTCGGATGACAGAACTACAGAGCTTCGTGTGGACGATACTCAAACACGAGCCCAGCATCGGCTCTCGATCGATGATGCGCAACGGGCTTAAATCCGCCAACTTGACCTTGCTGCCGCAATCGGCAACGCTCTCACCTGGCCTTGACTTCCTCTAACAACCAGTGGTGGAATCAAATTTGCACCTTTAATACCTCTTAATTGACTCAATTGCTTGGGCTGCAGTGGAATAGGAAGTGCAAAATATGTGGCATACGGGTACCAAACTCCCTAAGTACTTGGTGTTTCAATTCTGATCAGCTTCAGTGGCGCTCACAGGTGAAGCTATACACGACAAATGTTTTGTATGTGGACCAAAGAGTGTTCACTACCAACCGCTTCTCCCCCCCTACCCACATGAATGGGACTTCTTCATCGATGACTGAAAAACTTCCTCCCTCTCCCGAAAATTGAACACTTTCTCCCTTACGGCTCTCGGGGTCTATGATGGCGACTTTATGAAGTTCCCGATGGAATAGCAATCAAACCGTTAGTTTGGCGTGTGATGGAGTAGATATCACCCTCTTTATAAAATTAGCCTGTCCGTCTGTCTCAAGCTTTTTACACTGCGACACTTTCTTTGTTCACGGCTCGCTAATTCCTCGATGCCACTGCGATCCGCGGACTCGGCTCTTGGGCCGATCTCTTCGGGCCTAAATCGGAACGCTTGCTGCCGCTCCCATAATCACCCTCCATTACTTCTCTGCCTGATGTACTCACAAGTGTCCGCAGATGCGCGGAGCTATCAAACGGCTGATCGGCACCGTTCGGCACTGGCTGACGCTGACAATCTTTGTTGATTCAATGGCTTCCAATGGATACCAGTGGCTTACTTTGAGCGGGGAAGACTCACCGGCTGCCAGTGGCTTCCACTGGATTTTGTCGGATCTTTCCGCTCGGATATCCACCAATTTTCGCTGTACAACAATCAAAATGAATTTCACCTGGGAGCCAGTTTTCAACCCTACTGAGGACGTGGCAACCCTTCTCCAATTCCCCAATCCATGACTCAATCCATTTCTGTACCCCCTCGACAAACCGTGACAACACGGTATAAAGTTATCGAGATATATTCTAGGTTTGAACAAAGTTGAGACATGTCTCCTCAATTTCTATGGAACTTGCATGACATAAATGTGCCCTTGCATCGCTCTTGCCGACTTTCTTCCTGGTTTCCATCAAACATATCCATTTGGATTCGATAGCTGAGGGAGTCTTATATCTGAAGTATGATCAATCAAATGAAAATGATTCTCAGTTGAATCCACTGGAGTTCAGTGGACACCCGTGGTGATTGGCGGATCAATACGAGATACTGGAGCACATCACCAATCATCATCTACCGATGGCCACCAATGGCCACCGACAACCACAGGTGGCCAGCGGTGGCCGCCAGTGGCTTTGCGAGTTGAGGGTATATTACTCCGCAGATTCCCCGGTGAATGGCCGCGATTACCCCTGAATATCTACTCAACTCAGCTCAGCTCAATTACATAAGTGCACAGTAAATGTCGATTTAACTCCACTCAACTAAAGTGCTCAATAAAAACATTTCAAAACAAACCAGCCAATTGAAGATCAGATTGACAAAAGAGGATGGGAGGCCGCGAAGCGGCCGACCAGCCCCTTTTGCAATGCTAAAATAAGTGGATCGATCAGAATGCACAGCAGCCCACGACAGGTAATATGGATGGAGAACGCACGGATGACAAACCTTCGAGTGGTTTTCGCGCGAATAAAGGAAAGAAAAGGCAAGTGGCACACACACAACTTCGTATTATTTGGTGCTGCGAACCGTAAGCCTAAAGAATGTGGCGCAGAGATCATGAAATTTGACCCTTTCTCCGGAAAAGGTACCTTTCCCCAACAGACTCGGTACGAAAATGTGAAATTGAAAACGTCGAGAGGTTCTCATCCTTGACGACGGAGAGTCTATAGACAGCGTGGATCGTAAACCAGATATAGATGGAGAGCTGTGGAGGCTGTCAGTGAGCTGTGCGACAACATCGGCGGACATAGAAGGTAGGCTGTGAAAGAAGGAGGGTCTCACGTATTCCGAGAGAACTCTCCCACAGAGTCGCCTGACGCCGGGACTGGGAACGGGGAATGAAAAATAAACTGAGGTTCCTATGCAATGTAAATGGTCAGCATATGTCAAAATGGGTTAGTCAGCACAAGGTTTCACTTACGCCGGAAATTTGCAAGCCAGGACTGAAGAAATAGAAGGGGGTTACTTGTAGCAGCGAAAGGGAGGCCCTGAATTAGTTGAGAGTTGAATGAATAGAAGTATAGGAATTGGATAGGCATAACTAACCTGCATTGAAATAATGGTCCACGCCTCCTTCCAAGATTGCTCATCTACCACACCACGAGCTACATTACCCTCTCTTCTCTGTCCACCTGAAGCCATTTCAAAGTCCGCTGGTCAGTTGACCCACTGCGATCCGATACTACGCCGGCTTAGCCACTTTCAAACTCCGCTATCAGCGGAAGGGGATGCGAGGCCGCGAAGCGGCCAAGCAGCCGCTTGTTGAGGTTCAAGGTAAGCCGCCGCACCTCAGCATCTCGGCAACCGCTGGGTAAATTGCCACCAACATCAATCGGAGTAAATCTCCCTGGCTATGCATGGAATATCGGGCGCTGAAAACATGGCACTCACAGATTCGGACGCACGAGCGTACCTTGGAGGACCAGAATAAGCCTCACGATGGCTTGAATTTCCGCTATTCATTTCCGGCCATCGTCCAATTCCACACTAAAGTCTGTCTGCGGTTTTGAGCGACCGGTAGAACGCATTACTGGATTATTTACAGCTCTTTGCGGTACAACAGGTGCGCACTGTTTTTTTTTTTTTTTTGGCAAGTTTTCATTACTTTTCATTAGAACAGCTACCCTGAGGTCAATTCTCAACCGTTTCCCCTCAAAATAGGCTCATTCAATTCACATTGAAAATCCACAGGTAATGGAACGCCGGTATTTTTGATCCTTTTACGTAATAGAAATTCTTCTGGAAATATTTAGTTTTGAATAGGACACCTGTAGCACTCGGAATACTGCACCAATTAACCTAGTTTTTGGATATGCTATTAATCTAATGTGGCCTAAGGCAACCACATGTTTATTTATATAACATGCTGAGTAATTGTAATCTAGTCTACACTTTGGTGAAGTAGATGTTCAGACACTACCACAAGTAGTGCTGTGCATAGAAATTTGACTATATTAAGCTCCGTAAACACCCACATTACCTAGGGTCACATTAGATGTATAGCATATCTAAACCTTATACCAATTGCTGCAGTATTGTGAGTGCTATAAGTGTCCTATTCAAAACTAAATCTTTCCAGAAGAATTTCTATTACGTAAATGGATCAAAAATACCGGCATTCCATTACCTGCGGATTTTCAATGCGAATTGAATGAGCCTATTTTGAGGGGAAACAGTTGAGAATTGAGCTCAGGGTAGCTGTTCTAATGAAAAGTAATGCAAACTTGCCAAAAAAAAAAAAAACAGTGCGCGCCTGTTGTACCGCAAAGAGCTGTAATTCACATCAGGAAAAACCTCCCTGATAATTTTTTGCTATTTTTCGAGAAAATTTCAGGGGCCTCCGAAAATTTCAAATTTTTAGTAATTTTCATCAACTTTCGAAAAATTCTTCGGAATATTGAGGCAATCTTCCACATTTTAGGAAGGGGGATATTATTTTTAAAGATTTTGGCAATCTTTCTGGAGTTTCTAGTGAGTTCTTGAAACTTACGAGCATGAGTTGCATCTCGTCAAATCACGGTATGACCTGCTTCCTTCATGCGTGACTTGGGTTGACTCTGGCTGCTCTGTTGCCAAGATATGTGGATGTTGGAACAACACCGAATATGACAGAGAGACTTGTGGACACATAAGCTGCACCGATGATTTTGGAAGAGTAGACACCAAAAATTTAAACAAGTCCGTTGCCGAGAGCTGTCGTAACGTTGCTGTAAGATCGCGGCATGCGATCCCCGGTGATCCACGTGGTGCTGGTTGGTGTCTGCATTTGGCTAAGAGACAATAAACATCAACAACTCTACTCTTTTCCCCCCATGTCGCTGGCCGCCATTCCTTCCATCTGAAGCCTATATCTTCACTTACATTGGAGGACCTCCCTTTCTTCTCTCTTCCAAGCCTACCCCAAGCCTCCCGTGCCTCTCCCTTGACGTCGACGATGCCCGCCGAGTGCGGGTGTAGGCAGTACGGACAGTGCGATGTGCACGAATTAGGTATGTCCTTTAAATGGCTCCATCCCCGTATTTTCCTTTTCCTCCTTTGTTGTGCCATTGCTGACCACCACCCAACAGGCGCAAAGCGACTCGGTTTTTCTGGCCCCGGTAGTCTTTTCTCTTAACGCCATTGGTACGTCTCAAAGGCGGCCGTAGAATCTCTCTGACATCGTGTAGCTGCCAAGCCTATCGTGGGCGGTATATTTCTCCTTGGTCCGCGGACCGTCTAGCCCCGGTAGTCTTTTCTCTTAACGCTATTGGTACGTCTCAAAGGCAGCCGTAGAATCTCTCTGACATCGTGTAGCTGCCAAGCCTATCGTGGGCGGTATATTTCTCCTTGGTCCGCCGACCAAGAATATGATGCATGTGTGTTTTATGCCACGCCGTAGCCTTTATCGCGTCTGTTCTCAAATTGACAGATTGCAGCTCTACTGGTTGTCGTTGCGCACCGTCGTCGCGTACTGCCTCGAGCTTTCCGAGGAGGACCTCGCCTCCACGCGCAAGGTCCGCATGAATGCGTTCAAGATCGGTACGTGCCTCTCCCGTCTTGTCTTGCCTCTCGCTTGTCATCACCCCATGTTGCCCTTGTACTGACGACACCGTAGTGTTGCCGCGGCTTGGCTTAGCTCGGCTAGCCGATTGAGCCGAGCCTAAATTTAGCCAAGCCAAGCCAGCCGTTGCCAAGGCGGCTCCGAGTGACTCGGCTTCGGCTCGAGCCGGCTTGAGCCCAGCTTAGCCGCGGCTTGACACAGATTTGTCTTGCGTCCACCACGCGCCGTTGCGTTGCTTCCCTTTCCGCTGGTTTTTGCCCTAGTAGCCCTACCTCTCCCCCGAGACTCTCTTAGCGTCTGTCCTGATGCAAATCCCTCTTATCGCCCAAGGCTGTGGGCTTGACAACCGACAGGACACGAGGCAATCAGTCCTTCCCGTTGTCAGTCACTGCTGCTTTACATGAAGGTTCCATCTAACCGTGTTGTGTTGCACACAATTGCCCACACCGATGCTTCCCCGTCGAAAACCAGCTACTGAGGCTTATAGCAAGGTGGGGATTGGGAGTGGGTGAGCAGTGTTTTTTGTTTGTTCAGCATGACGCGTGCAGAGTTCCTTCTTTTTCTCTTTCACCCACAGATTCGACCTCGCGGATGAGCGGATGTGGTACGGCAAGGCGGCCGCGCACGGGAACACGGACGTTAGCGCAAAGTGGGTCACAGGTGCGTGGGCGTTCTTGTTTCGTGTTGTTTCTGTTTTCATTACGAAATTCCCTGCCCGGAGTGCTACCCTTGCGGGTCTGGACCTAACAGGACACCTGGGGAAGAGGAAGAGAGGCGTGTTTTGGGTCCCTCTCTTTTGCATTTGAAGCCCTTGGCATTGGAGCTGCTCAACCATAATGACGGTTCTCCTTGGATGGAGGAGCCTGCCTCTTCTTTTGATGAAGCGGTGTCTTGAGATGGTTCTGGTTTTGTTCACATTCAAAGCAAATCAAAGAAGGAGGGATAACCTGCTCCACCAGCCGAATCCGCTCCTGCCACTACATGGTCCACCTGTCGACCATGTCCCTTGGAAACGCTAATGGTCACGCTAAGATCATCGAAAATGACGAGCACGAGGCCGCTGGCGCGGCACCTCATCTGCAAGTATTTTCTCTGGCCGCAATCGCAACGATGGGAATATTTTTGAGAACCGTCGCTATCGTCGATTTCTCGAAGTCCCTCACCCAACCGCCAATTCTCGACCCAACGTCGCCGACGCCAATCACATCGAACGGGTCCGCATCCCCATCTGCAAGTATTTTCTCTGGCCGCAATCGCAACGATGGGAATACTTTCGAGAACCGTCGCTATCGGCGATTTCTCGAAGTCCCTCACCCAACCGCTAATTCTCGACCCAACGTCGCCGACGCCAATCACCTCGAGCGGGTCCGCATCCCTCCGCGCTACCCCCACGTTCCCCTTTCCTTTTTTTCCTTTGCCGAATTGCTAATCATTGTTCGCTTTCACAGGGAATATTGGACACCTTTATCTTGTTAATGCTCCGGAAACACAACCGGCAGCCGGAGAGACTTTGACACGTATTTTTTGGAAGCACCCTTCATTCAGTACTTGATGCTGAACACAACTCGTAGTAGTTCTACTACCCAATACATCTGCCTTCACTTTACTGAGTGCGTGTACGCAGGTACATAGGATCCATGCACACCGCTCTCTAAATAATGTTCCAAATATCTGGCAAGGAAAATCGAGTTATAGCCCATACCAGTGAGGAACGGAACAAAGTAGATTAAGTTATAAGTACTATCTGTGTAGTGTAATCCTTCAATGGCCGTGCTCGCTTGATATCGCACCCCCCATCGCGAGCCCACCAGCCTGATCACATTATCTGAGGACAGCGTCCAGCAGAACACCCTGCACGTTATAAGCTCTGGCATGATTGAGGTCGCCGCCGCGGAGGAAGCGGCAGCTACGTGCGCGAGGTGGATTCATTTGTGGAACTTGGGTGTCGAGAAAAATAAGGGATGCTGGGGAGCGGCGGGCACAAAATCGAGGACTCGAAGGGTGCAGCGGCACACAGAGAAAGCGGAAGAAGTAGAAGTCGCATTAATAGACTGTTGTTAGCAAGGAGAAAAAGGAATAAAAATTTGAAGCGCGGGTTTCAGCATAATATTGGTCCCTCTTAGATAAAGTGCGCCGGAAAACACGGAAGAATTGGAGTTATATGTCATACCAAAGACTTACAGAAGGGATAAAAGGCATCCCTTGATGTGTAACGGATGGTTTTAGGTCGTCGACGGTGCTGCAAACACCCCAAGTCGGTTGTCGAGGTCCAAAGCCAAAAAAAAGGCCGAAAAAAGCCAGAGCAAAGCGTGCAAGAGACAAATGACACGAGAATAGGGTTAGGAGGCATCATGAGGGCTTGAAAACGGCGTTGGAAGTGCTCCAGGGTGTGAGCAGCGGAGGAGAAAGCAAAGATGCGTCGAATACGGGTGAGCGTCTGAGGCATGGGAGGGTCGGGTCGGGTCGGACCCGACCCGACTCTCTGCGGCAGTGCAGAGGCAGTGCTATAGTTGTGCCCATCATTGATGGAAGCTCCTATTTTCTGGTGGCAAGTGGCAAGCTTTAAGCTTGTGCCCTGCTGTGGTGCTTTGTTAACACTCTAATGGCTGATGTAAATTATCTATATGCTGTTTTTTTTTTCAATGTTAGATTTATGATTCCGCGCAACCCTCACAGCCTCATTTGGCAACATACCAGATCACGGCCGCGTCCACTTTTGTTGATTTCTATGCCCACTATCAATGGTATTTTCAATATGGTAATGCTGGTTCAATTGATGTGTCCACCTCCACTCTTGGCAATTGCGACTCTCGACTGAATGGCTCTATCGATGTCAGTATATCACAATTGAAAATGCCACATGCACTCACTACCCAGGATTGCCACCTGTGTTGAATTTCTACTGTGTTGGTTGCGGTTCAACTGTCTTTGAACATTCAGCAGTAGTTCAACAGTAAACACCATAGGATGTATGATGGCAGGTCAATATATCTGGTATGTTAAAGGAAAAACAAAGACATGAAGCAAATGTTTGTACATGTTGGCTTGCGAGTCGGGTCGGGTCGCCACAGCATTTGGAAGCGGGTCGGGTCCGACCCGACCCGACCTTCCCCTGGATCCGACGATCTGGAATACGGCAGATCAGATAACGACATGGCACATCATTGCGCAATTGACGTCGTCCACGCTGATTCCAGCCAGTGCCGAACGTGTTCAGTGGTGAAAGAGGAGCGTAGAATGTCGCAGGGACCGTCCGGATTCCTAGGGCCACAAATGCTGCCTGAGCCATGACTCAGCCGTGGCTCAGCCGCAAGCCGCCCAAGCCAGCCGTCCAAAAACAGCTCGGCTCGGCTTTAGGCGGTGATGGCTCCGGAGCCATCAAAAGCCGAGCCGAGCCAGCCATAGCCAAGCCGCGGCAACACTACGACACCGTATTCACAGGCGTCGACCTCGCTGCCATCGCACACACCTTCGTCGCCGTCTCCGGCTCGCCCCAAGGCCACCCTCCGATGCGCGATGTACCTTCATCTTCAGTCTCTTTATGGTACGGCGAGGTACGCAAATTCATTGTTGTTGCGCGCACCATCTGACTTCTTTCCGTCTTCAGTCTCTTAATACTCGAGGGTACGCAAACCTATCTTTGTTGTTGCGAACACCGATATATGTTTGTTTTAGTCTCTTTGTGGTCCTGGAAGGTAGGTAAACCTATCTATTGTCACCACGCTGATGTATTTTGTGTTTAAGTGTGTGTTGGGAGGTACGGAAACCGATCATTGGTGTTGCGCGCACCAGCTGATGTATATCTAACCCATGTGTGCGCACCTGGTTCCGTGCTTCTCTGTATAAATAAAAGTGTATTAGATAGTGAACATGCAATACAACCTTTTTTATTCCTACCTTTATGCACCCTGCTTGCAAATGAATATTCTCAAACTGCCCACGAAATCGTCGAAACTTGAACTAAAATTGTGCGAAAAGTTGCATAAATTTCTGACATTTTGAAATGGACTCTCATATTTCCACGAAATTTCGCGCACTCTTGAAACTGAAGCTATTTTCGCGCATTTTCTGAAATTTTTAGAGAAAATGCACGAAAATCACCAGGGGGGGTTTCCCTGATGCAGTTCAACGGTCAGGGGTCACACTCCCCCCCTGTCGAAGTCGAAATTTGGTCCCATGTCACGGGTCACGACGTCAAGTGTCGAATTCATAACGCAGTTCCCAAATGGCCAAGAAAATGGTTCTGTGGCCTCAAGATGAGTATAAAATGGCTTTGCGCCCTTGTGGATCTCAGGAAAGTTTAAAAAACCTCAGTTTTATTATTTTGAACCAGTTGAACTTTAGTTGAACCCGTTCAGACTTCAAATTTGTTCTTCTTAGCTGTAGTGCCTCCATGGCTCCATGCATCTCAGCACAGTTTCGTTCTACGAGAGGTCCAATCATGTCTTATGTAAGTTGGAAATTAGTTGGGTGCAATGACATTGAATCCTGCAAGTATTCTTGCACATTTGGGCTGGAATAGCCTTCAAAAGGCTATGTTAGAAAATGGCCCACTGTCTGGGTAATGAGTAGAAATCAAAGCAGACAGCAAAAATTGTGAAGGATGTTATACTGAAAGGTGCAAATAACATCTGGAAAATAATTGCCTGTGGAACCTCTGTGTGAGCCTGCCAAAGCTCCAGGATCAACTCACACTCAACTGGCAGTAATCTGGGTGGCTGTCAAAATTTTCGGGGTGTCACAATCCTCCCGCCGAGGTGTCGAAGTGTCGAACTGGTTTTTTGGGTCACGGTTCACACCCCCTGTCAAATTGAATGAAATAATCCAGTACTCGGAATGCGCGCTCAAACGATTCAGAATTATAATTAGCATGTGAAACCCAGGGGGAGAGGGTTTGAGGTAGACATTCTCCGAAGTAAAGATGCCCCCCGAATTTCAACTGCAGTTTCACTTTTCCTTTTTCTTTTTCTTTTTCTTTTCCTTTGAAGTCCTGTACACTCTCACCTTATTTCAAGGATATCGTCTCGGGCTGAGACGCCGAATGGACCACCAGGAGACTGCCTAAAGGATCCTATTGCGAGCGGAGAGGCGGAGATTTCCAGAAACCGGCTGGATATTCTCAAATAGCTGAATAATCAAGACCTTCTAGCAGCCGAATATTCAGGGCCGCCGACCAGCGTCGCGGTCGATGCGCGGCCGTTATTCTGGAGATTCGAATCGGATGCGGGACCAGCATCAAGGCGGAGAAGAGTGAGAGCGATTAATTTGAAGGTAGAAATTACGTATAAATGCCACGGATCTCTTGGTGTGTGCCTGGACTCCTGGCATTCGTATATATGGTTTGCGACGGTTCAGGTGATGGCGAGCCAGGTCGAGCGCCGGCGATGATGAAGATAGAACATCATTGATCGGGCATTCACAGTCACCTGTCAAAGGTTTTCTTCGTTCCAAGCACCATCGCGCATTTTTCTTTGGCTCAGCACACTCGGGAATATCTCCAGGCGAGGTGGATGCACGAACCTACAAATGATTGCCCTCTCCTGCTTTGTCCAAGGCGACAAACCCAAGGGATCGATTCGGACAGAGCAGCGATGCACGCACCAAGCAAGAGTTGTGACCTCCTTGCCGCGCTCGACCAAACGCCCTTCACGATCATGGAGTTTTTTTGCAGCTCCAAGAGAGATTTGGGCCGGGTAGGTACGCATCAGGAAAACCTGAGTTTGATAATTATCAGGTAATTGCTCCCAATTATCAGCGGTGCCGAACAATCAGATAATTTCCGATAATTCAAAGTATTAACCTTTGATTGGGCCGGCAATGCCTCTGAGAGGTGTCGGTGGCTACAATGTCATGTTACCAAGTGTTTTCAACCATTTGGGTGAAGTTCCAGAACCTTTGCGTGTACGACCCAACTTTCCTCCGAACCCAAAAATGTTCCAGTCGTTGAAACTCCGCTCGGATCAATCATAAAAGATGGAAAATCACCAAACCATGACAAGACGGCCATAATGTTCCTTGTTTTGATGTGGTACGACATTTCTTTCTTCTCTTCCACCACCATCTCCCCCAACTTTTTTCCCTGCAAAATGCTCTTCTCCCCGTTGCCTCGCATGCTTCTCTGGATGCTCACGAAACCTCGAGAAGTCACCTCAGCCCGCTCCATCGTCACTCTCGATCGCCTCCAAGACAAGGCATTGCCACGTCATTGACCAGCCAGCAAGCTCCGACATGGTGCGAGTCTCCCACTCAAACTTCACTATCCCTGGTCCTACCTCCACCCCGTTGACATGCGTTCCGCACAATATTTGCCTTCCGCGTGCTAGCCTGCTGCCCCTCACTTGCGATCTCGTCAACGCCGTGTCAACGCCGTACATCCTGGGTGTCTGGCGGGATTCTGTGTGGACCTCAAGTGCAAATTACTCTCCTTCCAGGCTGACCGCAAGCACATTCCATCTCGAATTCTCAGATCATCCAACGCATCAAATTATCCCTTCGTGTCTGGGCCCTATCTTCGCGTCATCTTATCCCTTAAATTCCCTTCTGCGTCCCGCCAAGTTCTCGGTGTCGCTGTTCGTTCCTCGTGATATGTTGATTATTCTATGGGCAAGTGCTCACGAGAAAGTTTTTCATTTGGCCTTCTTTTTTACCAGGCTGTCTTTTGTCCATGACGCTCGTGGTATCCTCAGTGCTCCCTGGATCCTTCATCGCTAATCAGCACTGCACTCCATGGCCTCAAGTCACGAACATCTTCCAGCTCATGTTCGTTGTCTGTTTCACCTCGCTTCCTTTCCACCGCCGCTGCAATGTGTTGATATCCAAATTTGTTACCTTCTTGTCTGCAAATGGTGCTTGATCGCATATGAACCTTGAACCCTGGCAGCTCTGCACTCTGTTCGGTGTTTTGAGACCTTGCCGGTCAGGTGGTCTGTCGCGGTTTTGGTTATAGTTGTACTGCTTTGTGTCTATGTAGTTCAATACATCTTATCTTCATTTCTTATAATGTGTCCTATGAAGACCAGATATCGAGACCACAACTACTGCATATTCATGTCACAATCCAAGATATTGCAAGACATTTCGAGATAATTGTCGCCAATTGGCCAGGAAATATTTGGACCTTCGCAATTTGGTAATGGAAGGTATTTCATGTATTTTGCCCAATTACCTCCAATTACTGACATTTGGCCAACTCGGGTTTTCCTGATGCGTACGTACGTACGTAGCATTACGCGGCATGATCCGAATAACGAACACCGGTTCTCAGGGATTATCTCCATGGACAAGGCAGCTAAATTACACCTTCGTCCCTGGACCTCCATGCCCTCACCAGAACAAGCTCACAGATACCATGAGAAACTCCATGCCCCACGGTAGATCCTGGCGCAAACACAGAAGCAAAGTTAGTTCACCTCGCATCCTCACACTCCTATTCCCCATAAAACTATGCACAAAGCAGCGGTTCCGAGTAGAACTGTTCAAGGACTCCATGTGTATACTTTGCAACAAGTACTATTGTGCTGCGCTGGTAGATCATAGCTTTCAAGAATGTCAAGCTAGTTTCCCAACCATTTTCTCTCGTAGATTCGGTGCCGTTGTGAGGAGTTTCTCCATAAATGAATGATGTACGCAGGTCGAGAAGAGCATTTCATGAAATGCAATCCAGGAGAGCACGTCCTGGAGTTTCCACGCATCGGAAACAAAACTTGCAGGGGCGCTGCTCACGAGGTACTATAGGTTTCGCATGATCGGCGTGATGCAGTTCAGAGGGTGAGTAGAGAGCAAAATAGAGGTAAGAGCCTCACGCTACTTTTGCGTCTTCACCATGAATAGGTAATGCCATAGAAAAAGGGTGATCACCTGAGGGGGTCCGTCCTTTTGTGGCTCAACATGGCCGTGTATCAAGTACAGTTTATCGGCTGATTCAATTTGGTGCTGCAGCCAATTCAAAACCGACTTTACCACAAACTTGTACTCCAGCAGGGTTCCGGTTTAACCCGTGTCATGTCCTACGAGACCCCTGGGTTTAAACCAGTTTGAACCATGACTGGTTCTCCTATAAACGTTGGTTCTAAACCATCACAGTTCCAACTTGGTTCAAACCACTGATGGTTCAAACCGGGTTAAACTGGGGTTGGAACTAGTTTAAAGCACTGACGGTTCTAACCGGTTTAAACCATCATTCTTTGAACTCAAGATGTTCAAAATGTATATATTTTCTTTCGTTGACACATGACAAAAAAAAGTTTAAACTGGTTTAAACCATGGTTCGAACCGGTTAGATCTGTGCATATAGTTGAGATATTTCAGACCAAAGAATTGAATCCAATCAATGTTGCATTAGAAAAATTGAGAGAAAGATGAGACTACACTTTGTCCTCCTGCAATGCCCTTCACACCCTTCCTCACACCCGATCCTAAGCACCCGTGCATCCATGCACAAGCCGGAGCCCGACTACAAACTACACCACGTCTCGTCCTGTGGATGAGAGTGCAGGCAGTGAAATTAAATAACAAGTGTACAGAGGGAGATAGAACTATGAAGATATTAGTGTACAATAGACCTATGACTAAGCAGGTGGGTGGAATGATGAAGGAATGAATTCTAGACACACTGGTTGAAGTATTCAAGTTTTTGACCTCAAAAACTTATGAAAAACTAACAAAGTTTTTCATCAGTTTTTCAAGCAGGAATTGGATGAAAAATTCATGAGTTTTTCACAAGTGTTCTAGATATGAGGTAAAAAACTTGAAACATATGAAAAACTAATGAAAAAGGTATGAATTTTTTACCCACCTTTCGACTGAAAATGGAAATGAAAAACTCATAATAGAGAGTTTGCGCACAAGCCATATGAGCCATATGGTGGCTTTTTCTGTGTGCGCACCATATGGCTAATGGCTCATAGAAATGGCCCTCCGGGCACGCCTGGAACCAGCCGCCCCGGATTTCCAAGGGTGCGGGTAGAAGGCATGTGAGGTTGGCAGCATGAAACACGGCCAAAAGCGGTCGCGTTCTGAAAAAGGAAAGGGATTGTCATATGGGGTAAAAAAAATATCAAAAGGCTGCTTGGAGACCTGTAACCTAAAGGTTCCAGGAATATGGTTTTGCACCTCCCTCGTGAATTTTACTTATAACTGAGGTTCATTAATAGTACTTGCTGGCTGGAGCTTCCGAATCCAGCTTCAAGCCCAGAATACTCTGAGATTTACGACAAAAAAGGGGAAATTTGTGATTGCAATAGAGGTGTGTGCTTGGTCACTACAGCTAGATGCTCATGATGATTTGGAAACAATTGATGGCTCAAATGGAAGCCTAAACAGTCACCTACAACTCGGTTGCAACAGAACAATACCAGCCATAAGCCATATGGTGCGCACACGAAAAAAGCCATCATATGGCTCATATGGCTTGTGCGCAAACAGGTTAATTTTTCACTCATATTTCCACTGGAAAATTTGAAATGCTCAACCAGTGACACTGTCATGATACTCTCAATGCTTTCTTCTGTGACTGGAATTGGGTCAAGGCCCAAAATTTAGCTTTGTAGTTTCTCTTTTGTTTATTCCAAAGTACATGCTTACAGTACTAGTCATCTCAGCTATATGAAAAGGCAAAACAAATGGCTATGGAGCAACAAGACCATTTCCATGGACTGTGCATTCTCTATGGCCACGCATTGGTTGAGAAGTGGCAGAAAGAGCCCTCTCACACATATCAAAAGGGAAGTGAATGGCACAGTGTATATTGACTGAAGGAGGGAAAAGGTCAGTCATAAGTAATATGTTCTTCATACTGTGTTTCTAAAACTATTGAAGCTCTTAGTCAAGCAAACATCCTGGAAGAGATGGTGGCTAGTGAATGGAGAGCTAAAGAAGCATCTCAAGCACGAGTCACAACTCCTGTTGCTCATTTCCTTCATGTTGGATTAAAACTTCAAGCCAGACAGTGGCGATTGTTAGCCATTCTTATCATTGATCGAGACTAAGTTTCAAATATATAAGATGTTTTCTACAAAAAGCATTAAAACCTGACAGTCAAGGTGATAAGCAACTGGACACCATGCTTGACCAGCAGCGTTTAAGGACAGATCTCAAGAAATGGCATCAGCAACAGCAGCAGATATGTCCTCAGGGTGTCCCATCCATCATTGCAGCGCCCTACTGCCCACCTCAGGAGGAGAAATTATTCTTGCCCTCTGACTGCAATAGTAATGATCACACCAAACTTGGGTTGGACATTCTAGGAGGAGAGGAACTCAAACTGCGAAAGGGCGAAGCAAATGATGCTCTTCATAGCTTGTGTGAGCACATCCAACATGGCCAAACACTTAGACAGCCCAAGAACTCACGCAAAAATGCTGTCCATGGCCAAGAAAAGAACACATGTGCAGTGTGCAAGATCAAGGATATTCAGACCAAAATTCAGGATTATGTCAAAAGGTATCGCCAGGCTCGTATTGCAATGATTGCATTAGGCTGTAACCGAGAAGACCCTAGGTTAGAGTATTCAGAGTTGGAACATGCAGATCTATACACTAAAAATGTTGATCAACCCCATAATCTGGGTGATAGAGGGAAGGTTGAGGGTTCAATTTGGCTGAAAGGCAAGCATGGAAACTTGTCCAAAGCAGAGGATGCTGAATACATATTGGATTGTAAGTTCAATTGTGTGTTGAATGTCTGATAACTAAACATGGTACAGCAGCTCATGTGCAGTGGCACCACACAAGTGCAGATTTGGAGCGCTGGCAAGAAGAGGTCGAAATTCTTGCACAAGAGTTCTGACAAGCAATTCAAAGTTACACCAAAATGGAGGCCATTTGGACTACTCACACCGAAAATGGAAATGTTTCTGGTAGGATGAAAACTGACTGTGAATTTAGTAGTGTCATTTTTAAGTTCTCTTCTTACCTTAAACTACGAGGATCAACGTAATATGAACTGAAAATGAATCAAATGGTTTCTTAGGGCCTTTCAATGTCACAAAGACAGCGAGTGTCTTTGCATCATGAAAGCACACCACAAACCGTAGCTGTCACGGCCCCTTTCGAGACCAGTGAAAGGACAGGTTTGATATGCAAAGAAAGCCGCGCCAAAAGATCCACTTCCGATGCCGCTTTCCGACAGCCCGAAACAACCGATCTCATGCACAAAGAAAGAGGCGCTGAAGGCGCCAGTTTCAGTGGCGCTTTCAGCTATCCTGAAACTTGAAGTTTCAGAGATAAAGAAACCAGCACCGAAAGATCTACTTTCAGTGGCAGTTTCTGATCTGATGAAAGACCAAGAAACTTGACGTCTTGAAAGTGATCTTGAAGAAACAAGTATCAGAGAACATTTCAAGCGACCTGAAAGAAGTAATATCAGCGAAGTAAGAAAGAGACGCTGACACTACTAGTTTCAGTGAGACCCTGGGGTACACCCTGAGGTGTACCTCGCGTTACACCCGAGGGTGGACCTTCGCGCACTCGACTCTTATACTTGACTTTTTTTTGAATCACACTAAGTATATTTACAACTAATTGCGATACAGCCAAGAAAACGTACTAGATACAGATACTCATACTACATTCAGACTGTATAGACTAGAAATCGACGCTGTATAACACTGAGATATGGATACAATGAGAAAGGAAGTTCTTACCGTTCAAAAGTGCCGCTGATTGCGAGCGTCGAGGTTGCCGATGTTCTCGAGCAAGTAGAATTCGCAGTGGCGGACGTGACATCCTGGGCACGAGTATCGCACCTGTATGCCTCCCAAGGCGCGGAAGGATAAGTGGACAAGTTGTTCTGGAAAGTGCATAAGCTGCCGACATGGAAAAAATGAGAAAAGACAACTTACCAGTGAGTTTGCGGTGCGGGATGTGGCAGTGGAACTCCCAGTCAAGTGTTTGCCTGTTCTTGAGGCACTTGTAGTAATTGCTCTGGTGGTGCGCCATGCAGCTCGTTTCCTCGACTTTTAATTCAAGCTGCCCGTTTGCATTATATCGGCCCTGGACGTAGAGCTCGCCGGGACCGTTGTTGGCATACACATGGTCGAGGGCCAGCAAGGCCATTTGCTGGTCAACCGGATGTGCAAGGCGGCGGCTGGACGTCGACCAGGTCAGACGGTACGTAAGATATCAGGAGTCACGTACATTGACACCAACGATGACATGGGGCTGAAGACGGGGCAGTGGGGCGGCGGATGGCGAAGACCGAAGAGCGCGCGCAAAAGAACTCAGAGCACCGTGACGAGTTCAGTGAGCGAAGTGGTGGAGAGAGCACCTATAAAGCCCAGATATCACCAGTAATCAGTGGTGGGATTAGGCCCCCAATCCCCTCAGTAGTTACTGGCAAATTTTGTCGTTTAGTGCTCACTGCAATAATTATGGCAATAACTTTCAATACCTTTCGAAAATTTTGACAACTTGGGAGGTGTAGGGTAGGTCCCAGGCTATTCTCAATAACCTTTGCTAATTATGGGACTTGAGGGTCATCTGAGGGGTTATCCCACTAATTTCAAGAACTTTTGATAATTATAGCACCTAGTAGTGCATACTGGGGCTTCCCATGGTAATTTCAATAACTTTCAATAATTATTGCATTTCTTCACTCAAAATGAATCGCACCAACCCAAAAAAGAAATTCCTGATACAATCCAGTAGTCCAGGCTAAGATCACGTCCCCCACCTTCTGTACAGTCCACCACCAGCACAAACATCTAGTACATCAGCTTGGAGAGGTCAATATAGGGGCTACTACCAGCTAACTTGGATAACTTTTGTTAATTATGATGATTGAGTGTTCATATTGCTGGCTTTTCAAAAGTATTTTGCATTTTCTGCACTAATGACAGGGTCTATCCCAAAATGGTAAACACCATCAGGTAGAGCACAACAGGAGCTACACCTTTTGTAATGGTGCCACGACTCGGCAAGTTGAATCACGACTTAAGAAGTTGGCACAAGTCTGTTCGTGACTTGACTTGACTCAACTTGGTCTCATGCCAAGTCGAGTCAAGTCTATCCAAGTTGACTTGAGTCATCAAGTCGGGTTGTAAGTTCATGTAAAGTCCCTTATAATTTAACTTGTTGGGTGAGGCCACCGCATTGCGTGGCGTGACTCGTACTTAACGGGTTTTTTTTTGTCATTTACCATCTTAATGTTACTAAGGTCCTCTGTAAGTAATCTAGAGTAAATTTGGAAGTCCCACTGTCCCCACATTGCTTAAATCAGAGTCACTTTTTGTCGTCATGGTAAGTTCTATTACATTGTGTGCATTGCGGCCGCAACCACTGCGGAAAATAATGGCCGTCAATATACTAAAAACCACCGGAGAAATCCGCCGGATCACAGCATGTCGTTTGATCCCCGTCAAAAATATTTGGCATGCCATAATGCCGAACCTTTCTCCGCTTTTTCGGCCTCATGGCTCTACACGTATTTCCTCTCTTGCTTCCCGCCACTATCCGCATACCAAGTCTATTCCAATGCTATGACAGACACTGTTTCCACCGAGTCTCTCTTGGTCCGCAAAGATCACGACATCTGTGGGAATCAGGCCTGAAATCAAGTCCGTTAACCAGAGCACGGAGCATCCCGGAGTTAATTGGTGAACGGGGTGGTCGCTCCGAATCTCGATCAATCGGGAGCCAAATTTTCGACACCCGCAAGTATATAATGAAAGTCGAGAACTTCAGTTCCACTGGGCGCCTTGAGCTAGGTGCTAGGCCTTTAGTGCGTCTGCCACTATATTATTGCGTGCAGTTGTTCCCGCATGGACACCGGCACTGGAGCGAAGGCACAAAGCACAAACTCTCCTGCGGGAAGTTGACACTCGGCAGGGATTCCTTCCAGGGTATAAAATGTTAAAAAGCGGTCAACAGCGATAATATCTGGCTGTCTTATGGCTATCGGATTTTACGGCACCGACTCAGTGAATGCGCAAGAATATAATGTGAGTGACGATGCAAGGATTGAATACCAAGTAAGTGTAAGGGAATTAAAGATGAACACAATTTAAAAAATTAAGCATCGGCAATTAGAGCCCTGAGAAAATACGAAATACTCAAGGTTGAAGATGCTCGCTGGAAGCCGACAACGGTTTTTGGGCTCGATTAAGTTCAGATGGAATGTAGGTTGTAGTGATCCAGAGGGAGTGGGATCGCATCAGCGACACAATAGGCCGTAAAACTCAATTTTTTTCTGGATTGCGAGACTTCCCCGCTGCGAGTGCACCGATAACCCCTTCATTGTCGGAACGCACATGGAAATGGACGCTGGAATAACCGCGGTCAGCTGAGAATCTGAGTCCGAAATCAACGGCAATCAGTTCAGCCCCAACCAATCTTGCGCCTGTCCGAAAACCACACATCACTGAGCTTCCATTGACGCCAAAAGCCGTCGGAGACGACCCCGATTGCCCAGGATGTGGGGGCATCGACCCAGAAATTGAGCAAGGACATCAAAGGTGGGCGGATGAAGGTAAATTGGACACCTGCTTCCACCACCATGCAATGTCGCTCAGGACCGTACGCTTAAGTGTTCGGCAGCTGAAATCGGATGTGGCATGTTCAAATGATGAAACCAGTGTAGAAGTATAGCAAAGGCGAGAGGGACCATCGGTAATCGCAAGAGAACAGTGTACAACTGTTCCCTGAACGGATTCGACCTGTTTGCGACAGAATTTGACGGCCGGAACCCGTGGTTCGAGTTTTTCGAGATAACGGAGTTTCTTCTCAGCAGGGATTTCGATGGTTTTCGAGGTCAAGTCCCAAGAGAAATCCATTTACTTGAACTGCTGGGCAAATCATCGTGTTTTGGAGACCTTCCACGTCCAACCAAGACATTCTGCCGAGACATAAATCTCGGGCAGACCATAGTCGAATTGGGACGTCGCGGAATTGAGGCAGCAGAAGAATAACCAATCATCCTCCCATTTTTGATAGGGCCGTTTCACGGGAAAGGTATAGCACCACAATTGCATTTGCAAGGCGCCCAAATACGCCGCTAGAGCTGGCATTATGATCAATGTAACAGAGGTTATTCCAGAACACAATGACGAAAGGTTGTAGAGAGGGATGAATGGGACAACGACGGAAGACAGCGTCGACATCTAGAGTTGCCACCTCGGCGCTGAGAGGTGTGTCCATTACAAACAATACCACTTGAAAGCACCAATGACAGGGAAAGTTATTGACATTAATTTCTGAATTACTAGTAATTGAAGGGCAACACGCATTTTTCCGAGGGAAAGAGAAGTCCTGGACGATGCGGAACTCGGCGGTGGAGCCAGCCTTTTCAACCACACCCAAATGCGACGAGCAAAAAGGTCCAATTAGGGATTCAAGTCGAGATTTAGAGAAAGGACCAGTATAATGGCCCTTAGAGAGTTCTTTGTGAATATATTTTTCAATGACCTCAGGATTCGCCAAGGCGGACGGGTCATTATGAGGAGTGTACCTTTCAGAAATGGTGGAATGAATGCCCATATAGAAATCTTCCCGAAGCCCCATAGGTAGATCTGAGAAAAGTATATGTGTTAATATGGGTTTTAAATGGATTATGAGGAAGGATGTGTTGGAAAAAGGAGAAAAGGTTTTGTTTGGTCGGAGTGAGAGCAGCCACAGCAGGGTGGACATGTCCACAGGTTTGTTTGGTCCCTATTTGGACATGTCCATGACACATCCAAAATGCATGGACTCGTCCAGGCCTTTGTCTGGTTCCACCCTGGATATGTCCATGGGTTGAAAAAAAGAGGCATGGATGTATCCATGGGAAGGATGGACACATCCACGGCATGAAAAAGAAAAGGGTGGATGCATCCACTCAACACGAGATGGACACATCCATGACAAGAAAAAGAGAGAGTGGATAAACCCATCCTTCCATGGGCATGTCCAGACATTTAAACAAAAATGGATGAGGGGTGGATGCATCCACTGGGTCCAGAAAAATGTGTGGATACATCCATAGAGGGTGGACATATCCAGGGAGGAATAAAAACAGGGCATGGATGCATCCATATAAGCTGGATACACCCACGAGGTTTAGGAATACGATGTGGATGTATCCACGGTGGGTGGACATGTTCACCTCTTAAATATAAAAGGGGATGGATGCATCCAGCCAACGTGGATACATCCAGCAGAACAAAATAGGGCCATGGATGCAGCCATGGGTGGTGGATATATCCATCGCCGAGTCCATGTTGGAGATGGACTAGTCCATGAGGGGATATAAAGAAGGAAGAGGAGATGTACAACTCCGGATATTGGGTGGATGTGAACGCACTGGGGCCTATGATGGTGAGGGAATATGGTGGGGGTGACAAACAGGGAATACAAGTGAAGAACCCGGAATGCTACTATCAGCGAGCAACATGGGGTAGACCAAAATATTGGTGAGTGAGCCAGAATATGGAATATCGGAGGGGCAGCCTGAAATAGAGTGAGCAACACACAAAAAAGGAGGACTCAGCGGGTGAGCTGCAATGCGACAAGATTTCAGCAAGCATCCTGGAATGTGGGAAATATGGGAGGATATCAGTGGGTGATCTGTGATACAGGGCATCCTCGTGAGCATATTGGTGACCAACCCGAATACAGGAAGGGAAAATGGGGCTGCAGAGGGGCTCAAAATCCAAAATTGAGCTGGCACAGCTAGGTGAGACATCCAGATGACAATGAGGCTAGGATGGAGCAAAACAGGGCTGCAGAGAGGCCCCAAATTCTAAAATTGAGCTGGCTTAGTTGAGTAGGAGGAGGAAACTGAAATAATGCGCAAAATGTGAGCATAGAGGGGTCCAAAATCCAAAATTAAGCTGGCCCAGCCAGACGTGGATGCGTCCGTAGATGAAGGCTGGATACATCCATGGAGTCACATCACGCAGCTCTGAAGGTATCCAGGGCCATTTTGTGGATGTGTCCACCCATGGTTGGATATGTCCAGGGGATGGAATAATACCATGAAAACAGGCCTCTTTAGGTGCGATACCCCCAAGGCCAGCATCCCCCTAATGAGGCCTACTTCGGGGTACCCTGAAGTGAAATCTGAATATGGGAATCCGTTCTATACATAAAAATGAAACCCTTAGCTTCCTAATACTTTGTGCCATTGTGGCCTTGAATTTTCTTTGGACGACTTGACAGGCAGGCTAACATAAACACTAACACGTCCCCGCATCGTCTAAATACTGATACAGGCGCGCGGCTTGGTAATCTAATCGAGGTCTGAGGGCTGTTGGAACTTATTTGGCAGCCCCCTGATTTTCCGGGGGCTGCCAAAGAAGGGGGGGTTGCTAAATAGAATTATCCCGTAAATTTAGATGACCAGTTGGCATCCGTAGCCAAAACATCGGCACAGCGTGCGCCAATCTTGTTCCCATCAAAGCCGTCGGGTGTCGCACTCGGGTAACCAGTCGCATTTTCTGATGGACAAAAGTGCGACTCAAACACGAGCCAATTCAGATTCCGGAGGATGTTCTCACGTAGTAACCACCATGACCAAAACAGGGCGGAAGCACCCTCGACCTACCTGGCTCCCCAGCTCTGTGCAGGAGACTTCTTAACACGATCAGACCCACTCTCAGTCCACTATTCACGCCTTGAAACCTTGCTTGACTCCGCTCTTGCTACGTTGACACTCATCCGCGACTATGCCCCAACTGCGCCAGCACTCACCATTCACTCATCGGAAGTACTCACACCACAAAGGGAAATGTTTGCGGTAGGATAAAAACTGAGTCTGATTCCACTAATATCAATTTGAGTTTTCCTCCTACCTTACACTATGAGAATTAATATAATGTCAACCAAAAATGAATCAAATGGTTTCGAAAGTGCTTTCAATGTCACAAAGAAAGGTAGTTTCTGTAGATCATGAAAGGCTTATAGAAAATTGAAGTTTCATTGCAGTTTTCAAGGCCACTGAAAGGATTAGTTTCACACATAAAGAAAGGCATCTTGAAAGAACCACTTTCGAAGTGCCTTTCAAACACATTGAAAGAACGAGTTTCAAGCATCATGAAACCTTGCGCTATTTTTGCCATTGGTCCGGCATTTTCCGGACCAATGGCAAAAATAGCTCAAAGTTTCCGTGGCGCGGAAACTTGCTGTTTCGGGGTATTGGAAAGTGGCCCGAAAAGTGAATCTTTCAATGTTGCTTCCTTTGTCAATCAAACTCGTTCTTTTCCTGGTCTCGAAAGGGACTGTGACAGTGACAGTTTGTGGGGCCCTTTCATTAAGCAAAGAAACTAGTTTTCTTTGTGACATTGAAAGAGCTTTTGAAACCATATGATTCATTTTCAGTTTATATTACATTAATGCTCATAGTTTAAGGTAAGAAAAGAACTTGAATAGATAATAATGGAATCACAAGTGGTTTTCATCCTACCACAAATATTTCCATTTGCAGTGTGACTGCGGGCTCTGTGCAGGCATGTCCCTGTGCCAGCACTGTGCCCCCAACCAGACACCGTGACCCCCACACCGACTCCGACACCGACCCCATCCCCGACACCAGCCTTGACCTCGATGCGCGCCACGTACGCAGACGTTACGGCATGCCCCACCACTGATCCGGTTGCGACGTCGGCAGTGGCGGCCGACAGGCACACGCGGACGAATCCCCGAGCGAAGCCCGAGCGTGCCAAGGAGCGTGCACACAGTTTAGCCCCCGACCTGGTCTTTCGGGTGGACTCTGTCCGTGCCGAGTACAACATTCCTGCGGCCACCCTCACACAGCCACACCCCGCACTTCTCTTCCGCAGCATCGAAGGCAAATCCGCCATCCTTGGGGATCTTAAGCTTGCGAGTATTCGGTGGACCGTGAAGGGGAACCTTACCTTCGCCTTCGTTCACGATGAGCAGTTTAGCATCAAAGAAGCCAAAAAACAGGCTTGGACAATCTGGGACCATGTTTGTCCCCTGCTCAACTTCCCAAAGAATTGCGACCCCAATATGGCGATTACGCTCGACACAGGAGAACCCTGGCACAACATTGTCATCCACAGTGTCCCACTACCAGGCGCTGTAGTGGACGGCCCACCTCTCCCCAACATCTTCTCGTGGCTGAGACGCTGCGGTGTTGCTGGGGAGATCAAAACAGTGTCCTTCATGTGCAGTGATGATGACCTCGGCAAACGTGATAAGGCACCCTTGCGGGTGTCCTTGTCATCTCAAGGCGACGCTGACATGCTGGTGCGCAGTGGAGCCCTCATTCTGGGCTCCCAGTGCCGTGTGTCTCGATACGTCCCTAAGACTCGTTCAAAACCCCATGCAGCCCCCCACCTATGAATTTCCCTTCCTATACATTACTCATCAGTGTCTACCCTGCGGAGGCCTCCATCCCAACTACCTTACAGCCTTGACCACTTATTCTACTCCCCAGGTCTTGAGCCCTTTGCTTAATGGCTACCGCACCTTCTCGCCCAACTTGTCGGCTCGGTGCATGTTTTCGCAGACACTCCCCTACACTTTACCTTTCTCCACTACCTAGAGTTACCAGTCATACAGTTGTGTAGAAGTATGCCCAACATGCCGTACGCGGCGAGGGGCAAATTGCATGGATTAAAAAAAAAAAAAAAAAAAAAAAAAAAAAAAACAGATTCCGTCGGCCGATCACTCCGATCTTTTGAATTTTCCGCGGTCCTTCCATCTTCCCTCGACAAAAATGAATCGGACTAGGATTTTTTCACCCTTCAGAGTCTCTCGGAAGAAACCGATAATCAGCACACGGACGATGACTCACGAGAACGGCACTCATTTTCGATCTCGAGTCTCGAGGCCCTTCCATCGCCACATCTTTGCTGGATCGTAGAATCACTGCTCATCTGTCGTCGCCAAGGGTCAGGAGGGACCGTTCTTGCAGACGAGGTTGTCGCTGAATGGGCTGAAACCGGAAACGAAAGAGACCGGTCGAGGGCGTCAACGTCCAATCTGCGTGCACTAGATGGAGGAGAAAGGTGAGTGTGTACGTTGGAGCTCCTGACGGTTCTCGGTCGCAAAAATATCGCGGAACGGAATCTTCCCGCTGATAAAAAGGTCAGCTGGCTCGTTCATGCTACTGAAGCAGATGCACCCCACCCGCAGAATCTCCTCATCTTCGCCACCCCCGACCGACACCTGACGAGGTGGCGTGCTGCTGGGGCAGAACGAGTATGCGATGAGGGGAACCACCGAGACGAGGTTCACGGCGGCACCTCTCGACGCCAGTCCTGGGCGCGTTGGCTCTTTGCGCTGGAGGACACCTTCCCATGCACCGTCATCAGCCGTTAAGATAGCGTGGCAGAGGAGGTGTGGTCGGGTCGATATAGTCGAATCAGAGTGGGCGCGGCCCCCAAATGGAAGGATGGTGTGCAGTAGCCAGCTACTGTGGAAGGACACCTCCAAAATTTTGGCATTCAAGATAAAAATTTCCGAAAATTCTGTCTTTTTCGCACCTTGAAGAGAGATTTCACCCGGGTGTCATGGATTTTACATTCGGCACTGGGCGTCGTGACCCGTGACAAAGACCAAATTTCGTCGCGGCACAGGGGGTGCGTGACGCGTGACCGCCGAATTGATCGAAATAGTACAGTACTGTACTATTTCAACCATAAATTCAGGTCACACGTCACCAGCTCAGTGAACTGAACCTATTTTATTTCTGTCACAGGTCACCAGGGGGGTTGAACCAAGTGACATTTGGGGTCCTGCTGGGTGTTGAAATTCAATTTCTTTTCTTGGCTTTGCTGCATAGATTTCAGTATGATTTTCGCAAATTATTCAATTGCAGTAGAGAAAGCGCATTTAATTTCTTTGCTTCTCTTAACTCGCGACCCTGCCCAGGTGAAGGAACAGTCCATTGGATCATTGGATGGTTCTGAGCCAAAAAAAAATGTTGAACCAAGAAGAGGTGTAAGGATACTTGTAAGCCAGCCAGTGTTTGAAAAATTGAACCCAAAAAGGTTGAACCAAAAACAAAAATGTCACACCTCCCAAAGCCATCTGAACTTAGCAAACGGTGAACCTAAGTGGTCACACGTCACATAGGCTGAACTTACAGTTGAAATGGTACAGTAGATGGAGCTTCATTCTCAGGGCGATCGTCCTCGCACGCATATTGCTATCGCGTCTCCGCGGTATCGATCTGCATTGAAAGCAATCCTCCAACTGATTCGATCAAATGGTTCTTCCTCCGACTCGGGACTCGCGCTCCTCACTCCCACCCCCTGTCCGTATCTCTCTGTCGCAGTGTACTCGCTCCATCGGACCTCAGCTCCCTATGCACGCGATCTGACGCCGCTCGGAGCCGTCCGCGTACGCCTTCGTCGTCGACTTTCCGCTGCACTTCGAGCTTATCTCTACCGGAGTAGGTGGGGCAGCGCAGGTGCAGGTACTGGATGTGCGCGAATTATGTTTAGATTGACTCATTTTTGTGCCACGGCACCCTTCCTGTATGCATGATATGCGAGCTTGTGCGAACAATCCATGTGCGCGATAAACCGAGATTCATTTCTCCTTCTACATCGAACCCTAATGATCCAATTTGCAGTAATTGTCGCTACAGTACTTAGGGGGCATAGCTGGTTTCTGATGAAGAGGTCGGAGGTTATTCTCGTTTTGTTCCAGGTCGGTGCTCGGCTGATATCTGCCTTTTTTCTTCTGGACCAACATCTGAAATGTACGTTTACTGCGCCCAACATAGACTCTACAATGGAACTTCTATGGGATAGATCATTTTCATGCCACACATATCAGTTTCACTGCATGTGTGGTTTATTTTTGCGAAGCTGTGAATGTCTTGAGTCTCCCTCTCCTCCCCTTCGACGTTCTGGACCGGAATTCACTATAGTAAGTATCACCGATGAACAACGCCGAGTCCACTGTGTACGCCTCTCTTGCCAGTGTGGCAGGGGCAAATCGAATCTCCCGCTATTTAATACAGATTGCCTGCGCTCTTCTTTCCTTGCGCCACGGGATTCAGCATACGTGGTGGGGTGTTCACGAGCAACGTGAATGTCCAAAATTCTTGCCATGAACGGCCGGCCGGTATATCTGTAATCTCTCAGCATTATTCGCGATACATAGATTCCGTACGATTCCACTCGGGACATCAACTTGACCGGGGAAATACATTTGAACGGATCGGGTTTTCTGGGTCGTCCGCGTCGAAGTCTGGGTGTTCGGCGCATGTACTGCGCAAAACTCGAGGGTCGCACATCCGGACCCGTGACGGTCGCGATGTATCAGGGAGACGGCGCGGAGGACGTGAGTTCAAAGGGAGCGTCCGAGATTTTCGCTTTCGTGCAATATTTCAGGAATGGCGACAACATATCATAAAATACAAGTCGATCCGGTGGCTAGCAAATAGTTCTCTCGGTAGTTCTTATACTCATGGATATTGTCGCAGACATCTGTATGTCATGCAGCTCTACAGCTTGGTGAACACCAGTAGACTCTGGGCGGCGGTTTTCCATTATGGTTTGGGCCCCCCATTTAATCTGAATTTTGCATAATTGACACGCGGTGACACAATAGGAGTGATCCCTTTTAAACAATTCCTTACCCATTTTCAACATTCACCCATCCTGAACACGTACATCATTGGTTATTGTGTTCGTATGTAAGTGTTGCTCCCCGCAGTGCGGATCCAATTGTATTCTCCAGACTACCCAATGGAAGGCATGAACTGGATCAATACAGTCCATGTATCACTGACCATCCCGTTCGCAGGAAGTGATGAATTATGTTTACTCTATTTTCTCGGTCCAGGAGATTGTGAATGAGTCTCCTCAGTTATTCTGTTCGTTCCTGACAAGTGGAAATCGGATTATCACGAGTGGTCATTCTGGATACGCTCTACGACAGGCGGGCCCTGCGTGGATCTCGTGCAGGTCACAGAGACGATCTCACAACTCCCTCTCTGGGGGCATGTCCATGGACCTCACTTGGAGAACGTGTCATTGGACGACCCCAACGCAGAGGCCGTGATTATTTCGAACCTGAAGGAAGACGAATATTATGAACTCTGTTCTGAGCCCCCGTAGCTCGGCTTCGGACCCTCGCCGTTGCTACTCGACTTCCTATTCGACTGGGCCCAAATGTCTTCCGTTTGTCCGCACGAAGCGAGACTTTCTTCAACATCACAAAACCTCTTGCCCAAGCTTGCATGCCCTTGATCTGGCGGGGAGGCGGAGACGAACGAGAATGCATGCCCTGTTCCTGGATGAGGTACGTCCTGGCCTGGACCCCATTTAATTGACTTTCATCAATGTTGTTTTCAAAATTCGTCTGCGACCGAGTGTACGATCTTGAATTGACAATGTGGGTTTGGTACGATGCTGATGCCCAGAAGTACTGGCTGACACAGGCAAATTAAATTTTCACTCACCTCCATGAAAAGTTGCACTTTGAAAACTATGGTGCGATTTTACCCAAGCTTGGTTCTTGGACCAGGATATTGAGCAATCTACAACAACGGTATGTGTGGATTCAATCAAGTTCAGCCTCAGGTGTTTACGGCACACATACAGCACTCATAAACCCAAGGGGTATCTATTCGTCTGCCGACCGGAGGATTTTCGAACCGAGTCGGATTTATTTCAGTGGCCCGCCTGCCCCGCCTATTGGTCGTTAGCTCCTTCTGGAATCTATCGCCTCAGCACGGAAGACGCAAAAATGTCGCAGTTTCCCGTAATTCATTTGAAACTCTCGTACATGGCCACTCATGCGATGATGACGCTTACAACGGAATACGACGATTTTACCGGCTCAAAGGGTTTGATCCACACAGTCAAGCTGCTGCGACACACCTTGGCTATCCGTTGTATAAAGTTTGGACCGATGTGAACACTTTTTTGTTTGCGTGTGGTAAGTGCACTGGAGCGCATCGTTTTCTTTTGACTGATATATTTTCCAAGTTGAGAGGAGCGAGTGTAATTTTGGGAATGCTGCACGGTGCCAAGCATTAGGCCATCACATATGAAATAAATTCAATGGATTCGAAGATGCTGCATCTAATGAAGAGCTTACTCTTTCTCATCTGGAGTCGCATGACTCGTAGTTGCACCAAGAGCAGGGGCCCCATCGTTGAACTATGCACGTTTGTCTATAGTCTGCCCATCTCTACTCGGAAGAGAACAAGATTTCGTGTTACTCCTGTGCTGTGTTCATCGAGACCCTCCGCATCGACACGGGATCTCTGGATGGTAAGTTATAAGATACCCAGGATTTTGTACGGGCTTTAGCCTTTTACCCGACAGCTCACCGGCTGAGACTCGGATTCGAACTAAATTGACCAACATTCAAATTGTCGAAGTACGCGGGGTGGACTACCGCTGCTCAGTGACCAGTGCTGCTTCAGTTGAAACTCTCCAGAGGGCCGTGCGGTCCGCTCTGCTGTTTTCAATCAACCTGTCGTGGTGCAAATGTTCCCAAAAAAACCTTTCCATCGATTTCATGCCCGGCCCGGGTTTGTTGCCGGTTTGATTCAACTTTGATCCAGGTTCAATCGGCGTGAGGTCGAGGAGGTGCACCACGGGCGGGGCAGGCGGGATCTCAGGCGAACACGGTGGTGGAACACGAGGGGAGTCTTCCATGTCTGGGCGTGGACGTGGTGTACGTATCGTGTTGGACTTTCAATAATTGACTGATTGGGACAATGCAGCAGCAAGGTCGGCCGGAGCCATTAATACGAGGCCTGAGGTGAATGGCCCGGCGTCGGTACTCAGCATCAGCTCACACGTGTATTTCACTTTGAACGACGGGATTTCATTCCATTCATGAGGGCCGGGGACCGTTCTCCGCCAACAAATTTGAACCCTTCTCGGATCGCGGTACGGTCCGGTTCACATATTCGAAATGTTAACGGTACGGAAGAGTCAGTCCGGTGTGTTGCGTTCCTATCCCCTTCCCATCCTGAGCCTCCAATGATCGGTATGACTGCCCATCCTGAGCCTAACCGCGTCTTTTCACGTCACGTCTCATCCGAGCCCACAATTGTACGCATGTGCTCGTTCTCACTTCGCATCCCCAGCTTACTGGCACGCGTTCAGATGTTTGGCAGCACAACGGGAAGCGGCGAGTACCAAACTAATACATAATTATTGCGTTTTGGATCCGGATTCCTGGCTTGCTTTCTTTCGTTCAATTCAACCACCCACTGATGACGCAGGGGCTTCCGTGAAGTCAAGGTCAATCAGTCTTTATGTTGTGACAGGGGCCTTGACCGAGTCCGGGTGGCTCTGTTTCCTATCATTTCGTTTTTCTTCCTGACTTCCATCCCGAATTCTGGCTGCCGCTGAACGGTGATCTCTGACCTTCGCCACCCAGTCTTCTCAAGTAACAATGTCATGCAACACCTCTTTTCGCTGGGGCGGTGCAGATGCAATTCGGAGTCTGGCAATTGACTGAGACTGCGACTCCGCTCCTCTCCGCTTTTCATTCCGCCTGAAGCTAAAACACATTTGGCCCCGGTCTTGACGCCCCGGTTTAGAACCCTGCGTGGGCGTATAAAACGAGCCCGAATCTTGCCTTGGAGTCCACGACCACGCCCTCCCGTCCGCCGAAGTCTTTCCCGGCACATGCCAATGCTCGCTCGTCCTCGTCTTCAGCAACGCGTTTGCGCCATCGCTGTCCTCCTGCGACACACTACAATGTCATGCAACACCTCTTTTCGCTGGGGCGGTGCAGATGCAATTCGGAGTCTGGCAATTGACTGAGACTGCGACTCCGCTCCTCTCCGCTTTTCATTCCGCCTGAAGCTAAAACACATTTGGCCCCGGTCTTGACGCCCCGGTTTAGAACCCTGCGTGGGCGTATAAAACGAGCCCGAATCTTGCCTTGGAGTCCACGACCACGCCCTCCCGTCCGCCGAAGTCTTTCCCGGCACATGCCAATGCTCGCTCGTCCTCGTCTTCAGCAACGCGTTTGCGCCATCGCTGTCCTCCTGCGACACACTCTGCAACTAGATCACCGCCATCCCCATCGGTCAGTAGCGTCTCGTTACACGCCTCACCACCGGCGGCGCCGCTCAGATGCACCGTTGCGCTGGACGGCGCACATCCAACGACGCAATCCCCACCCCCGCACCCTTGACATCTCGCCCCCAATCGTACACGTGCAAACCACTCGACCAAAGGCGCACGCCGAGCAACGCGGGTCCTAATGACCTTCCCTGCAGCTCCCCGCCCTCGTCCAACCCCAACTCAGGAGTAAGCGGTGATGCGGCGCACGTTCGTCTCTTCATACTGCCCGCGACCGTGTGGGGATCCTGGCGTCGGTGGCGTTCCCCTCGTCACCCCCACATTCACCGCGCCCTCGTCCATGGCTCTCGCAGCGCTACCTCGATGTTCCTACCCAAGCCCATTGTCACACGCTCCACTTCCAGGTCCATTCCTACCCTCATCCCGCGCAGATTAGCATTGGATCATTTTTCCCTCGTCGACCCTTACTTTATCAGTAACAGTCAGTTTCCTCTGTAGCACAGGAAATGAATCCTGTCAAAGAATAAGGCGCCGATTATTTTGAACCACAGATGCCGCGGGCGACGACGTCCGTGGCATTTTCCATTCAAATCGTGATCCCGCCCGAGTTTTTTGCTTCTTGATTTTCAGTAACGTCGTGGGCTGTTCACGATTGGTGCTATAAATATTCTCAATTTTGCGGACGGAATGGCACGGATTTCGAAAGACTACAACGTCTGAAAGGGTCGCGGCTTCCGATTGAAGCTGAACATTCACTCCATATATATCATAAGAGCTGTTGGTTTCGTATGGTTCTCGTTCAGCTTCCTCGATCTCAATGGACGTGCAGATTATCGAGTATTACAGCTAATTGCAGTACCTAAGGCGCGAACACGAAAATTGCCGTTTTGGGCAGAATCACTGCGTTCAAGGGCCTCCTAGGCTCAGTGAGTTGAGATGTGTGTAGGTCTGTACAGGTGAGTGTAGCTGGGTACAAAGGCCCTGTCTAGGAAGACTACACACACCTAGACACAAATCTGGCAAGGTCCATGTAGCCCCTGTCCAGCTGTGTTTAGGTCACCTAAGCAGACTCTGTGTAGGTCTGTGTAGATGAGTTTGGGTACTACACTCAGCTCTACTGAGCTATACTGGTGCTACTTGCATGAATTTCTAACCACAAGGGAGACAGGGTTGTTGTCCTAAAACCATGTCTGTCTAGGAGGCTATGCAGACCTAGAGCCACCTACACACACCTTGACTGACCTACACACAACTATGCAGACCTACACAGAACTATACAGAGCTAGACAGAGGTTGTGTAGTCGGCTACACAGAGGTGGTCTGTGTAGCTCTGGCTAGGGACCTTGACTGAGGCTGAGTATAGGAGGGCCTTGAACGCAGTGAATTAGTTCCCCAGGACCGATTTGCCCATATCTCGATGAGTTCTGCATGTATTGACTTGGAATTTAGCTAGATAATTCGGGCTAATTCATCTGCAATTAGTGACGGAGAGAAATCCAAAATAATATTGTGTTTTACATTGTTGGGCATGGGAGGTTCCTCGGAGCGTGCATTTGAGCTAGTGGACTAGTACTTTATCCAACCAAGTTGATTTTTTGTGTCAGAGTACTTTGGGATGTATTGAGTGGGGCCATGAACTCGAACATATGAATATTCTATCGAGCAAATATGTTTTTGGCTGCTGGACAGAGAATTCACACTAATAGCCTGATTTCTGGCTCAAATGAGGTGGAAGAAGCCATTGAGAGCATCCTTTGGAACCCCTCTGCAACCCTCTGTAATGAAACTCTGGAGAAATCGTGTATGATGGATGTGAATTGGCTCGTGTTGCGTCTGTTCACCGTCCCGATCATTCACTGTGTTCCGACCCCCCCTAGACTCAACTTTGCCTGGATCTGTGTTGATCTGTGTTGATCTGTGTAGCCCATGTCTAGATGAGGATAGCCCCTAGACAGGCCCTTTCTAGCTTACTAGACAGAGATTTTGTCTAGCTCTATGTAGCCTCTGTGTAGCCCCTGTGTAGCCTCTGGCTAGCCTCTGTGCAGGTCCCAAAAACAGATCTGTCTAGATAAGTGGGGCTCAGTATAGATTGTTGCGAGTGGCTAGTCCGAGTCATGTTGTCTCAGTTATTACACTCAGTTAGCCTGACCAAAACTCACCCACACAGAGCTGGATAGACCAAGATAAACCTAGACTGACCCAAACACAGGTAGACTGACCCAAACACAGCTAGACTGACCATGTCTAGTTGCCTAGACGGAGACCTCTGTCTAGCATCTGTGTCGCTTTGTGTAGGTTAGCTAGCCACAGGTGAGTCTAGAAGGGGTCGGAACACAGTGATTGTAATGACTGCCTGTGATTTCACCGCCTGACTTGTCACTAGGTGCACATCTTTATCCTTTACCACAACTACACCACTGCGAATTGCAGATGTCTCAAAGACTGCAGAACCACTTTAAGGGATATCCCTATTGCGCTTTACGTGATTTCTTGCTTTTTCTTGAATATTCTGACATGGTTATCCAGTTTCACATTGCTCTCCAAAGTGGCAGTTGCAGCGAATGATACCACGACCTCCGTCCTCCAGTGAATCCTTCACCATTATAGCGACCACCTATGTGATGCATTGAACAAAGGGACGGATTAGCCACTGGCAGGAATCAATAATATCTTGCTTGTAAATAATGAGTATGTTTTGAACAGCCTCTTATAGCATCATCCAGTGTGTCTCAATGGAACTAAAAATGGGGTTTCATTACAGAGGGTTGCAGAGAGGTTCCATACGACTCTCTCAATGGCTTCTTCCACCTCATTTGAGCCAGAAATCAGGCTATTAGTGTGAATTCTCTGTCCAGCAGCCAAAAACATATTTGCTCGATAGAATATTCATATGTTCGAGTTCATGGCCCCACTCAATACATCCCAAAGTACTCTGACACAAAAAATCAACTTGGTTGGACAAAGTACTAGTCCACTAGCTCAAATGCACACTCCGAGGAACCTCCCATGCCCAATAATGTAAAACACAATATTATTTTGGGTTTCTCTCCGTCACTAATTGCAGATGAATTAGCCCGAATTATCTAGCTAAATTCCAGGTCAATACGTGCAGAACTCATCGAGATATGGGCAAATCGGTCCTGGGGAACTAATTCTGCCCAAAACGGCAATTTTCGTGTTCGCGCCTTAGGTACTGCAATTAGCTGTAAAGCCGACCAGACAGCCTCACAGTGAACTGAGTTGATTGGACATTATTGGTATTCTGCTGCGTGCAGTTCCGTGAAAGAAGTCAAATTCGTACAAAATGATCGCACTAGGTGGACATCGTTTACAGCTAATCACGGAACCGAAGGCGCGAACGAAAAATTTCCAGTTTGAGATGTTTTCAAAGAATTACCCATAACTTGGTCAGTTCTTCATGGATTTCGATGAAACTATCCTAGATAATTCGGGCTAATTCATACGGAATTAGTGATACAGAGAAACCGGTGAAAATATTTCATATTGGATAATATAGGATTTTGGGTCGCTTTCGAGATAAATGCGGTCTAGCAAGGTCCAGGCATGTTCAAACAACATAGTAGTTTGCACCAGATGGCCGACATAGATTTAGAAACATGTCATAGATTCAGAACTTTGAATAATTCAATCTGTGATGCTTGCAGTCAGGTTGGGATCACAGGCGACCCAACAGGCTCTGAAGTATCATCGGGATTGAACCAAGGACAAGATATTATCTACTTTTGACTCTATGACATGTTTCATAATGTTAACAAGTCTTTCCTAGCCAAAACTCAGGCGAGTAGGACATGAATTGAGCATGCTAGATCAAATTCATGGCCAAAAAGCTTCAAAATGGCAGATTATCCAATATGACATATTTTCACAAGATCCTTTCTATCACTAATTACGTATGAATTGGCCCGAATTATCTAACATGGTTTCATCCAAATCCATAAAGAACTCACCGAGTTATGGGTAATTCTTTGAAAACATCCCAAACTGGAAATTTTTTGTTCGCGCCTTCGGTTCCGTGATTAGCTGTAACGCCAGCACCATGGGCATCAATTGAAGCGATGAGAAACAAGTGGGGATCCTACACTACAGTCAGCAAAAACTCCCACGTCGATAGGCCACCACCTACATCACCGAAAACTATCCATGACAGAGTTAATCCTCGTCCGACTCTGTCGACTTCCTTCTATATTCAGCATCATGGTCAATTAGATATCCAGCAGAACAAACTGCAGCTAGGCGATCCTCCACGTCGTCTGGAAATTCTGGACCATCCAGATACAGATGGACAGGTCCCAACAACGGAAAACATGGGTTGTGATCGCCAGGATACTGCACAAGGGACTCTGCCAGTTCGGCCACCGCAGGCCCTGGATTCGGATCAGTCACCTCATTCCACCGCGGAAAGCGGTAGTTCTCCTGCAATTCAAGCCTTGTGAGACGCGGCAGAGTGAGGTGCGCGGATCCAGTGACACCTCGATACGTAAATGCCCTGAAGAGATCGCCCGACTCATCGCACTGGGCGAAGGAAATTGTTTCGAGATGGGGCAGAAGTCAGAGGAATTGTACCACCTCGTCCGGCGTAAAACGGGGGCAACTGATCTTGAGACTTCTGAGGTGGAAATGCGACTGCCCGTGCAGTTGGAGGAGGGAAGTGATGGGTACGTGGAAGTATTCAAGCGCGAGGTTTTCCAACCGCGGAAACGCAAGCGAGTCGAAGAAGCCGGTGAAGGGTATATCGCGAATTGTCCGAAGCCTGAGAGAGCGCAGGTGATCGTGGATCCAGGGTTCTTGAGCATCGTGGTTCGCCGACTTGATATTGGTCAGCTCGAGTCGCGGAGTACTCTGAGCAACAGCACGCCATTGGGAGCATACGTGGCACAGAAGCAAGGGCGCCCGACGGACATTGAGGATCGAGTGCTCTGTGGGGTATTTATGATGACGGTCATCCAGTATGTCGTCTCTGCAGACGATGAAGATTTCTGTAGTAATCTCGAGAGGGATTTTCATTATAGGTGATAATCCCTTCTTCAATATCAGTCAATATCAGAGTCATAATTTGAATGAGGAGATGAGTGACACACCTTCGCATCGCAATTGCGCCCATTTCCCGTGAGATCCAATGTCATCTTCGAGTAGTAGAGAAGATGCGTGAAGCTCAAATCGCAGATCAGATTCAAAGCGTAAAAAAAGATGCCATCATTTAGCGCGGATCGCCCGGGCCGGCACTGGCTCTTCGTGTTGGCTTACACTACGTCAAGTCCATGCGAGCACTATACTTAATGAATCAATGAGTGGACGGCGCTTGGATGGGCTGGCCAGGTCAACGTTTAGCGTCGTTCCGTTTTTCTGGCTGGCAACTTGAATTTCTACCCAATTTCTACCACCTTCCTCAACGCAGGCGCATTTGCTGTTCGCTGCTTGTACAGGACGTTTCTCTGAATGTGGTGCTGCAGAGCCTTTTATTGTCGCTTGAGCAAGTCGCACCGTTCGGTGCACATCCCGGAACGATCTTCCATTACGCGCATCCGATTAGTGATGTCGGGAGCCTGGCCTCAGGCCCTCAAGCCCGCCAGGCCCGGCCCTTTCAGGCCAAGCCAAGCCAGGCTCGACGTCGGGCTTGAGTGGGCCTAGGGCTCGGGCTTGAGAAATTTCAAGCCAGGCCCGGCCCGAAAGCCCTGGCCTGGATACCGGGTACGAGAATTATAGGGAGCCAGTGTAAATTCCGCCCATTTTTGAAGGAATTTTCAGTGGTTGAGATTCTATGTGGGTGACGGATATATTTTTGTGTTTTTAGACTGTGTATTGACTTTGTATTGACTTACTAAAATTTAGAACACACGGAAGCCCCCAGTTTCCTTCCGAAATAAGTTAGACATGAATGTAATGGAAAGGAAGTCTTTTTTTATAGTTAAACAAGCAGCTGCTCGGCCGCTTCGCGGCCTCGCATCCCCTTCCATTGGGCACGATGTTTCACTGTGGAAGTTGATATTGAGAATTATATCAGCTGGAGAATAAGTACTGAGAAGTCTGACCATTGTTACTCACCGTCCGACGAAATGCGCAGATAGAATATGTTGCCACTTCACATGTCGAAGTTTATTTAACAGCCGGCCTAATGCGGCAGAGGACGGCACCGCGGAGCGTGAGACATACGTCATGAGAAGACATGAATAAAGGGGGTAATGTCGGATCGAAGCAAAGGTCAGATGAGCAGCGGAGTTTCAAATGGCTTCAGACAGAATGGCTTAATTTTAATAAAGGGGTGACAATCAGTTTTGTGACTTACATGGAGGACAGAACATCCAAACTGTTTAGCAAGCTCAGGCCCTGGCCTAGGCCCAAGCCCGGCCAGGCCAAGCCCTGTCTGAGGGCTTGGGCTTGGGCTTGAGAAAATCCAAGCCCAGGCCTGCTCAAGCCAGGCCCAAGCCCGGGCTTTCAGGCCAAGCCGGGCCTTTAACATCACTACATCCGATAAGCCTGCGTAGGTGCAGGTGGCGGATAGTGTGGCGCAGGCGGAGCGTATGGGTGCTGGTCCATGCTGGTACAATATGGATTCCTGGAGCAATCGCCGGAAGAGGGGGCCGCCTCTTGCACCTTGGACGCGCCACGTCACTCCAATCGCCGTCGTCACCATCACGGTGGCCGAGGCTCCGGCTCGAGGGGGGGAAGCACGACGAGCCTACGTGTCCGATCAGCATACCCATCTGTATCCTGAAAATACCTGCGAGATCGGCGCCAGCGGCGGGAATTTCGCCATAGGAAGGGACGGCAGGGGCAAGAGCGAGGGGAGCTCGACCTGAAGGCGTATGTCGGTGCAAGAGAAACGCAGCGACAGTGCCAGCTTCAAGGCCGAGGCTGGCTTCGCGGCGGTGCTGGACACGGCATACAGGGCGTTCGTGACTTGGGCGACGGGTGAGTTTCCCTCGTCGAGCTTCTGTACATATGCCGATTGCACGGGATTCGGGCACGAGCAACAAGGATGCCGTCGATCTTGATTGTAAGTCGTCTCTCTCTCTTACCGGTTTTTGCTTTTGGTTGGGCCTCACGTCACTGCAGACAGCGCTCGACCTCAAGTACCTCGAGGAAGGGCGTGTTCCAGAACCTCTCCACGAAGCTCTCACTGCAGCTCATCCACGGGAGCGCGTCGGACGAGGCGGCGGCGTGCATGATGCGAACGTGGGTTTCGTGTGCACGAAGACTAACCTGCAGCACATATTTTCACTGGCACGTCGCTCCCCTTCCCCTCTGATCCTCGTGTGTTTTGCTGATGACTTGGTGTGATGCGAGACATCTCTCTCTCGAGGGCCCTACTCATTCAAGGAGCGCATGGCGCAGAAGCAGGACAATAGGGATACTGTGTTCCGCGTAACGAACTCGTGGCCGTCGGCGACGACGCGAAACTTCCTCCTTCTTTCCGAGTTGTTCCAGACTGACTTCCCAGCGTTGAGCGCTTTACGCGGCACTATAATACCAAGGTCTGCTCCGTACGGCAGCTGTGACAAGTGGCACCGTGGCCTCAAGGCGGTGGAAGAAAAGATTTGGAACGCATGGATGGGGCACGAGTACGTTTCCATCTTTTGTTATCCGGGATGCATCGTAAGAATCAATGCAGCGTAGAGAGCGAGAAAAAGCTCAAGTCGAAACTACACACTCTCGACAGCGGAGAATGTATAGACAGCGTGCAGGGATAATACGAAGGCTGTAAAGATGCAGTGAACTGTGAAGCATTAGGGTCAAAAATATTCTCGGAGAACTTGAGAAAGATATGTTGAGTGGCGCGGGGACTCGGACCGGCGAAAGAGAAATCAAGTGAGGTTCCTGCGCAAAACGAATAGAAGAAGTTAAACGAACAAGGCGGCCTCCACCTTGCCTACATTGTAAACATCTTCTCCTTCCAAAGACTAGTGTTGCCGCGGATCGGCTTGGCTTGGCTAGCCGATTGAGCCGAGCCTAAATTTAGCCAAGCCAAGCCAGCCGTTGCCAAGGCGGCTCCATGTGACTCGGCTTCGGCTCGAGCCGGCTTGAGCCCAGCTTAGCCGCGGCTTGACACGGTTTTGTCTTGCGCCCACCATGCGCCGCTGCGTTGGATCCCTTTCTGCTCGTTGTCGCTCTACATGTCCCCTGAGACTCTCTTAGTGCCTGCTTTGATGTAAATCCCTCTTATGGCCCAAGACGAGGCAATCCCCTTTTCGGCGACATCACTGCATCAGGAAAAACCAAATTGCTATGGGCTCTATGGGCAGTTACATAGACCCACATAGACACTCATAGACGCCATAGCAATGTTGCTATGGCGTCTATGCAGGTCTATGTGGCAGCCCATAGTAATTTGGCTTTTTCCTGATGTGGTGTTATGCATGAAGATTCCACGTAACCGTGTTGCACACACCCGCTTATACTCAGGTGAAAATTGGGGTGAGTGAGCTGTATTCTTTTTGGTTTCAAATGTGAAAACGTCGTTACCTTTACGCGCCTAAAGGGCAGACGAAATGCATGCCTCGGGGACGGACATCGTGAATCCTTGTTACCTCAAGTGCAGGGCGGTGGACATCTCCTCTAGAGCGAGAGCGGGGAATCACTTGGATGGGTTCACGCCTACTGACTCCTTCCTTTTTCTTTTTCACCCCCAAACTCGAGCACAGGGTACGCGCGCGCACGGGAACATGGACGCGGTGGAGCAGTTGCAGGCGTTGAGGCAGAGAGTGTCGCAGGTGCGTGTGCGTTCTTGTTTCATGTTGTTTGTGTTTTCATTGCGAAATTTCCTGCATTGGAATGCTCCCCTCGCGGCTTTTCCTGGACCAAGCAGGGTGCCAAAGAAAGAGTAGGAGAGAGGTGTTTCGGGACCCTCTCTTTGCATCTGAAGCCGTCCTCGGATGCATAGAGCCTCCTCCTTCGATGGAACGGGATCTTGGCGTGGTTCTGGTTATAGTCACTTTGCTCACCTTTAAAACAAATAAGAGAACGAGCGCTAACGCATACACCTCACATACCCGCGGCCGGACAGAGCACGACGCGGTCACAGGGGAAAGGCTCGTGCGCGGTCGCAGAAGGTATTTTTCCCGCACTTTGATTCAATTTTCAACCCTTTTTTGACAATGAACACCTGCAGCGGAGCATTCCCCTGCTCCACCGGTACCGGACGGTCTACCTGTCGACCATGTCTCTTGGAAACGGCAATGGTCATGCTAAGGTCTTCGACGATGACGAGCCCGAGGCTGCTGCCGGTACTGCACCTCGTATTTTTTCCCGGTCGCAATCGCGACAGTGGGAATACTTCCGAGAACTGTCGCTACCATCGACGACTTCTCGAAGCCCCTTGCCGAGCCGCCAATTCTCGACCTAATGTCGCCGGCACCACCAATCACATGTGACTGGTCCGCATCTCTCTGCGCTGCCCCCACATATATTTCTCCTTTCCTTTTTTCCCTTTCGCGCCCAATTTCTGATCATTCTCACAGGGAATATTGGACAGCATCTTTGACCTTTATCTTGCTAATGCTCCGGAAAATTAAATGGCGGGCCGGAGAACGTCTCTCGGCACCTACATATTTGAGACACTCAATCTAATCCACATACTGACCCCCTAACCTCGCGCCTTAGGCCGATTTGGCTCTGTATGATATAATACTTCCCTATCCTCTCCACATCTGCATACATCGAAATATCTTGTAATGCCACGGTGTATGTCATACGACTACCTCATATATTGCTTACCGCAAGACGTCGACACATTTTTTGGAAGCCCCTTCATTCAATCATTACTTGATACTGAATAAGGCTCACAGTAGTTCTACTACTCGATACATATCTGCCTTCACTTTATCGACGCATGGGTACATATCAATGAACACTCCACTCTCACTAGCCTTCCGAATATCTGGCAAGGAAAATCAAGTTATAGCTCACACAAGTGTGGAATGGAACAACATAGATTAAATTACGAGCACTATCCATTTTGTGCTGTCTTGGTATTGAACCCCCCATCGCGAACCCACCAGCCCCATCGCATTATCTGATGACAGCGTCCAGCAGCACACCCTGCACATTACAAGGTCTAGGGTGATTGAGGTGGCCGCCGCGGAGGGAGTTGCAGCTATGTGCTCGACATGGATCCACTCGCGGAACTTGGCTGTCTGGAGAGATCATGGATGCTGGGGAGCGGCGGGCACAAAATCGAGGACCAGGAGGGTTGGGTGACAAGCAGCGGCACCTAGGGAAAGCGAAGTAGGGGCTGCATTGGGTTGTTAAGCAAGGAGGGTCTTTAACGCACGGGTTTCAGCAATATTAGTGTCTCCTAGATAAACAGCCATGGATGGCCATTGTGATAGAAAACATGGAAGAATTGGAGTTGAGGGTAATATCAGAGACTTGCAGAGAGATAATAGGCATCCATCGATGTGCCACGGATGTTTTTAGGTCGTCGACGGTTCTGCAAACACCCCAAGTCGCTTGTCGATGACCAAAGCCGAAAAAGAGCCGAAAAACCCAAAAGAAAGCGCGCAGGAGACAAATGGAACGGGAAACGGGTTAGCAGGCATCTTGAGGCCATCCAAACGGCGTCCGAGGTGCTCCAGGGTGTGGCCAGCGGAAGAGGAAGCAAAGAGGTGTCAAATACGGCAGATCAGCCAACGACGTGGCACATCACTGATTTCATCCAGTGTCGGAGGTGTACAGAGTGAAAGAGGGGCGTAGAACACCGTAGGGGTTGTCCAGATCCGTAGGGCCACAAATGCTGGCTGAGCCACAGCTCAGCCGCACGCCGCCCAAGCCAGCCGTCCATAAACGGCTCGGCTCGGCTTTAACCGGTGATGGCTCCGGAGCCATCAAAAGCCGAGCCAAGCTAGCCGTAGCCGAGCCGCGGCAACACTACCAAAGACTGTGACGTATTCAACCTCGACCATGTGTTCGATTCGAAGTTCAACGTCAAGGCGTACCTCAACATCCATGAACGATTACTGATTAGGATTCGGAAGGCGGTGTTCATCAATTTAGAGGTAGATTGTGGACCTGGACAGCATTAACTCCTCTCAAAATCGCATGCTCAAACTTCCAACGTCAAGCTCACCACAGACGGGCTCTATAGAAATGTCGCCCAGAATCGATTTGCAGCTCATGAAAAAGTTGTGGCGCAATGAAAATTAGGTTCTTCACTGTGATAATTTTGATACACGCACGATAGAACTATGCCCGGCGCCATCCCCCTTTTTGTGCTCGTCGCAAAACCCACGTCATAACTCGCGATTTGCATTTTTGCGTATTTCCCCACCCCCGGCTCGAGCTTCCCAAGTGACATTGTCCCGTCCTAGCCGGCTGTCACGGCTGCGGTGCGGGTTAGTATTTAATTAATATGTTGTTCAATAGACAGGACCAAACGAGAGAAAAGAAGAAAAGAAACACTCACCAATCAGCTCCTTCGGATACCAATCGATACTCTTCACCGTCCCCTTATTGCCTGGCACCATCTACACCACTGTCACGCTCTCCACGTCCCATACGCACACCATCCGCACGACCGTGTGCTCCAATGAGGATGCAGTGCACGCGGCTGCGCTCGGCGAGAGCGGGCGCCCACCCGCTGCGAGGAAAACGAGCGTAAGGACCGATTTGGGGAAGTCGCGAAAGAGCGGGGCGGGCGTGTCAAGGTCAAGCGCGGGTCGGAAGCTAAGCGGAATTACAAATGTCATAGATCGGTGTCCGCCCTGAAGAAAATAATAGCGCATGCATTAGAAAAGAAAGCAGGAGAAGAGAGGGAGGAAACACAACCCGATCTCAAGCCGTTCTCTCCGCCATCCCCCATGCGTAATGCAACGTTGTCCGCCCCTATGACCACCAGCTCCGCCATCGTCCGATCTATGCTTCAACGACCTCGTCATGAGAATCCTGCGCACGCTCTCGCCCGTCGTCACCGATGTCATCGGCGTGTGGTCGTCCGCGACGGAGTGGATGTGCGGCGCAATAACGAGAGGCCACGAAGTTCTATGATCGTGAAGGGCTCCCGGTCGAGCGCGGCAAGGAGGCCACAATTCTTGCTTGGTGCGTGCGTCGCTGTCCGAATCGATCCCGTGTGTTGCCTTGGACAGAAGGAGGAGGAGAGGGCAATCAGGTTGTCGGGTAGTGCATCATAGCTCGTCCAGACATAATCCCGAATGTGCTGGGCCGAAGAAAAATGCGAGATGGTGCGTGGCCGAATTGTAACCTCGTCAAGCTGGCTGCGGACCTTGTTTTAAACTTGACCTAAGAAAATCCCTCCGGACCGTCGTTCTCTATCGGACCTTGGCATGCTCTTCAAGTCCCGATGCTTCCGGTCTTTCTGACATTGCCAGCGCACGCATGACACTAAGTTGTTCAACATTGCACTCTAGATGGAAGGAAGAAAACCTTTGACAGGTGGCTGTGAATGTCCGATCAATATGATCTTCAGTTTGATCGCCGTCGCTGGGCCCTGGCTCGCCGTCACTTGAATCGTCGCAAAGCATATGTGCGGATGCCAGGAGCCCAGGCAGGTTCGATTCTCAGTGACATTCCGCGATTTGATTTGCACCCGCTCAAACACCAACCGTGGCAATCTTCATGGAGGCTTCGTTATCACCTTAGTATGGCGGAGCGATATATCGGCCATCGCTCATTAGCGGAGGGCCGCGATATATCAAAACCCCTGGCTTAGAGGCAGTTCTGATATATCGTGCCAGGGTGCTTTTCCAAGGTAAGTGTAAGCAGTCACGCCACCGGTTAGGAGACTGGTCGCTGTGTCGCGCAATATCCACATGTGGACAGCGTCCATCAGAGGTACTCGACATCGCCATCAAATACGATCAAATTCCTCGACATCGTTGGCGACGACGTCGATAAAATATGCAGTAAAATACAAGAAAAATACAAGAAAATCAATGCGATACTGGGAGTACTTATGGAATACAAATTCGAAGATAACTACTGACAGCCTAGTCAAATATGACTCGTAAACGTGTATTTCCTCAAATAGACGCTCTTGGCGCCTGTGCCCGCGACATCGAATCTAGGTCGGGAGGAGGAAGAGGATAGTTAACCAGCGTACAATGAAGAACAGCCAAGAGATTCTACTCACTATGGCACCAAACCCCTCTAAATCTCTGACGTGGGCACACATCGTCACATACGTCCTGCACCCCGCACCTGACGCCCTGCGATCCAAGCTGGTAACAGACACCGAACGACGTGTTTCAATTGATGCTGCCTTGTAGCAGCGCGTGCTCGAGTGCCAATCCCTCCCTCTGGCATGGGTCAACGGCCGAAGCCGCAGCCGCGCAGTGACATCGTACACAGAAATAGATGCAGCCGGTGAAAATTTAGCAGCTAGCATGTCAGATGTATGCAAGAACGTACCGTAAACCACGAAACTCGACCCCACCACGCCAGGAGCGCTCAACCGATACCAGCCACGCACACCTCGCCCACTTTCGATCCATACTCAGCGCAGTGATAGCTGGAGGAGTGGGAAGCACTGGAGATGTAGAAATAGCCATAGTCCGAAGCCAGGGAGATTCAGGAACAAGCTACAAGCCGAACACAGCGGACGAAAAGTTGTCTCGTCAGGCGAAATAAGCAGCGCAGGGACCGAAAAAGCCCACAAGAAGCCTAGCAGCGAGGACGTGGCACAGAGATACATGCGGCTGATGGTGTAATACTGGCCATGAGCAGATAATTGGTCGAATGTGGCGGGCGGTCGGGGTGGTGGTGTAGAAGCCAGAAAATCACAGTGGTCACACTCTGTCACCGGCGCCTAATGGGCGCTACTACTGCAGAAAAAATTGCTCTATATTTACAAAAAATCGCGAGTGGTAAAGGCTACAAAAATTACATGACCAGCACTTCGTCGGCATACGTCGCTTTGATCGCTCGCTCAGGTAAATAAGATATGGCTTCTTCCTCCTCGCCGTCGCTTGCCTCCTCGTCCTCGCTGTCCTGCACCTCATCTTTTGAGCCCGTCCCCGTCCCTCCCTCCTCTAGCTCCACCTCCAGCTCGCCGGCCCTGCCCCGCCGTATCAGCTCAGGCAGGTGCTCCCACTGGCTAGCGAAGTTCTCAGCTAACCGCGTCTGGATCCCTGCCTGGCGCAAAGCATACGCTGTCTCGCCCTCCAACTGCACATCGTCCCGTGAACTCCACCGTCCCACTTGCCCTCTCCACCAGCTTGATCGCCATTCGAAGTACCATGAGACTCGCGCCATCTCCTCCTCGAGAAGATCCACTTCCTCGCGCCATCTATGACAGCGCACGCGCGCCTTCGCCCATTCAATGCGCACGGCTTTTCTGTTATCAGTATGGGCTCCAATGCTCGTACTGAATTACGAATCTTCATTCATAGCCACTCCGTCGGCAGGGTCATACTCTCCGCCTTGAGTTACCCAAATCCACGAGATCTCGCGCTCCACCCTCGGCCGCTTGCGTCTCCTCTGCTTGTTCTTCTTCTTCTTCCGCTCCGGATCGTGAAACCGGGATTGTGGTAAGCCCCGTACGTTGTCCGCCTTCAGCTCCAGCAGCGTCCGTTGCCAATCATCGCACTTGAGCACCCCACCCAATGTCACCAGGCACGCTCGCGCCACACGATACTGTGCCGCCGCCCGGCCGACCTGGTTGTTCAGCGCGGCAATTTTGTCTTGGGAACGCATATTGGCTCGCACACCTCTCGAATGCGTGTCCTTCAGCTTATAGAGGTGGGTCCGCACGAGCAGCAACCGGCGCACTTCGTGGAGGGCTTCGTGGGCCTGGCCAACTCGTAGCCGATACTCGTGTTGTTGGATAGCATTGGGGATCGGGGCCTCGTGCACGATATTGCGAGAGGCGCCTGCGACTGCAGAAGGAAGCCATAACTTGACGTCGGAGACAGTGATGCCAGGGACGGGGTTGGTCTTGGCAAGGCGTGCGCGCTCCTCGTCCTCGAGCTCTCGTACGTTCCGCAAGCCCAGGAAAAATTTCGTCTGGAGCTCGATCCATGCGAAAATCTTGCGGCGTAGCTTGCTGGTGCGCTCAGTCATCGCGCGACGTTGGCCGTCAGTCGGATGCAAACCAGTCGAGGCGACATCGAAGGCAAGAATGCGCCTGAAACAAGAGTCAGGAAATGTGGACGTGGGGGGCAAGAGACTTACTGCTGGTCTTCAAGTTGGAGGCCCATCGCCAAAAGCTCTGTGATGTGCATATCGCCCTTCACTGACCCCGCATCCTCCGCCCCCTCGTTCTCTCGCGCCAACGCCTCCGCCGCCAAGTCAGCGCGCACCTTCGCGACGTGCGCGTCCTTGCGCAACGTCTCGAAGGGATTTGGTTCCTTCTCGTCCTTCTCCCAAAGCTCTGCCATCGCCGTCCACCCCTCCACGACGCTGGAGCCTAGCGACGCCTCCAGGTCATCGAGCGAGGCCCTCGTCTTCACCATCTCTGGGACTGCGGTCTCGGCTTTCCGGCGCAATGTACGGCCTGTACAACTCATGAGAACCAATCTGTGCTCGATACAGGATCACTTACCGAGGGCGACAATTTTCTTGTGATTCCAATCATTGAAATGGTCGTCAAGGGCGTCGCGTCGTGACCCCGGCCCCATCTCCTTGGTGCTGCGGGCCAGTGGGTTAGCGTCAGCCCAGCCACGCTCAGGGGCCTCGCCGTCCGTCTGGCCCACGTCAGGCGTGAGTTGAAAGGAAAATTTGAGATTGCACTCTTCAATGTGGGCAGGGAGGTGGAACTTGGGAACGAGGAAAGTCATGAACTTGCCCTTGCCGTCAATGGTAATCGTTACGTCCTTGTAGTCGCGCATCCGTTTCCAGATGTTGATGTGCCACTGGACGAGACAAAGAATCTGACCAGCTCCGAGCCGGCGATGCTGATGAAAAACATGTAGTCCATATTAATATATCTGGGCAACGTTCAGTGGTTGCGGCCACACCGGAGGCTTGAGAACGACTTACCGCTCCCCAAGCTGCAGATCCCCCACGGCATTCGGCCGCTTCATATTATGGCGGGCACAGTCGACTGCGCCGATTCCCGATGAGGCAGTCCCGCGAGCCTCTCGATCGGGTTTGTCGACCGCGTCATGAGCAACGCAACGGCTTCTCTATTTTATGTTCTTTAGCTGAAATACCGCACTGAAAAACAAAAAACCCCACTCACGTCCTGTGTGACATTCCAGTTGGCCTCCACATGCTTCATGTACGCCTTCACTTCGCAGAAAAATGCCCATCCGTTCCCCAGACCTGGATCTTTCTCTTCCGTCAACACGTCCTTTCGTTTGAGTCGAAAGTTTGCGTCGATCGCCAGATATAATGCATACAAAAATCTGTGCCGTCGTCAGTCGGTGTTAATTTCCGCATGGCAGAGTGAATTGCTCACTTCATGTGCGCTGGCGCGTCCTCCCAGTTTTTGGGTAGGTTCTTCCCGGGCTGAGGGCATGCAGGGCACAACAGCGCGCACTCGCCCTTCTTCGTGTTATTTATGCCGGCAGGATCGTGGCCCCGCGCTGACCGCTTGAGCATTCGTATATGTCGCCATTGCCTGGTGATCCGCAAGAATTCGTGATAGCGATCCTGTATCCTGGTCAGTTTTAATTCTCTCCAGAACGATGATGTCTACCTTCTCCGCCTTCCTCTCTTTCAGCGACTCGTTCGCCCATGCCTGCGCTCCGATCAGTTTTGTGGATCTGTCATTGATACAGATTCCGAGACAAACCTTGTCCTTCCTTCGCTTATTCAATCCGAGGTTATCTGTTTGCCTCGCGAGGCTCTGGTAAAACTCGAGTGCGGAGCATTTGGCCTCGAATGAGAACAGGTGATATTGTCGAAGTACAGCGAAAGTGGCTGCTGTCTTGGGGTTTGTCGTTGTCGCAGGCCACAGCTGGGAACGGAGCAGCTGAACAGTCGGGTGTCCGCCCCGTCCACATCCGCAGTAATCGAGGGCAACTTGATGCACTCCATGTACGTCGATAATCACGAAGTCGTCCCCGATGGCGGGCTCGGGCACCGGACAGCTTCCGCTGATGTCGTGCGAGTGGCCGAGTTGAATTCGGAGCCCCAGATCCTTCAAGGATGTTCGAATGAATGAATCTCCCGTCCAGAACTATTGGCTGCTGTCAGTCGTCTGGACGATCAAGCCATTGAGCGCTGTACCTCAATTTGGTGGAAGGGTAATTTAAGGTGAGCGCGGACCACGCAGTCACGGCACATGAGCTCCCCACCGCTCAAACACTCTCTGCAGCGGTGGGTGGCAGCGCCCAGGCGACAATGTCGGCAAATAGCATATGTATGATCCCCTCGCCCTTCGAGACGAAGGACCTCTTCCAGGTAGACTGCACGGTGGTCCTCAGCCCACTGGCGAAGTGGGTCGTCCTGTGTCAGTTATTGTATCAATGCTGTTGGACATATGGATTGTGTAGATGCGTCACTTACCGATTGTCGAGCATTCCGCGGCTGATCCTCCTCCTCGTCTTCCTCCCCTCGATCCACATCCACGTCTCCGCCACCGTACCAGTCGTAAATTGGTAGCCGTTCCTTTGAGATATCCGCGTGAACTCGATTCGGCAAAGCGCTAACCTCGACCACAGATCTGGCTTGCGAAATATGGCCATCGCGGACAGTGGTCTTTTCCAGCAACACGCGAGTCGTGGCCGTGCCTGAGGTCGTGGCCGTCCCAGAAGTAACAGAAGCGTTGGGATCCTGCACGCTAGGCCCTGCCCGAGCGGCGAAATTGTATGTCGTTGGCAGTTTTTTGCGTTTGTTGCTCATTGCGAATACTCTTGAGGATCATCCGTCGCGCCAGACCAAAGAAGAGGCACCAGGCCAAGCTGGAAAGTGAAACCAAACCCACCCAGAAAATGCGCATGGTCGCCTGCGACCTGGAAACAAGTCCGAAGAAAGCCGATCACCTGTTCACATGCGCAAATATTTTTCCGGCACGGGATTTCTTCGGCACACGCAGATCCTTAAACATCTAATGTTCATATCACCATCTTTCGAATACTGTGACACTTGATTCTTCGGCGCCCACATGCAATCCTTAAACGTCTATTCATATCCCCAATCTTTCCACACTTGTTAACTTGTTGAATTGATTCCTACTGATCAATGTACTCGGCAGTGCTAGGCGACCAGTCTGTGATTAAAGGCTCAATATACGCTGAGCGCGAGGACCATTCAAGTTCGGCACGTTGTTCCAGAAGAAACTGGCGGCGCTCTAAAGGCGGCATGTCGTCCAAGACCCGTGTCATGAGATGGTCCCAAAGTCGGTCCATTTCTTGCTCGTGCTCAGCACGCTGCTGTGTGTCTTCCGAATCGACGGTCTCAGTCCTAGAAATTTAGTTTTAGTTTTGTAAATGGGTGGAAAATGCATGCAGGCACATACTCGTCACCCAAATCCCCCCCAGCCCACCGAGAAGCTATCTCCGCGACGTTCTTCCCAAAATCAAGCCACGCCGCCTCTGCCTCTGGTGACCAATCCGTTGTGCTCGAGGGCTTGGACGGGGCGAGCGCTGCATGACGCCGGACGGACGAAACGGGTGGGGCAGCTCGCGGCAGTGGTTGTAGGCGAGGCACGACTGAAAATGAGCCGTTCAAAATTATATCTCGCAAAAAAGTGGGGACTCACGCGACCGCATCTTCCTTTTCTTGGTTTTCTTCTCAGCTTCCATATCCTCTGGAGATTTTAGGAGGGACGAGGACTAGGAATTCGGGATTTCTCAGTGACCCGAGTGCGTGATCGCAAATTAGTTTGAAATTAGAAAGATGCGTGCACCGGGATTCTGTTCCGGTACAAGATGTTGATCTCCATACGCTTTTCTACCTACCTACCTACCTACCGGTACAAGATGTTGATCTCCATACGCTTTTCACGGTCTGCAAACGCGTGCGTTGTCCGACTTTCCCAAATTTTGATATTCCTTGACAATTTCCGGGACAGTGGGAGGGCTTAAACAGAGACTATTGAAGTACAGAAAAGTCAGTGCAGATGATTTCCCGCTGTACCGGGCCAGCGACACGCAATGTCGTAGGAGATGTGGTAGTGGACCGGATACAGTTCCTGATGGCAGCCCATGAATCAAAAGATGGGAAAAGATGCATATGCATACCGCAAAATACACATAGGCCATAGATCTGCATGTGTCTTCGATTCTTTGATCCAGCTGCGTAATTTGTTGCTGCAGACGCGTGTGGTGTTGATGTCCTCTCACCGCCCTCATCCGGCGCAGAAGGTATTGCCGCGTGGCAGTTAGACAACGCAGTTGCTCGGATAGTTCCTAGGCAGGTCTCAGACAACAAAGACGAGTCGCAAGGTGTATCAACTTACATTCATCTTTGCGCTTGTGGAGGTAGAAAGCAAGCTATATCAAGCGCGTGACAATCAAATTAAAAATAGAAACTAACCGTGTCTGCCCACCAAAACGGTGCGACTGTGACCGGTCAAGAGTGTTGTCACCGGCCACTGGCTCCACAAGCTTGCCATCCAGGCGACCTGAGTGTCTGTGCAAAATTATTAATTCATGAAAGAAAAGGACGCGTTCCGAGCGTACAAAAATTGAAACAACGTTAAAGTAAGTTGGGGAGCAACCCAAAGATACTGTATGTTGGTTGGTCCGAGAGAAATGGCCAGGAAATGAGCCAGTGAGACGCAATTCTGGTCAAAGTCAAGTATGATAACATACCTCAACTTTGGGGCAGCGACGGCGGCGCATTCCCGTCATGCGAACGTCAAAATTGTGTTGTAGTAAGTTGGGGAGCAACCCAAAGATGCCGTATGTCCTTTGGGTCGAGAGAAATGGCCAGGAAATGAGCAAGTTAGATGCAATTTTGGTCAAAGTCAAGTATGATGACATACCTCAACTTTGGAGTGGCGACGGCGGCGCATTCCCGTCGTGCGAACGTCGAAACTCTGTTATAGTAAGTTGGGGAGCAACCCAAAGATACTGTATGTCCTTTGGTTCGAGAGAAATGGCCAGGAAATGAGCAAGTTAGATGCAATTTTGTGTGTGGATAACAAGTTGGCTGCAAATTTGGTTGCGTGCATTTTGGTCATTCTTTTCAAGAGCTCAATTCCTCCAGTGAATCGCAGTGCAAGACGGGCAAGGCACAAGAGAATAGGAAAATCCGGCGAGAGGTGAGGAACCGGGAGACAGATATAGTGTGAGGTGTGCTCAGCACAGCCACATGGGGCAGCGTTCACTTTACGATCAAAATTTGATGGTAAAGCAACTTTGGTTGAATTAAATAGCACTTCCTGCACCTTTTTTTACTGAAATTTCTTCGGAATATACTTTTCTCGCCTTCAATGGAGGCAAAAGTTCAAAAAGGTAGCCTCTGCTTCACGATCACGTGTTGTACATGTTTGTGTAACAACGGCGCACCTTCTCTCTGCTCTTGCTCCTGTACTTTCGCCCTCAACTTGCACTGGGTCCAGATGATTCCGAAAACAGAAAAAACTCAATAATATTGGTCCAGGTGCGTAAATAGATTAGCATAGCTGTTATCAGGGCAAAGAGACGACGGCAAACAATTTGGCTCTAAACACTGCATAGTATCTAAATTCCAGTCAAAGCAGTACGCATAGCCATCCATGGAAGACCACCGGAAGCCACGCAAGCTGGGCGCCGCGCAATATGCAGATAAAACCTTTGCGAAACAAACGGCATCCGCTCGCGTCAGTAACCTGCGCTGAGCACGTTGCGAGTTGTCTTTGGAGCAAACAAGATACAGGGTTGTGAGGTGGACGAAGCTGCGGTCGAGTGCGCTACCGAGTTTACCCAGGGTGCTCCCTGCCTACCCGTCCAAAAGAAATTAATCAGGGGCTTTTCAATGGTTAGAAATGACACGCACCACACTCGAGCTCGAATGACGTGTGAAATGGGACCAGCTCCAGTCCTCGTCGACGACGAGGTGAAGAAGACTCCGAACGACATCTGGAGCAGCTTCAAGAAGTTTCAGGAAATCCGGTATGGAAATCCTCAAAGTCTCGAGGCGAGCCGGTGAGGCTGCGAACCGGGCTAGGTCAGCCGAATTAAGGCTGCGTGACCCCAACGAATACCCCGTGAAAAACCACAGGTCCACCAGATGATGATGCTGTGCGAATTGGGCAAGGTCAGATGGGCGACCCTTCATGACACGTAACATGGGCAGCTGGCCAGATGCGGGGGGGTTGCCGTAGAAGTCTGAGTTGAAGACAAGCTCCGTGAGTTCGCGCTGTGAGGTGATGAGTTGAGCCCAAACAGCGTCCACGGTCGAGGTTGAGCAGAAAGATTGCAAACGGAACGTAATGGAGGGAATGACGTCGAGGGAAAGCGGAATGAATGGTGTGATCATGAGGAATCCAAGATTGTGCATGCCGGGAAGAATCGAAGCCCACTGGCCGGGGTGGATACAAGCCGTGGGGTGCTGGAAGTAAATGGATTCCACCTGTATCCATTTTAGAGAAGCTGCGAATTAGGAGAAGAGGTGCACTTACGAGGGACAGCAAATGTCGGTTGGTCGCGAGAGTCTTCACCATCCGTCTGGCCGACTGTCGGACCGCGATATTGCGGTACAAAAGCACATTGAGAAACAGGTTGATTGATTTGGACAAGCGGAGGAGGACGAGCACTTCAGGGAGATGGGATAGTCGTCCTACCTCACGCCAGACGTAGGCTGGGTGAGACGGCCCCATGATATGCAGTAATACGGAAAGAGGAGGAATTGATCTGAAATAGTGTGATTTTAGCTTCGTGTGATTTGAGTTTCGCTCGCAACAAGATGTTCCGCTTACAGAGGCGTGGATTTGAATTCCCCTTGCGGACAGATCTTCATACTCGAAACGGGACAAAATATGCAAAGAAAATAGAATTAGGAATATTAATTTCGGCGCCGCCCACACGTAGCAGCCGCCGCACGCATCGCCATCAGCAGCTTGACCCTAGCCTCCCTCGCGGCACGTTCCTCGGCGTCCGCCGCTGCCTGACGCGCCTCCTGCAGTGCCTGCTCTTCGCGGTGCTTGTTCTGCTTCCACTGCAAGTTGTCGGGGTGGAGTGGGTGACAGCGGGGCCTGGGGAAGGCTTTGGCAGCACGGGTTAACGCCTCTTTGCGCATATTCATGAGTAAGTCCCGGCGAGCACGCTTGGCCTCGAGGCGAGCGGCGAGGGCTGCCCGCTTGCGTTTGTGGTAGTCGGCTGGGCGCTCGGTGAGGGGGGGGCGATGGTAATCAAGCCAGATTTGCAGCCCCGGCCTCACAGGTTTCCCGACATGATGCATCGCCTCTGTGGGACGAGTGTTAATCTTCAAATATTAGACTTGGATTCATATACGTGTACGTACCAAGTTTGAGAGCTTTTTCCTCACTGGGAGTCCATCCGCTGGGAAGAGGGCATGCCATAGTGGTGGAAACTAGAAAACACGACTGAAAAGATATTCCCATGTGATGTGATGCAAAGTATTTCAAATCGATCAAGCAGACCGCATCGAGTGGCTGAAGGGATAGTTTGGAGGGCACTTGTTTTGGAGCACGTAGCGGTTCTGGTGAGGTTGGACGTTGGTGGCTTCAAAGAGTACCCCTCGAGACGGGCGGGTTTGGGACCCACTGCACCAAATGGGCCAAGAGTTAGACAGATAGACCAGCCAGCAATAAATAATAGAGTTCTGCTCCAGGCGGTTGAATTTCTGCTCCAGGTAGACGAAGTGGATGAGGGAAACGAAGACTGTGGTGGACGTTGGTGGCAAATGATGCGATGAAATCATGCTGCACGTGCCCGGACCGTGCTTCTCCGCGGCGCCGTAACAGAGTGTTCGACCTATAGAGTTCAAACCAAGGGCTAAAAAAGCATATCTAAAGTGGTAGATAGGGTCAGTGGTACTGGCCAAAAAGTATTATGCTCAATTTCCCTGTCGTTGGTACGAATAGAAAACTTTGCACGAGAACGCTCAGATTTAGGCTAAAACCCATACATAGATATAACTCACCTTTAGACGAAACGGCAAACCAGATATTCCCCTCCGAGTTTCGGTCCCCGGTATTTTTTCTAAGGAGATATAGACTAGTTAATCATTGTTACCAACCTTTGGGCCAACAGAAGTTTGTTTACGCTACTGGGGAGGTTAAAAATGTTGCACAGAAAAGGCGCCGTAACCGAATGATTGTCCTCGGAATGATGCTAGGGAGATTTTACTGGAAGGTGGCTCTGAGCCAAAAGGAAGCAACCTAGTAGCCACACAATAATACCAAGTTTTCATAGGCCCCAGTCAAGAATTGTGCACGAAATATGAGAAAGGTTGACTTCAAGCGGACACATCATGGTCACAGTGTGACCTCGTCAGCTTTTTCTTAACACTCATGTCTGGACGGTCACGCAAACGCAAGAAGATGCCGGATGCATCGAAGCCACGAAAGTAGGTCTATATCTCATTTAACTGCACAAGCTGACCCAATCCCAGGCCGCGTTCCATAGTTTCCAAGCAGAAGCGCCTGGAAAGGGACAAAAAACATCGCGAGTTCGTTTTCAGAGCTCATATCTCTAATCTTGGGTCATGGAAATCTTCAGACAACCCGGAGTGTGTGAAAAACAGCGTATAATCATGGCTGAACGACGGTGTGTCAGGATTATCTTACATTGACCAACTGACGTCATTTCCAGTGCTGCAGTGAAAGCACGACGCCGACAATGGGACCCAGAAAAGCCTGCGCCCTCTGAAAATCAGCTGCCTCCCAGTTCGCATAAATCGGTTCAGTTGCATCTCACGTTGACGATGGTGTCCCAGATGCTGTGAACTTGCAGCTCCACGACATTGTTTCCAATGCTGCGACTGGCAGATCGCTTGCACCGGCCGAAAAATGCGCCCTGGGCGTGCTGTCGGAGATGGCGGCCATTAGGGAAATGGACAGGTGGGTCTTCTCAGTTCCAGAGTAAAATCTCATGCAACGATCACCAGTCGCACCCATGCGAGGTACACTGATGGGGACCGTTCCGTGGTTTCCGTTGGCACTTTGTCATATGGCTCTGTGTGCGTCTTCGTCTTTGTCTGCTCTACTTGGTTGAACTAATGAGTTTATCACTTTCAGAGCCTCGCTCGAGCGAGGCTCCTCCAAATCTATTCAAGCCGTCTTTTTCCAACCTATGACAAAAAGATATCCGACGGGGGCCTTCATCTACCACATGTTACCGCCATATGTGTGCCCACCCACACTTCTCCAAAAGAGGATGTGGTACGAATTAGGCCAAGTCGGTCCGCTCACCGCCGTACAGGAATTGCAAATGATGGTGATGAATCTGGCTAATCCGATAGGCGACAACGACTACTCTGATATCGAAACTCCTGACGATCCGGCTCCGTACTTGAGCTCAGAGAGGCGGAAAACGATTCGTGTGTGGCGGCAACATCCAGAATACGAGACCTGTGATCTGGCGGGAAGCCCGACGGCGTTTTTGGAGGCAGAGGATCTGGAATCCGAAAGCGGCGATGAAATTTCGGATGTCAATATGCAGTCGTAGGCTTGGTGCCAAGTTGGTGGGAGAAATCACAACTCTAAATTCACCCCCACGGAGGTACTGTGTACGTATCCAGTGGGTCCGCGCGTAATGTCGCCTAATGCAAATCATTCGCTTGCATCGGATGGACACCCACATTTCGGACGAAAACCCTGATGCAGATTATTATTATTTACTTCAGGCAAAATTGTTTGTTGGATAGCCCAATGCGAATTAATTCAAAGGAAATTCTCATTCACTTCACACACGCAAATGGGCAATGCAAGATTTGATTCACGACAACAATGCAAAGGGAAACATTACTGGTGCTGAGAACTGCCCGCCTGCACAGGGACATGTGACGCGGGTGGCGCTTCCGAGATGCGCTCACACTCGCCCAATCGGTATTGGGACCGATAGTACAGGAGAGCCTCTTGACGACTGTCCTTCTTCTTGCGCGATTGGTTGGGAACCCCGCGGACTTGGTCATCGGCATCCGCGCTAGTGACAATTAATGGGGTCAATAAAATAAGAAAAAGGACGGTTTGATGGTACTTACGAGGAAGCGTACAGGCCGGGACGGCGCCCAACGCAAACTACATACCACGGCTGGTTGTCGCCGTAGCCGGCGGGGAAGAGGGCTTCCAGATCGTCAGGTGATATGGCCGCAGTGTGATAAAAGTGCGGGCCGATGGCTACATAACAGGGAATGAGTACGAGGAAGACAGATAGAAAAACTTGTGTGTACGAGCAAGCTCGGCGATCGCAGAGTCTACCTGAGCCTTGACAATATCGGGCAGGCCTTCTGTAATTTGGAAATCAGATGGGACGAGGGCAGGTGTGAGGCAAGCTTACCACCAATCTCAATGCAAAGGCGGGTCATGTCCAATGCATACTTGGAGAGGGCCGTCACTTTGGAGACCAACACTGCCAGCTCTTCAGTGGGAGTGGGGGGAACGAGGGCACCGTCGGTCATATCAACTTGAAGAAGGGGAACGAAGAGAGAGGTGGAAAGGAGTGACGATTCCTGAAGATTGATAAGTAATGGTGAAACGCTGATAGAAGTGAGAGTGAGATCCGAGAGATAGGCCACGAGGCTCGGGCAGCCTGTTTGGGATTTTGGAAAAAGATAGACGTGTGGTACAGATTAGCGATAGGTGCAGGTGACAACGAGGGGGGGTCACATTATTTATGGGAATAGCTAAGGTAAGGGGAGTCGGCGATTTTTGTTTTGAGAATGAAAGAAAAACGAACGGACCTTTATATGTGCGTTTGAAACTCAACAACCTTTTGATTTACTCCTCCAGTATATCGCTGGCCCAGCGCATCGCACCTCGCCCTCCACAAATAATTTTTGATCGTTCTGGACCATGGCACCGAAATACTTGGCCAATGAAGAACAGAGAACTTGGCTTCATGGCTGGATGCCCGACTTTGTGCGTAGGCAGGCAGAAAAAAAACTGCATCTCTTTTGGCCGACACTTTACGCTGGATGGTTCAAACGATACCCCGAACACACAGCACTCAACCTTCCGTTTCCCAATGCGGAAGGCGTGCGCGCGTTGACACCGGACGAAATAGCCACACTGGGTGCTGCTATAATTTCCAGAAAGACTGTGAGGACGCGTGTTTAGACGGCCGATGACTCGAGGCTAACTGTACCTGATAGCAAATCGAGAGCTGGTACCGGTACCAGCGGAAGAAGATTGCGAAGGGCGGTGGCATCGTCGCGGCGACTCAGATGTCAACACTGCTCGACTCGCTATTTGACATGCGCACCAGGAGCAAGGGACGCGTCCACCAGCCCATCGAGATATTCCAGAAGCGGAACCGCGACACCATCAAAGCTGCCTTGGAGGCGGCTTCTTACGACAAGCTGGATGCGCGCGACGACGAGGACGACTGGACCGATGAAGCCAACGGTTCAGAGGCTGCCAAGATTAAATGGACCAAGTCGGACCGCATGCGCACCCGGACGCGAGTAGTAATGGCGTTGTGGCAGGCGGCTTCACCAGAGGAAAAGGAGGTAGTGTACGCCGAAGTCGAGAAGGAGAAGGAGGAGCAAAGAGCCGCGGATTTGAAGGAGGAGTCAGAGAATGCCCCGCGAACGCCCGCCCAGCTGCAAGAGTACGTCCCTATTTTCTTTGCTGCCAAGATTATGCTGATAATTCGCCCAGCGCGATAGATGTTGTAGACACGTTTTTTGCCAAGGCCCACGCCGCCGTTGAGAAGAGCACGGAATGGGTTGGATTGTCGATGGTTGGTGGATGCAACCCACGGTTGGGTGGTAACTTGAGCATGAAAATGTATGCCTTCCATTTTGGGTTGTTGATCAAGTCAGCTGACCCAGTCTCTTCTTCTTCTCGCCATGTAGAATCTGCAACGGTGCGACCCCTGGTGGCAACGACTTCGAGGACTTTTACGACGAATTTCAAAATGTTGTGCAGGCGTTCGAGCGCTTCCTGCAGCTCGTATTCAGTAAGTCTGGTTTTCCACTGCCGATCGTACCTGACTTTTGTTACCTGCAGGTCCCGAGCACTGTCAGTCCCGAGCACTGGACGCGAAGGCGGCCTCCACAAGTGACCCCACCCGACCTGTTACCGTTATCCCTGCGCCTGTACCCGTCACCCCCTCCCCCCCGACTGAGCCTGCCAAGAAGAAGAAGAAACGCACCAAAACTAAAAGTCCAGTGATTGTTCAAGAACCAATTGAAGGAACCGGCCCTGTCCTCACTGCTTCTACGACGGCTTCTGCGACGGCTTCTACGGCAGCTCTTCTCACACCTGGTGCGAACTCGGTCCAATCAGATACCAGGTAAGTTGTGGAGCAATAAGTGAGGAATTTAGCTGACTCGCAAATTCTGTCCAGGGACAAGGATTTATCCTCAAGCGTTGGCAACTCTGGGAATGTCCGTCTGGATGACTTAGAGGCTAGGTTTGTATTTCGAGAAGTTTGTGCGTAAATATTCATCTGACGAATGATTAGTAGCGCTATGCCTCTGTCGCCGACGTTCTCACCAGATTTATTACCTTGGGATCACGGAAACGAAGACGCGTACGTTCTTTTTTTCCGGAGAGTCTGCCGGGATCACTGACTTGGCCGTTGGAAATAGTGACCTATCATCTCTGGTACTCGACGACGAGACTCAAGTGAACCACCACCACAACTCGGGATGGCCGCTTGGAATGACGCCACCGCTGAGTCCGCACGCTGCCGCGGCGATAGCACAGAAGGAGCGTGGAGGTGCACCGGGCGATGGCCCCGCGATGGCCGCCATTGATCCTGAGCTCCTGGCACTCAGTGTCTCCCCGTCCCCAATGTCTGAGCGCCCCAAGCCGAAACCGGCCTTCCGCGGAGCTGGAGCGCAGAGCCTTACCGAGCCCACTGCATCTGCATTCAGGCTCAGTCCCTTGTTCGACGCCATGCGTTCCACGTCCGCGCCACGCACACCGTTTATCTTCGGCCCGTCAACCACATCGACCAAGCCCCCTTTCCTTTTCACTCCGAAATCCTCCGAACTCGCCCTTCAAGTATCTGTCACGCCCAAACCTGTGGGGGCGCAGACAGCTGCGGCTCGAGCCTTATCGGATATCATAGGGTCAGAGAATCTCCTTACTGCCGCCCAACCGCTGCCCGTTGCACCTGCCCGCCGGTCCCTCCTCGTCGCTGCGGCTGCGCCCTTCCCTGCGGCTGCACCCGTCCCTGCGGCTGCGCCCGTCGCTGCAGCTCCGCCCGTCGCTGCGGCTGCGCCCGTCGCTGCAGCTGCGCCCGTCGCTGCAGCTGTCGCAGTCGCGCCTGTGCCCACTACTTTCGACCTCGCCAACCTCGAGCTTCCCGAGTCGCGACCTGCCGTGAAACCACCACGGGACGAGACGGCACGCAAGGGCCGTAAACCTCCACACAAGAGCAAGTCTGGGTCGAAAAAGGTGGCCACCAAGGAGGCAGCAGCAAGTCAGGCGCAAGCGGTGGCATCGGCGACAGCAGGAGCTAAGAAGAGGGGTAGGCCATCCAAGGCAGCGGCTGCCACAGCCAGCGAGGCACCACTGGAGGACCTGACGAACTCGCCCGTGCCAGAGGCTGGTACCGTAGTCCTCTGCACCGTGGTCGGGAATAACCGTGCGCTGGCGAGACAAGCGGCTCAGCAGGAAAAGGCTCAGCAGGCGAAGGCGGCGGAGGACGCGCACAAGGCGCAGGTGGCGAAAGGATGGCTCCTGGGACCAGAGGGAAGTGTCGTGCTACTCCCTTCCGCACGTGTCAAAAAGCCGACGCGCAACTGGGAAGGGGCGCCATTCACTATCCCCAAGGTCAATACTCGCCCGCGCGCACCTCCGCTTGACGCGAGCGAGAAGGCGCTTCTCGCCAGGGCGTCGGCGACGAAGACGGCGGGTGCGAAGAGGAAAGTCCCCGTTGCAGCAAGCGAGGCCCGCTCCCGCAAAAAGTAAGCCTTGGATTTATTTATTTATGACTTTGGGACTCACATTGTACTCGCAGGCAAAAGACGACTTAATTGTTGCCATCGCGGGCTGCTCAACCAGCCACCGCCGCTGCTCAACCAGCTCCAACGCACCGCTGCTCACCCAGCGTTAACCGCCGTCGCTCCTCAACGCACACTGAGTTTTTTATGACGCTTGACTTGTACACAGACTGTTTATGCACAATAGCGTAACTGTGTAGAATAATACTACGTAGAATAGTCCTCTGTAACGTGTCTTGAATCATATTTTACGGTCCTTTGGCGGTAGTGACTCAAGTGAACTTGTGAATGAATGAAAAAGATTAAATGAGGACTTGATTTGGACGAGGACTTGTAAAAAAAAAAGGCTTCGAGGCAAAAAAAGGGCACCCTTTACACGATTCGAACTAGGGATCTCCTATTATTCGGACCAATGCGATTCCCGGCGCATTAACCGGCTGTGCTAAGGTGCACTTGCCCGGAGTGCACCTGGTACAGTTGAGGCGCTGAAGGATCATCCCTAGGCCGTCAAAAAAAAATCGTGAGTCATTCTGTGGGACGTATATAGATTTTGGTGCGCACCAGTAGTTTTGTGCGATGGGAGACCGCGCGGTGTCCAGCACCAGCGTCGGAGATCAAGCTTCACCATCTGGTTATAAACAGTTATAAACAGTACCCTAATTATAAATCTGGGTGCGTATAAATACAATCTACGTAAATATTCGGAACTCACTCCGAATCATGGGCCAGTCCCGGAATTGGAGACATATCAGGACGCGTTTTGCTTTGTAGTTAAAGATCACACAAGATTTTCATGAGGAGTAAGTGGGTCACTGTGAGGTATCGTGGTGGGGGTTTGGGAGAAGTCCAGTGCGAAGCGCCGGCTATATATGATAGACGGCGGCAATGGTGTCTTGGCATTGACAGATCATGTCAATCGCATTTAGAAGGTCCCACGCCTCGTGGCGGCGACAATTTCCAGACAATTTCTAGTAGCACAGGAATGTTTGGGAAAGGTTGGGGGAAAATAGAAGAGACAGAGTAAAAATCAATTGAGATGCAGAGAAGCACCAGACAAATTGTAGGTAAAGCTTTTATTGCGGGATACGATGTCGGAAAACGATAATGGCGACAGGAAGCGCAGGAGGCGCGTCGAGGAGCTGAAGCCGCGGGAGAGCGTTAGTACGAGACAGAGGTAGGATAGGGCAAAAGGAAAAGGCCACATACCACAAGCCCGGTATCTATTTCGAAAATTTTGTCGGGACCGGCAACGGCGGTGGCAGGGGCAGGAGGCACATCGAAGTGCTGTAGACACGGGAGGGTGTTAGTGTGAGACAGAGATAGGATGTATACAAAGGAAAAGGGCCCCGTACCAAAAATCCGGTATCAATTTCGAAAATTGCGTGGGGACCGGCAACGGCGGTGGCGAGTGCAGGAGGCGCGTCGAAGAGCTGAAGCCGCGGGAGGATGTTAGTATTAGACAGAGGTAGGATAGAGCAAAAGGGTAAGGGCCCCGTACCAAAAATCCGGTATCAATTTCGAAAATTGCGTGGGGACCGGCAACGGCGGTAGTGAGCGCAGGAGGCGCGTCGAGGAGCTGAAGCTGCGGGAGGGCGTTAGTATTAAACAAAGGTAGGATCGAGCAAAAGGGTAAGGGCCCCGTACCAAAAGCCCGGTATCCATTTCGAAAATCCCGTCCAGACCGGCAACGGCGGTAGCGACCGCAGGAGGCGCATCGAAGAGCTGAAGCTGCGGGAGGGCGTTGGTATTGAACAAAGGTAGGATCGAGCAAAAGGTAAAGGGCCCCGTACGAAAAGCCCGGTATCCATTTCGAAAATCCCGTCCAGACCGGCAACGGCGGTAGCGAGCGCAGGAGGCGCGTCGAAGAGCTGAAGCCGCGGGAGGGTGTTAGTATTAAACAAAGGTAGGATTGAGCAAAAGGTAAAGGGCCCCGTACCAAAAGCCCGGTATCCATTTCGAAAATCCCGTCCAGACCGGCAACGGCGGTAGCGAGCGCAGGAGGCGCGTCGGAGAGCTGAAGACTCGGGAGGGTGTGCTCTGGGGACGAATGTACAATTGAACCGAAGGGCAAGGTACCCGTGTAGAAGGGGCGCCTTTTACGGTGAATATTGCTCTGTAGAGGGTGCTGCGAAACGGTGGACGCTGCAGTGATGAGCGCGATTCAAGAACCAAAAGAACTATTAAGGGACTGAAGAGGGTCTGCAGTGTAGAATGACAGAGGTATGAGGGCAGGGAGGGGCCCAAGGCCGCAGGGGGCGCCGCGCAATGGAGGGAGGAAAGGAGTGATGGGATGGTAACAGGCGTAAACAACGCACCAATTTGGGTCTATGTCCGAGCGCCATCATTCTGTCTGGCGGGAAGGCGGGCCAAGCGAGCAAGGGCGGTGAGCGGCCAAATCGGGCGCGAGGCGCGTGCACGTGCTAGCGAGGGTGTCCTGATATATCAGGATGCATGCTAGCTTAGCGGTGCTGATATATCGTGGGCCTCCGCTGATCACCGGACCTCCGATATATCAGAACACCGTATACGCCTGTCGTTATGGGCACCGGAATAAAAACATACGCGTACAAAGAAATTGCAGCACTTCGAAGCTGTGTAGTGAGTGGTTCAAATGACCCAACACGGTTGTTTCAACTTAGTTGGCTCTTTTGAGCCGACTCGGCCGAGATCGCGGTGAAATCGGAAGTAGCCCGAGCCGTATCAAACCGTCTTGAACGGTCCGGACTTACCAGGCACTGAGCCAGACTTTCTTTTCTCGCTCTGACTCCGCGACCTAGTTCGGTGTCTAGAGAACAAAGTCGGAAGCACGGAATCCACCGCCATTTATGGTAAGTAGGAAGCACGGATAATTAGTAGGATTCAGGGTCACCGAACTTTCCACCCCAAAACAAAGTTACTCCCCAATAAGGTAAAACATCAAGCCCATGCCGTGTTGCAAATGCCTGCCGAAGGGTTCACCTTGAAGTACTAGTATGCAGTACAAGCGGCTGCTCGGCCGCTTCGCGGCCTCGCATCCCCTTCCACTGATGGCGGAGTTCAAAGGCGCAGACGGGGTAATATCGGATCACCAGAGGGTCAACTGACCGGCGGAGTTTAAAATGGCTTCAGACAGACGGAGAAGCATAATTTTATAAAGAGGAAGAAACATCGAATTACCATCTGATGGAATAAATTTTCGGGGGACTAATACGACCAAGCATTGACCTCTTTGCTCTTGACAACCATTGCGGTTCTCCGGTCCTTCTTCATGACGAACTGGATTCTCCCTTGGAACTGTTTCCTCCACCACTCAGTTATGGTGAGAGACTGCTTCTGGAAACCGAGCGTGTCGCGTGAGGCTCCCAATGTGGTTCCTGTCTTTGGAACCGTCACTGCTCCCATATCGGAAGTAAGTAACAGCCCCTTCGCTCTGTTTTTCCCTGGGCCACCATAGAACGATTCTGAAAGCATATCTCACACCGAAGTCAGAAAATCGTGTGCTCCTGTCTTTGGAACCACCTTTTTGACCAAGACTTCTCCTATATCCGAAGGTTTTGTTGCCGACGCAAGTGATGGGAAGAGGAAGCTCACCTAGTACCTCACCGAGAAATGGTTGGTTCTGATTTTCAAAACATCGGCTGGCGGCTTTCTGCAACCGTCCTACCTACTTACCTAACGGAGCCCGTTAGTCGACGCCGGCTCAGCAACGGAATCTTCCATCATAGACTTTTCGATCAAAAATCTCCTCTTCCCGCACTAACTGCTAACCAGTCAAACGAGCAGACCCAGTCTGCGCCCCTTCAAAAAATATTTTCTTGTTCTCATTTGGTTTCTTCTCGGCATGAGAAACCTTCTCCGGAATTCTGTGTCTCACCTTAACGTGGTGCTGGGCGGCAGAGTTCAGGGTTCTGAGTTTCTCTCGGTTTTCTTTTTCCCACATCATGACGGAAATAGCGACGCTCGCCGCATAGATAATCTAGACCCAAACCCAAAATCTTCTTGGCAATATCATCGGGTCTCACTTCGATTGTCCTTTCTGATCAACAAGATCTCTGCCACGCTGTTTAGAGAAGCTCGAATCGCCATTGAATAAAAGGTCCCGCAGATTTTTTGGCTTCCCCCAACTACCTAACTCGACGTCGCAATGCCCGACGGTCCTCCTTCCCCAAAATCGCTGTACGTGCTGGCTTCAGAGCCCTTCTCGGAGTTGACCGTGTTCCTCGCTCCAGCTTGGGCCCGTTCTACTTCGGTGTGATCTTGGGCACTTTCCTATACAGTGTGCGCTGTTTCTCTACGCTTTCTGTTTTGTTTCGTGCTGACACGCACACCCTAGATCCTCGTGCTACAGGTCAGTTCCCCACTGCGATCTCTTCCTGAACTCAATCGCGCGCGCGTTTGTTTCAGGCTATCACCTACTACCAACATCATAAAAAGTTTATGCAGATGCCAGAAGCGGCTTTGGTTCGTGCTGAATGCTTGATTTAGTTGCAGGGACAAGCTTTGGCTGCGCCTCTTCGTGATTAATACTGATGGTCCTCTGTTTGTATATTATATTCATGGTTGTCCTACAGGTGTTGTATCTCTTCTTCGTCGAGACATGTAGCACGGACATGTCCATCGCCATGATATATGAGCCGTTGATAGCCCAGTTTGGCGCGTGCGCATTTCCCTTTTTTTGAATGACTATATCTCGACGCATGGTTGGTGAATAGGCACCGACAAACCAATGACCCTCTGTCCCTCCTGTATGTGAGCTCCGATGAAATATCTATAACTTCCACCTGAATTTGGTTCCTCCCCAGTGCTTCCCTCTCGTGAGTCATCTCTGCGGTGATATATATCGCAATTGACATGGCATACTGCATGATCGTTGAGTCGCAGTAGGTTCAAACACAGAGTGAGTCGTCAAAATTAGGTGCGGGCGGGGCCCATAACCTAATAGAATGAAGTAATCTCAGACGGGCACTTGAAAGACTGAAAGACTTGTATTAGATATTAGATACCTAATTGAATGAAGTAATCTAATACAGCTGTGAGTAAGGACAATAAATAAAGAGAAAGAACTCGTACCTCAGACGGGCACTTCAAAGAGTGAACGAATGAGGTACAAGTGCGGGTGACTGCGAGATATAAGGGTGATCGGTAGGTAGAGATCGGTTGTAAGGATCGAGGTGAAACTAATCAGATAGGGGGAATAACGGTGCGTACGAGAGGCCGTAGCCTCCCCGATTATATGGCCAGCCGTGCCACTACTTTAACCAGAAATTCTGAGGAAAGGTGGAACTTCCCTGGACTCTGTACCATATTCCTCGCGCTTCGCAGTATCAAATAATGCGAAAAGGTGGATGTTCCACCTGACTTTTCTTTGCTTGCTTCGCGCGAAAACAACCTGTTGAGAATTTCTCATCGAAGATGTCCGTGCGTTCTCCATTCAATGGCGATACCAATGGTCGGGCAGCAAGGCGGTTCGCACTGCCTATCAGGGGTGGCTCTGCATTCTGATGGATTCACTTATTTTAAGATTTCGCGCTGAAGTAGGGTATTGTACCCGGTAGCAGGTTCGTAATAAAAGGGATGAGAATGAAAAGAGTGCTGAGAGGTAGGTAAGAAAATGACAATAAAATGGAGTAAGGGGAAAAGTAGTGGTCTTGACGTGTAGTCAAGAGTAGGATGGAACGATGTGAAATCGAATCCAAGAGGACAAGCTGAGGGGAGCAGAGGCACGGTCAGAGGACCGCTGAGAAGACCAGATACGCGTTTTCGATAGAGCAAAGAGGTAGAGTGCACCGTACACTCTGTGAGAGCGAAGAGAGACGAGAGGAATACTGGGTTACGATGTGCAGGTACTCCCACACGAAGTTGGGAGATGCTGGTAAGAGGCAAAGAGTAGATGTCCATTTTCGGTGTCCAGAAAGTGTACATAACCATCTAACGAAATCCCACCCAACGCGTCCGTTCTCCCGGACCATTGGGGCTGCCATTATGCACAAAATGTATGTATTGCCCATTTCAAGGCAAAAGCCGCGCATTCGATTGAGTTACCACCCCAATAACCCATGGAATTCTTCAAGAGCAAAGACTCAGTCCGTGTGCAACTTAGGTAAGGTACTGCCCGCCAACAGTCCGATGTCCCCCGCAAGACACCCCCAAGTGCAAGACCTACGATCCGTGAGCCATAAGGTGGTGCATCGCCCGAATAAACGTCAACGAAAGGTACGTAAAATGACATACAGCATGCATTTAATGTGCCAAAACCGCGCCAGCAATAAGATCTTAAGTTGGAGCCTCTTGTAAGCTTGGAGTGAGATCTGGATGGAACACAGGGAAATCCAAAAGCAAGGTTAGATAAACAAGGTAAGTGAGTAAATTGAACAATGCAAAAGAACGGCCATAGAAGCTGTCAATCCTCCTGCCAGAACAGATGCTGTGAAACCAAGCATGCGGAGCTATTCCACACGGCGGCTCTCGGCCCCTGCCACAGCGCCGAAGACACGATGCAAAGCTGTAAATTCGGCGCCTATTCTCTCTTGCTTTCCTCCCTCACTACCGATGGACCTCCAACCTGATTCCGATCCGGAATTAACCATAGCGTCAACGAACAATGCCGAGTCCACACAGTACGTCCTCTGCAGTTGGGACCAGTGATGTAAACATCAGAATGCAGATACGCCGGTGCCTTCTTCCCTGGTGGTTGCGGATTCACCATAGGCGGCGGCGTGTTCACGAGCAACGTCACCACTCATGTTCATAATCTCCCACAAGAGACGCTGGCAGGTAGAGTCCGTCTCTCTTCATTATTTCTGAATATTTACGGGTAACTAGCATTTCGGGCATTTCACCTTGGAGACATAAACCTGATCAAGGAAATACATTAGAGTAGATCCGGCATTGTGGATCGTCACCGTCATGGGCCGGGTCTTCGTCGGATGTACTCCGCTAAACTTGGAGATCGGTGTATGACGATCGCTATGTACTAGATTTTTTCCTTCAAATCGACAGTCACGCGTCACGCACCCTCGTGTCGATCCCGAAATTTGGTCGCGGTCACGCGTCACGCGGACCTTTGTCGAACCTCCGAGCCATCACAGAATCCCCCCCTAGTGGCAAGAAAGTCAAATTTTACATGGAGCCGTCGAAATTTCGGGGGGTGTCACGCAAAATTTCGGCCGCTGTCGAAATGTCGAATAGGTAAATTCGGTCACGCGTCACGCCCCCTGTCGATTTGAATGAAAAAATCCAGTATCAGGGAGATGGGGCTGAGGAGGTACGTTGCAAAAAGCGGTCCGCAATTTTTTTCCAGAGGACTATTGCAGGAATGGAGAAAGGAAGTCGCGAAATACAAGTTGATTCGGTGACTCCCAATAATTTCCTTGATATTTCGTGTATTGATGAAAAAGCTGCGCAGCCGTTCCCATATCATGCAGCTCTATGGCTTGGCAAGCATCCAGGGACTCTGCGCGATGATCTTTCATGATGGTGAGACTCGTTGGTCTGACATGAATGATGGAGTCCGGCTGATACTGCGAATATAATTAATCCCATTCAGACAATTTATCAAGCGCTTTCAACATTCACCGGTCTTGACCACGTACATCCAAGGCTACTGTGTGCGTACATACTCCATCATTGTTTTTGCCTCGCTACTGACCAACTGCATTCAGTGTACGGAATTTGATGTAGGGGCAAGAGTCTACGAACGCCTATATCCTATGTCTGACCATTCAACTGTTTGTGCAGGAGGCACAAAGCTATTTTGAGCAGTTGTCCGGTTTGCCCAGATTCCACGTAAACCATTCTCTTGTCTTCTTCTTCTGCTCCTGACCGATGTCTAGGATTATTCTTATTCGTCGCTTTGGATACGCCCTTCAACAGGAAATCTCTGTGTGGATTTCTTTCACACCTCGGAATCGGATGGCGAGCTTGGTTGGTGGCGCTTCGGGCAAGGACCGCACCTGGAAGACATATCATTGAATGATCCCAATGCAGAGGCCGTGATCGTCTCGACTTTCAGCGAAGACGAATATCATGAACTTTGTTATGAGCCCCCATTAGCCCAGTATGGGGACCTTTCAGTTTCCACCCGACTTCCCATTCACTTAGGGTCAATTTTCCGGGTAAATTCTCAAGAAGGGACCTTGTTCAGGACAGCCGAGCCTTTCAGCATGAACCTGGAGACCTCAATAAGTTGGAAGAATGTCGGAGACGAAGCAGAAGTCCTGCCCAATTCCTGTATAAGGTATTTCGTCTGTTTGATTTTCTTCTGTACTTCATTTGCTTCAAGATATGACTCCCGCCAAGTTCGCGATCTGCATTTAGCAATATCTTTGTGGCTCGATCCCAGCTCGAAGAAGTTCTGGCTGGCACAAGCAAATTCCATTTTCGCTCAACTTCAAGAAACATCGCATCATGATGATTACGGTGCGAGTTTATCAGGCACGGTGCTTGGATATTGACCAATCCCAAAGTCCATATGGATGAGATCCTCTTCCGTCTTCAATGTTTCCCGAACACGCAGAATCATGCCGAGCCTGAGGGATATCTGTTCGTTTGTCCAGCCGAGGACTTCCAAACCGGACCTGCTTCACTTCGGTGGCCAGACTGTCCGGCCTATTGGTCCCTGGAACCATCTGGCGCCGCCCGCCTCAGCACAGAGGACGCGAAACTTCGCGGCTTTCCCGTAATTCACATGGAAACCATCATCTGGGGACACTCCTGGGATAAAGGTGTTTATGACGGACTACGACGATTTCACCAAGGGAAAGAGTTTGATCCAGACAGTCGGGATGTAGCAAAACATTTAGGGTACCCGTCATACATGCTCTCGAGTGAAGTGGACGCTCCATTGCTATATGGTGAGTCAATTAAACGACCAATTTTATGCTGGCTAAAATATTTTCAAAGTTGAGAACTTGTACTGTTGGTGGGATGGAGCACATTGCCAGACGCTGGGGCACTACTTGACTAACTCCCCGATGACCAGTGCTCCTCCCACCCAGCACATCCCCAGACGCCCTTTTTGTTTCCTCCGAAGATGGCGCAGTTGACCCCCTTGTCCCACGTCAAAACACCGGGCTCATCCTCGCCACTCCTCTCTCCGCTTTCATCTCCTTCCTCCTCAAAACCGTCTTGGCGCTTAGCCTCCTTCCCACCGTGACGTGAAGAGGAACATATTTATTGCCACCGACTGTATTCGAACCACTTAGATTAAAAGTAACAGCGTCATAGATTCCGACACTCGAAATGGTGATCCCGAGTCGTATCCGCGTGAGACCAATGATAAGAGATCTTCACTTCCCACCGGCCAGCAGCAGTTATTGGAGTGTCCCATTGGTCCTGCGGCGCTCACCTCCGGGTCCCCGGACTAGTAGGATTCGGCCTGACATTTGATTTCTAACTCACTAGCACTCACTCACCACCAAATCCAGCACAGGCAGCGGTGTTTGTGTAAATAATGAAATTGCACCGCACTCCACGTACCACAGAATTCACAAATAAAGTTGGACAGGCTTCAAGTTCACAACAGCTTCGAAGGTGACGATTAAGAGATTAAGCCGTCTGGGAGAAGAACTGGTCAAAGAGAAATAAAATTGTGTTTTAATACCCACTGTAAGTTACATCCGACGATACCGAGGCGCCGTCGTCCCATTTTCCTCGGAAAATAGATATAGAGTAAAGGCACCCTGGATTGAGCACCGCAAGCAGCATCATTGTCTCGGCCTTCATTCTTGTCAAAACTGCGTATACTGTACAGTTTCGATTAATTCTCCCTGGCTGTGACCTGTGAGCAGTGGATTCGAACTTGGGTCTTCTTAAATGTCCCAAGCAGCCCATGACACCCCAAAAAAATTCATAAATCTATAGACAGTGGTGGGGCAGCTTTTCAATTTGTCAGGGAGCACCCCAACATGGATCACAACCACTTATCACGGTGTGTACCGAAATTGGAAATTCAGATTACGTGAGTCCTTTTTTGCACTGATTCACTGCAATTGGGGGTCTCCCCAACTCCCGAATGGGTCTGAAAAGCTCCCATTGCTGCCTAGCGACCTCCAAGGAACACTGGGGCACTTTCGAAAGATGATGGACTGTGGGCAAAATTTGGATTTTTGGGGCAATTTTCATTTATTTTGTGACCTGTTTTGCATGTTCGAAAATGCCCTCAGTGACCCGTGACAGGTTCGAAAATTTTCTTAAATTTTGGGCCCTGTGACCTGTGACAGGAGAATTGATTGAAACTGTACAGTATGTAAGTATTCAAGTTTATTTTCATTCAAGAACAAGCGACTGCTCGGCCGCTTTGCGGCCTCGCATCCCTTCTTGGTCCGGCAGGTGGCGCTGATAGTGGAGTTTAAAGGGCGCCAGGGGGGGTAATATCGGAGCACAACTGTGGCAACTGACGAGCGGAGTTTGAAATGGCTTCAGACAGAGCGGCTTAATTTTAAAAAGAGGGTGATGAATCAAAGACACTCAAAAGGAGGGAGGGATACTATGGAGGAACTCACTGATCCACTACCTCGGTTCATCCTCGTCTTGTGCCCATGCAGCTTCCACACCGCCCTCCCGCTCTCGGCGTGTCACACGCTGCCGCCCACTGCGACCTCCACGATGGTGTCACCGAAACTCGCTTCGCCGTCGCCTGGCCTCGGCTCCGCTCGCGCCAGCTTGCTCCTACGCACCCCGTAGCAGCGTGTGCTCGAAGCTCGCGCCACCCACACACACGGAAATTCAAAGATTCAAAATACTGGCATTACCCTCCCAAACGGAAGACCTCCACGAGGACAATGGTCAAGCGTTTGATCCCGAAACCGGAGAACCCTGACTGCGACGCCTCAGTCAGGTAAACAACTTCAATGCGACAGTTCTCGTCGGTGACATATGGATACAAAATTCATCGGATCCGGCGCCTCAGCCAAGGGTATATTACAGGCTACATCAAAAAACTCTACTGAAAACTCATCTCACCTTTGCGAAGTCGGAACTCATGGTCAAATGCTGGGGAAATTTAATCCCTTAGACAATGCCCTAAATATTTATGCCGAGGAAATGCTACAGAAGTGTGCCTGTTAAACATGGGCTTCCAGTCTACAGGACAGTTCAAACCGGATGATAAAGTTTGTCGCTTCCTCTCCCAGCGATCTCCAATTCGCACAACTACCCTATAGAAATCACGCATAAATCCCTCGCGCAAACTCCACACTTATTTATTGCCCCCAGGCACCGCGTCTTAGTAGTTAGTTACTTGTTGTGGTATAGAAATAAATAAGTAAAATTTTTGGTCACCTACGAAAGCATCTTAGACACTATATTAAACGCTTTTGCATTGGAAAAAAAGGTGAATGACCTCAAAGACAGACCAGAAAGTTGATGTCTTGCAGCCCATAAACCGGATTCTGTGTGGTCGTAGGTTTGTATTCCGTTGTCAGCAACAGGCTCGTTTAAGATTAAACCGCAACGTTGGCAACATTGGCCCGGTTTAAACCATTTTGGTTTAAACCGTAAGGTTGCCAACGTTGGTTGCTGGTGTTAGCCCAGTTTGAACCGCCCGGTTTAAACCGGTTTTAAACCATGGCTTAAACCATGGTTTAAACCAAAAAAAGTGCATCCACTCGTGTTTTGTACAACGGTTTTAAACCAAAAAAGTGCATCCACTCGTGCTTTGTACAACAGTTTTAAACCATGGCTTAAACCGGTTGCTTAAACCATGGTTTAAACCAAAAAAAGTGCATCCACTCGTGTTATGATCCAGATAACATCTCGCTTACTGAAGGAAAATCATGCTTTCCAACGGATGCACCATACCAAGAGTATGCAAAGAATTCCAAAGACTCCACAGAGGTCTGCTTAATAACAGTCTCAAACCAATATAAGCTACAATCCTGCAGAAATCAACTTGCGCTCGTTTGAATGCTGCTAACTTCCAAAACAAACTCAAATTCAAAGGCTGTGTAGTCTCGGGTATAGTTGGAATTACCTGTGCACGCCATTCTACTTTTAAGAGAGATGGCATTGTTGATCTTCATGTTGGTGAACGGTGGGTATTTCCTTACATGGTTTCAATCTTTTTCTCACCTTCAATTAGCTATGCAAATACAGACTATGCACTTCATGGGGCCTTGCGCAACATTGCCCTTGTCAAGACTATTGTTCTGACTTATGACATTGCATGCCAGTACAGCATCAACCTGGTTCAGCGGTTCAAAGATGCTGCAAAGAAGAGCATCTTTTCCTCTTTCATTTCATCTGTAGTTGAACGACTACAGCTACTGGTACCAAAAATGCATCTACAAGGACATAAAGATGATTGCTGCTATCGCTGGTCATTGAACTGGACCAAGTGGATGGGTCGTACAGATGGCGAACGAATTGAAGGCAACTGGGCTGAAGCTAAGCAGGCTGGCGGAATGACCAAGGAAATGAATGCTGGACATCGCCATGATACCCTCAATGATTTTTTCAATGATTGGAATTGGATCAAGGTCCAGAATTTGGGTATGTGAAGTTTCTTATTTATGAAATGCACTCATTCGGTTTCTTAGCTACCTCTCTGTCTCACTCGTATACCAAAGCAAAAAAAACTGCTGAAGAGCACTATGAGCACTTCCATGGTCTGTGCATTCTTCGTGGTCGGGAATTGGTGGATAAGTGGTGGAAAGAGTCTACCGAGCCATATAAACAAGGCAGTGAATGGCACAGTGCATATCGGCTCAAGGAGCAGAAAGGTGAGTCTTGATCAGGTGAATGTTTAATATTACTAAAGTATTTCAAGCTCCTAGTCAAGCGACCATCTTGAAGGAGATGATTGCTAGTGAGCAAAGAGCGGAAGACAGAGCTCAAGCAAGTGCTACCACTCCTGTTGCTCTCTACATCAATGTTGGATTGAAACTTCAAGCCAGACAGTATGTTCCTCAACTTCTTCTATGCATAGAGAAATACTAACTAATGAATCGATCAGGCGTGCTCTAAGAACAACACAGAATCCCACCAGTGAAGATGACCAGACACAAGATAGTGTGGTTGAAAAGCAACGTCTAGGGGCAGATATCAAGAAATGGCATCAGCAACAACAGCACATTTGTCCTCAGGTTCTCTCATCTGTGGTCTCAGAGCCCTACAAATCACCTGAATGGGAGAGGTTATTCTTGCCCTCCGACTTTACTAGCTCCAAGCAAACCAAATTAGGTCTAGAGACTTTGGCAGCAGAAGAACTCAAACTGCGGCAAGGTGAAGCAAATGATGCTCTACGTAGCTTGCGCGAACATATCCAACATAGTCAAGCCCTCAGACAACACAAGAATGCTCGTAATAATGCTGTTCATGGTCAGGCAAAGAACACTCGAGCAGTGCAAAAGATCAAGGATGTCCAAACTAGGATCCAGAATTACGTCAAAAAGTACCGGCATGCTCGTACTGCAATGATTACCCTTGGATGCAATCCACAAGACCCAAAGTTTGGATTTCCAGAGCTGAGGGATGAGGATCTTTACACAAAAAATGTAGATGAGCCACACAAGCTAGGTGATGGAGGAAAGGTTGAAGGCTGGATTTGGCGACAGGGCCATTATGGAAATTTGTCTCCTGCAGAGGAAGCCGAATATGTCTTAGATTGTAAGTCAAGCTATCTCATGTATTGTTTTAGAGCTCATCATTGTATAGCGGCAAGAGTACAATGGCACTGTGCTCATGCAGATATGGAGCGATGGCAAGAAGAAGTTGAAATTCAGGGGCAAGAGTTCCGTCGTGCAATTCAGGGATTCAACAAAATGGAGGCTACCTGGACTGCTCTTGCTCATGATCATGAAAATGAGCCAGGAAAAAAGGTTTATGCATTGAAGGTTGCAGGTATGTATCGACAGATGGGGAAAGATGCACGAGAGCAATTCAAAAAAGTTGGTGGCACTTGGCCCAAGGCTGGAGTTAGTCTTGCCCAGCATATCAAATCTGAGCGCCCAGATCCAAAAATTGATTGGGCAGCTGTTATAGCAGAGAATAGTTGAATTTTTTTTTTTTTGATTGATATAAGCAGATCTGACTCTTGACTAAAAAATATGAGTCAAGCATTTTTCGGTTTAAACCGGTTTAAACTGATCTGGTTTAAACCGGTTTAAACCAAAACAGCTTAAACCATCTGTGTTACAAGAACAACCCTTACTCGGCCGTCCCGACTCGGTAAGATGAGCGGGATTGGGGAGTGACTTTTGGGGATCGTCAATGAAGTGGAATAAAACACTAGGAGAGGTACAGAATAAACTATGTCCTAGCTATTGCTTAAATACTGTAACGAAACCGTGTGAGACTAACTACTAAATATATGACTACTATTGTCCTGGTGGTTACCACGCACAATTGTGTCCTTGTTCCGTGCGTCAACCGTTGCCTTCGCACGAGGCGTAGCTTCTTCTTCCCATGTCAACGTCAAGTTGATAATAAACATCTGTTGTCCGTTCCGTAACCATGTGTCCACCACGCGTCAAGCGTGGGAGCGCCAAGTTCCCGTGTTTTTAAATAAAACCTAGAAGTACACGCATGTCAAATGTCGTTATCCTCGGGAACTCTTTCAATCGTCGGGAGGGCGCTGGATGGCGCTGATGGCGTTGTCACGTGTTGATCGTTGATCGGATCAAGGCGCTTGAATCGTGACATTACCCCCTCTCTAGGATCATCGTCCCCGATGATAGGGATGAAGGTGTTTTCCTCCGGAATAAATAGCTTCTTCGTTGAGTATTCTAAGGTCTCCACCTTGGGTTTATAGCGTTTAACTAAATAATCCCACTTCCCCTTGGGAAGTATCGGCAACTTGGCCGATTCGAACTCCACCTCGGACCAGTTCCACCACTGTCCTTCTTTTTCCGACTGAGCATCTAGCTCTCTGACGTTAATCCCATGCTCTCGGTTATATCGTTCCAGCATCTTTTTGACATTTGTCAGGTGTCGTGTGGGTTCCCACGTGCGTTCCGAGAGTGGATAATCTTTCCACTTGATAAGATATTGGTACCCTCTACCGATCTTGCGGTGATTAAGGATACTTTCTACGACCCACTCCGGATTGCCTCCAATCATTTTGGGAGGCGGGCGCTTCTCTTTCCGGTGCTCCTGTTCCGGCTCAACGTACAGCGTGAGCTTTGATTCGTTAAATACCGGATGGCTCCGGTCCGTCTCCGGCAAGCGCAGCTTGTAAGAAGATGCTCCGATCTTCTCAAGGACTTCGTAAGGGCCCAGCCGCTTATCATCGAACTTCTTAGAAGGTCGATCTGTCTTGATATCCCGGCTATCAACGTAGACTTTGTCTCCCGGTTTGAACTCCGGGGCGTCCCGACGCCCTGCGTCGTAGTATTTTTTCATGCGCGCCTGCGCCTTCTCCAGAGCCGCCGATGCTTCATCGCGGATCTTCTTCATCTTGGCCGTAAACTCTTCGGCCGCCTCGTTCCAAGTCTCTACAGCGTTCTCGATCCCTTTCCAAGGGTGATAGCCGGTGTTCAAATAAAATGGGGACGCCTTTGTCGATGCGTTCGCTTTGTCGTTATAACAAAACTCCGCCAGGGAGAGCCATTCCGCCCAATCTGATTGGCGGTAATTAACATAAATCCGGAGATACTTCTCGATCTCCTGATTCATCCGTTCCGTCTGACCATCTGTAATGGGATGGTGCGCCGTACTTGGGTTCATCTCGATCCCCAGGATCCTATTAAGCTCCCTCTGGAAGCCCGATATATATCGCTGATCGCGATCCGAAATAATCTTTCGGGGTACTCCGTGATATCTAATCACTCGGTCACGCGTCAAGCGTGCGACACCTTCCTCGTTAAGCTCCATGTTCGTGGGCTCTGCGTGGATCATCTTGGTAAAGGTGTCGACCCAGACCTGGATCGCATTATAACCGTTGCTGACCGGCAGCGGGCCGATAAGATCCATAGATATGATCTGCCAGGGGCCCTCCGCAATCTTGTGCGGGTTCAACTTCCCCTGTTGATAGCGTAACGTGCGAGACCGTTGGCATTGCTCACACGCTTTGATATATTCGGAAACCCCGTTTCCGACCCTCGGCCACCAGTAATTCCGCTCAACGAGCTCTTGTGTCCGGTTTTCTCCGGGGTGTCCCACGATAGCCGGATCGTGGTGTAACCCAATAATTCTGTCCCTCAACCCCTTGTTTCTTGGAACATAGATAAGATTATTGTAATAAATAACGCCGTCCTCTTTCTTCCACAACGGCAGTTTCTTCTCCAGCGCGCTCCGCACGCTCCCATCGATTCGTCGTTCCGACTTGATCTCGTCCATCAACTCCTTTTCCACGCCCTCGAGCACTATCTCTTGGGCTCGGAACCACTCGGGTTTAAGAAGCACAACATCCTGATTGTCTTCTTTCCCTTGGTCGTGATCGGCACGACGCGATAATAAATCGGCTTGTTTATTTAAGGCCCCGGGCCGATGCCGTAATAAGAAGTCGTACTCCGCGAGCTCTATGATCCATCGTGCCTGCCGACGATTGACCTTCTGTGGCTTCTTGAAATACTGGAGGTTTTGGTGATCCGTCAGAACCTCGAACGTCTCCCGCGCTCCCAGCAGCATTGGTCTCCACTCGTCCAACGCGAGCATGATAGCGAGCATCTCTTTGTCATAGATCTCGTAGTTCCGCTCGGTCTCGTTTAGTCCGTGTGACATAAACGCAACAGGTCTCCAGACCCCGTCCTGTTCTTGACTGAGCACTGCTCCAGTCGCCCCGTCCGATGTGTCAGCTTCTAGACGGAATTTCCCGTCGTCCTTTGGCAACGCCAATACCACATCCTCGGCAATCCTTTCCTTGAGCTTCTGGAATGCCTCCGTCTGTTCCGGTCCCCAGGACCATCCGGACTTGCCAGTTAACTTAGTCAGCGGCCGGGCAAGGTCGCTAAAGGCGCGCACAAAGCGCCTATAAAAGTTCACGAAGCCTAAGAACGCCTGTACTTGTTTGACGTTCTTGGGCTCGGGCCACTCCATGATCCCTTTGATTTTCGCCGGGTCCATCCGCATGGAGTTATGTGATATAATAACACCGAGATACTCGATCTCGGTCTTCTCAAACTCGCACTTCTCGGGTTTAAGGAATAATTTATGTTTTTCTAGCGTCTCTAGGACGCGACGTGCAATCCGGCGGTGCTCCTCCAGGGTTTCCGTAAAGATAAGAATATCGTCCAGGTAGACGATCACGTGCCCTTCGTTGATGAGATCTCTTAATATATCATTCATCATTGTTTGGAACGTGGCCGGCGAGTTTGTCAGCCCGAAGAACATAACGAGCGGCTCGAACAGCCCTCGATTCGTTCGGAACGCCGCCTTCCACTCGTCGCCTTCCTTGATACGGACATTATTGTAGCCCCAGCGAATGTCCAGCTTTGAAAAGTATTGAGTGCCTCGGAGTTTATTGACCAGCTCCGAAATGAGGGGTAAAGGATATTTATTTTTAACCGTCATTTCATTTAATTTCCGGTAATCCTGTACCGGGCGAAGTGACCCATCCTTCTTTTTAATAAAAAAGAACGCTGATGCCATCGGTGACTTCGACGGCCGAATCCGTCCGCTCTTCAAGTTCTCGTCCAAGAACTCAGTAAGCTTCCCCTGCTCGTCCAGCGATAACGGATAGATTTTGCAGTCTACAGCCTTTGATCCCGGCTTCAGTTCGATCGCGTGATCCCACGGCCTTTTGTCTGGTAAAGAGTCGAATGACTCTTTGGCGAAGACTTTGACGTAATCCCTATATTGTTCCGGGATCTTATCCTCGGTCATCTTCTCTTTCCCAGCGGTCTCTCGTTCAGCCATCTGCTGCGCTTGCGATCCATGCGCACACACGTCGACTTGCGACCCTTGCGTACGTAATGCTATCGCATCCGTGAAGTCGATCAACAGGATCGACTCTTCCTCCTCCACCGTCTCCTTCTCGGCTCCAGCCGAGACTTCTGGGTCGGGCATATTGCACTCGGGTGGGCATCTACTGAATATAACCTTCTGGTCCCGCCAGACAACCTCCGGGTTATGCTTGAAGAACCAATCATAACCAATAAAGATTCGGGCTTTCCCGAGACCCGTGACGAGAAACCTCTGTCTCTCGCGGTGCGAACCGATGGACATGATCTGTTCCACGTAATGGGTGATCTTTCCTTTTGTGTTTTCGGTTCCGTCCGCGTTTCTCGCTACGATGGCTTTATCGAGCTCTTTCATTTCGAACCCTTGGGCCTTGGCATAGTCTCGGTCCATGCACGTGGTCGTGCATCCCGTATCCATCAACGCGTTAACCCGACGCGTTTTCCCAGTTTCCAGCGTCTCCAGTTCTACTGAGACGATCATTTCGTGCCTAGCACGTTCCGCCTGGAATGCACGAAGTTCGGCCCGGAGGCGGTTCTCCGTCACTCCCATGGCTCGCCTAGCGAGCCACTTCGCAGCCTCAAGCTTTTTAAGCCCGAACGGGATACGCGTAACTTTCCACGTTCCCGGCTTAACTTCCTCCTCGCCGTACTTCCCCTCAGGGGCTCGATACGACGCTTCCAGTTCCTTCTTACTGGGCTTCTTCTTGGGCGCTTCCTCCGCTTGGGATTGAGCCCTCGTGCCTATGGCACCCTTTTCTTTGTCCGCATTTGTTGCACCGGTTCGGGTTCCGGGGGCCTTTTTGTTCGCACGTAATTTAGATAATTTATCGCAGTCGGTCATATTGGGAAAGTGGGGTACATGAGATATTTTTGTATTTTACTATTTTCTGTGTCCGAAACGAGAACTGTATCCTTGTCCGCCTCAAGCGGACCAAAGCGTGCGTGCTTAATAATTCTGGATGGGGGGGGCGCCGGTGCGGCCTTGACCGGGACCCTCTTTAAAAACCCTTCTCTCGCAGGATGGCTGCGAGAGCCTGCAGGTCTTCCTGCGTATAGTCATCAGTCCGAATGGACCGGATATTGAATTTCCTTTTGGGAGGCTCTGGGCACTCCCGTTTCATGTGGCCGGGTTTGCCACAGTTATAGCATTTGAAGGCATCAGCCCTCGTCTTGGACGCGTCCACGTCCATCGGCACCGGGTTTCCCGGGGCCGGGTTCCTCGCCAAGTTTGGCGCTCCTCCCGTATTCTTTTGATTTGCCGCGGGGCCGGCATTCTTCGCTACGGGAGCCGGATTCCAGAAGGGGTTTCGAGCCACCTTCCAGAGCTTTTCCTGCTCCAGCATTTGGTTGATTGTCATCAACCGGTCCTTCATCTCCCGATATGTTCCTGGGAGGGTCGTTCCTCCTGCGAACAGGTGTCTTCGAACCTCGGTGCTAATCGCACCAAGGAGAATGGGTAGGAGGGCAACGTCAAACGTGCCCACCACATCATTGGGGGTTAACCCTGCTTCTTCAGCGTTCAACTCGAACGACTGAATAAATTCTGCTAGGGGTGTCTGCCCCTGCACCGTTCCCGACAGGCGTTGGTACGCTGTCTGCTGGACGTTTGGGTCCAGGAAGGACTGGTTTAGTTCGCTGGTGAGATGAGCAAACCGGTACCATTCCGGGAGATCTCCGCCGATTATGGTTCGTCGGCGCCAATTCCGTACCCAGTTGGATGCCTGGCACGGTGTTCCGTCCTCCTTGCCCAGCAAGGAAATGACAAAGGATATCTTCTTCTTTTCGGAGTCAAAATCTGAGTCGTATGCCCAGAGGTAATTGTTGACCATCTCAGACCAGGTTTCCCATTTGGCCTTATTCTGGCCGTCAAACATGGGGGGGGGTCGGGCTAGCGTGACCCGGGAATGGCCTGTCCTTGCGGGTATTGCGGCCATCATTTCGGCTAGGGTTTGCCGAGGGGGCGGAGTATTGGGAAGGGGGCGGCGGCCCGTAGATGCAGGGCGCGAGGGGTTTAGTTCCATGGAACCAGCGGGGGAGGGTTTTCGGGACATGTTGGTATGAGGGGAGGCAGTGTAAAAGCTTTGGGGATATTCGGAAGAGTAGGAGGGACCGGGTTCGGTCTCGGATGTACTGAATAGGGTGGTAGGTCGAGGACTAATAAATCGTCGTGATGGTTGGTAGGAAGGACGTTGTATGAGAATAGGGGAGGGTGAACGGTTGGACTCTGATGAGTCGGTACGAGGTGCGCGATACGTCGCGACTTATGGGCCGCACTAAGCGGTTAGTGAAGTTGGGGTGATCTCTTGCGAACAAAACCGTCCGGGGTCTTCTACGACACCCCCCGTGGCGGCGAGGTAGAGCTCTCCGAAGATTACTCTAGCACTCCTTGCGTCTGCTATTGCCCTGGGACGGACTCAACGTTTCCCGTAAGGCAGCGACTGTTTGTTATAGGGTGGATCACGCTCCAATGGGCGCTGCAGTTCTTTAACGTCGGTGTGGACGACGTGCGGTTGGATAAATGGAAATGGATCTTCAATGGTAAGAGGAAGAGGAGAGTGTAACCAAGTAGTGGATGGATGAGGGGATAGCGAAGAAAGGAGGTTGATGGCGGTAGGAGGGATATGAATGGTATGAAAGGTAGTGTTTTATTATGTTACAAGAACAACCCTTACTCGGCCGTCCCGACTCGGTAAGATGAGCGGGATTGGGGAGTGACTTTTGGGGATCGTCAATGAAGTGGAATAAAACACTAGGAGAGGTACAGAATAAACTATGTCCTAGCTATTGCTTAAATACTGTAACGAAACCGTGTGAGACTAACTACTAAATATATGACTACTATTGTCCTGGTGGTTACCACGCACAATTGTGTCCTTGTTCCGTGCGTCAACCGTTGCCTTCGCACGAGGCGTAGCTTCTTCTTCCCATGTCAACGTCAAGTTGATAATAAACATCTGTTGTCCGTTCCGTAACCATGTGTCCACCACGCGTCAAGCGTGGGAGCGCCAAGTTCCCGTGTTTTTAAATAAAACCTAGAAGTACACGCATGTCAAATGTCGTTATCCTCGGGAACTCTTTCAATCGTCGGGAGGGCGCTGGATGGCGCTGATGGCGTTGTCACGTGTTGATCGTTGATCGGATCAAGGCGCTTGAATCGTGACAATCTGTAGTCTATTATATAAAAAACAAGTTGCCTATAGGCTTGATTTAAACCGGTTTAAACCAGGCAAAGGTTGGCAACCTTGTGGTTTAAACTCAAACGAGCCTACAGTACCCGTTGTATACGTCTTTGCCCATAGATTTATTCCACAAGTCAATTCAACAATTCCTCGTTCAATGCTTGTTGCCGCACGTAATAAATCATATTTGGCCATTGGCGAATCTGGCCAGTTCATGAGTGATTTGATCAGAGGACCGAGGACTTGTAACCCTCTTGAAGTAATCTGGTTTATTCAAGTCTTCTGGCTGAGCGGCGACTCAGCTCTTCCTCAACGGGAGCAGGCCTCGGCAATGTATCCATGCATTGGATTGGTGCTGATCTTTTAGTCTGCACGGTAGGACACCAATGAAAGCCTTTGGCCGTGCGTCGAAGATCCCCCTTTACCAGCGCAAGCACTGCTCTAGTGGTCCTTGTATTTTTAAATCAAATCCATGACTTTGAACGATTCCCACTCATCCAATTAAAGGGGAAACTGTATATCGAAGCGACCGAACGGGCCAGACATTTTGGGTAGGAGTGAGATACAAGGCACAAAGTAAGGGAAATAATATATTAGGAGGTAGAACATATTTGTGTGCGGACACGCAAAGTACGGGCGGGCAGAATAGGTGCATTTATAAGATGTACGATACGATGCGAGAGGAGGGATATCGAGATGGAAGAAAAGAAAGGATGGTAAAGAGAGACGTGCGCAACGGGCGCAAGGCGGGGGAAAGCAAAATCTACCTTGCAGCAAAAAATAACGGCGATAAAAGATAAAGTCGACAAAATAATCGTCGCAAGGTGCAGCCACATCTCCAGGACGACTAGCCATGAGCACCACACAGTCACGCGGATGATGCGTGTTGAGATAGTCCCCAGGAAGATAGTATGAAATGCGAAGTGGAATCCGAGCTCATCGCGTATATAGATCGAGTCATTCGTCCGACGTCCATCCAGCGAACGGCGGACAAGGACGGGGGAAGGCACGTAGTATACAGCGCGAACGGATGAGGGTGGAGAAAACGAAAACCTCCGGAAGCGGGAATGCATCTCTCGTGAAAGGGCGGGACAGCCAAAGTGCTACTTCTCCGCCCTCTCGCAGCAGGATCAGAATTCCGACGAGATCGCCAACATCTGCGAGCTAATGCAGTGTGCGGATCATGCTGCACCAAACTCGAAGGGCAAGAGTACAAACCCCAGATGGGACGCCCGCGCAGCGGGTAGAGCACGTCAAAGAAGGCTGGGCGACGTCCGTACATCCAAAGGCAAGCGCTGGAACGCGACGCACGACCTCCGTGTCCGCCCCTCCTACGTAGGGAAATGCCGCTCCGCGGAAAGCATGGAAGACAACCCCGAAAATTCCGCATCCCCGCAATCGCAAAACACGGAAAGAAAAGACAGGGAAAGTTCGTGACTCACCCACGAAACAACTGCCCATTTCCACCGTAGTGTATGGCCCTGGCTGGCGTGAGCAGTGGAGCCGCCGAGAAAGGACCGATGGTGCGGTGGTGCTTGAGGACAAACCGCGCGTCGTAGTCCTCGTAGTGCTACGCTTGGGCTTCGGGCGCGCCTTCGTGGCAGCGTCGTGGTGATCGTGGGGTTGTGCAGTGCTTGGTGGTGCGCGTCGCGGTCTCGGTGGTGATGATGGAGGAAGAGGTGGCGCTGGAGGCGGCGCAGGGCCCTGTGAAGAGAGGGTGTTAGCGTCATGCATGCTGGTAAATAGAGACCGAAGAGGAGAGGAAAAGAACAAGGCAGAGTGGGGATGGGTGGACGGAAGAGTGGCGCGTGTGGCACGCAAATGAGAAGGAGCAGGGCGAACGCACAAGCACCAAGGAAACACAGTAAGCAATGGATGGGAAGCATGGTGGGCGTGCGCAGAGGAACAGGGGAGAGGCGAGGAAGGATGGACGACGAGGACCAGGATTACGAAGGGAAGCTCAAAGCGGGTGGTGGAGGGGGAAGGTGGCAAGAAGAAAGACGAGTGAAGTCGCACGTGCGAAGGATCCGATGGAAGAACGAAGAAGGTGTGGATCATGGTCTAGTAGAAAAGTGCGGGGGGCGTGCGTGAGGAAATGAGGCGAGGAAGAGTGGACGGTGGGAGGGTGTATGTATATAAGAAGGGAATAAATCAAGACCAGCGACAATGGAGAAGAAAGTAAAAAGACGACCCAAAACACTCACTTCCCCAAGATCCATATACGCCCCCGCACGTCCTCATACCCCGTTGACGTCCCGGTACGCGGAGAATTGTGCGCGTGCGGCGTAAACGGGGCGCACACGAGAGTTGCGTCGCGCACCAGAAATGGAGGAAGGTCGCCGTGTGCGTGAAGAAGCACGCCTCCTGCGATGCGTGTAGTGTTAGACCGGTAACTGATCTGTCTACGGGAAAACTGTCGGTAGACAGACCGGTCGATCTGGGTTTTAATTTAGAGGATACGCATTGTCTACGTCATACGCCACGTGAAAGTCATGTTTGATGCCCCATCACCCCAATCAGCTCAAAAGAGCGAGCGTAGCTTCCTTCTGAGTACACTGTATTTACAAGGAAAAATACCAGCGACTCGGGAAATGAGTCTCATCAAAAGTTGAGAGGCTTGGTATTTTATTTGCGAAGAATCGGAGGTGGTCGGACTTCGGGATTCTCGGCCTTACTTCCCAATTTGGATAGAACGTGACTTTCACGTGGAAAATGACGCCATAATGTGTATCCTCTAAATTCAAGCCCAGATCGACCGGTCTGTCTACCGACAGTTTTCCCGTAGACAGATCGGTTACCGGTCTAGTGTAGTGTGCGAGCGTGCGAAGGAGGAAGTCGAGCTGCTAGAGATGGAGAAGAAGGCGGCGGCGGGCAGCACAGAGAGTCGCGCGTGTAGATCGTGCGCATCCTTCCTCGCCAGGATACGCACGCTCGCTCAGCATCAAAGGAATACCACCTTGCGTGCGTGAGTCGTGAGCGAGGGTGTGTCGATTGCGGATGGATACTAGACGGACGCCTGTCAAGACGGGATCTGCATGCCGGTGCGTGCGGAAGAGCGCATATCGGTGGGCGCTGGAATGAAGAGCGGGGTGCATACGGCAGGCGGACCGGAGGCGGTGCGAGGACGGGATAGCGAAGTATGCGCAGGTCATGCTCCACGCCGCACGGGATGCGCTCGCAAGGAGCACCACGGGCTGTGGCGTGGACGTGGGTGAGGGGGTGCTCCAAATTTGAGGTGCTAGCGCGGAGATTCGAGCGGTGGGAGTTTAGGTTACGAAACGAAAAGATAAGACGGTGGCGTCTTCAGCGGGTGGTGCCTAAGTACGACGAGTGGGCGTCCTCTGAATCAGTGGATGAGTCGAAGAGATGAGGATGCGTGTTCGCTCGGAACTAGGGCAGGCTCAGCTCGATATCAGCCTGCTTGAGCGACGGATTCTTTGGGACAGAGGGCGTGAACCCACGAGAAGAGAGAGAAGCCAGTGCTGGCACACCTGGCCATTGACGGTGGCGTCGGAGATGAAGTTGATTGATGCGATTTAGTGACAGCCTGATCGGCTGAGATCACCCAGATCTCAGATCTGCCAGTGGTTCAAGACCACACTGTCAAGATCGACCACCAACCACCCTTGGCTTACCGGCCTCGATAGCGAGACTTCATCTAAACTGCACCCGTAGACCAATTTTCTAACTCCCTGGCATTCCATTCCTTCGCGTCGTTTATGCCCATATTACTCCCGAAAGCGTGGGTTTTGGGGTGCGAATTCAAGAACCCTCGCGCGGACGCATGACATGTACATGGACCTGTCAGGATCGATTGAGATGGCCGTCGGCGCCATAGAGTGACGTGGGACTTGGAACTGAGCGTTGACCACACGTTGCAACGTCCTTTCCACCTTGCTTCCCAACGTCCATGTCTGACCACCGAAAGCAGCCCAAGGACAACTTGGTCGACCGGCGCAGAATCTCTCGGAAGCGCAGTCCGGCACCCTATCCGCAGCCATCTCGAAGCACGACACCAACGCAATCTGACAGGCAAGGATTGTCACCCGGTGCATCTGCGAGTGAGTCTTCTCGTTCGCGTTCCAGCCACTGCTGATTGTTTCAAACTAGTCTTGTCACCCAACCCCGAGAGTGCACCCAGGCGCGTCGATAACTGGGAAGATTCGCTGAAAGGAGGTGATACCACCATGAGTGGTGTGTCTTGTCATTCCACATACCTGCAGCCATTCACAAACAAACCCAGATAAGTCGGATATTACGCAGTTCATGCCTGGTGAGTCATCTCGAAATATCTAACTCATATTTGCTTGCCCACTCAGAATGATTCACCATGCCAGTTGAACCAACTTATATTAACCTGGCTGGTATTTGTCATATTACATGAATCTCGGTCGAAGTCATGGCTCATTCATTGGTAATTAGTTCATGGTGGGGCTGGGGGTTCCGGAGGCCAGGGTGGCAAACATGGTGGTCATGGTGGAACAGGTCAAGGACCCAAGATCTCATTCCCCAACAGCAATGTCACTCTAACAGATCCCCATGCAACAGGTATGCTCTTCTATGGCTTGTAAAATTTTTGAAGCTAATGAAGCAATTCAAAGAAATACAATTCATCGAGAAGGAGCTCGCCAATCATGTTGCAACACAGCATAAATTTACAGATCAGAGCAAGAGTCGTTGCGCGGCCGGTACTCGTGTGAAAATCCAAGCAGACATCTTGAAGTGGCTTTCACCACAGCTTGGCACCAATGAACATATCTTCTGGATCACAGGGATAGCAGGCAGCGGAAAATCAACTCTCTCTGCAACTCTGGTCGACAATCTTCGCAAGAAGGGCACACCTGTCGCAGCTCAGTTCTTTATCTCTCGTAACATCCCCGAAACAATTGATCCAGGCAGAATTATTACCACCATTGCACTACAGCTTGCCAAATTCTCTCCAGATGCTGCTCACATCATCCAGGACAAATTGAAGAATGGCTTCCCTTCTTCACGGAAAGAGCAAGTGGAGGAACTTCTATTAGCTCCGATCCGAAAACTCTCCGAATCTCGTAATGCGGTCATCATCCTCATTGATGCGCTGGATGAGCTCGAGAAAGCGGCTGACAGTGTCATGGAGATCCTGTTATCAATTGCGCCAAGGAACTGTAACCTTCCTGATAATGTCCGATTCCTCGTTACTTCTCGACCAGAGCATTGGGCCGACATCTCCAGGTCTCAAACTCTCGAGCTCATGGTGTTCAAACAGCATGCTCTCGAGACGGAATCATCTGTGTATGAAGTACACAACTTCATCATTGCGAGGATGAAGCAAATTACACGCTGGAAAGATTGGCCAAGCGACGAGGAAGTGCAGAAGTTATCGGACAAAGCCAATGGCCTTTTTCACTATGCTGCAACTGCTCTTCATTGGATTGAGGAGCAGATTCGGAATAAGGGGACGGCCTCTCGAAAAAAGGTCTTTGAACAATTTACCCAAATGGGTATTGGTCAGCTCGAGGATCTATACAGGCTCATTTTGACCTCCTTCGAAAACATCGATGGTCCAGCACAAGATGCAGACGGGCGTGCAAGCCAACTACAGGGCTTTCAGCATGTTATTGGGGCCATTCTTGTGCTTGATGAGCCATTGACTATTTGTCAAATCATTGTGTTATTGGCCGATATTCCAGAGGATGACTTTGATGTCAAAAACTTCCTGCAGCAGTTGCGCAGTGTCCTGATTCCAGGCACGACCCCATCTTTTGAAGAAGCAACACCACAAATGCACAAATCTTTCCGTGATTATATCATGGATGGGCGTGCACCAGCAGAATTCTGTATCCTCACAGGCCATGCACACTTTGTAACAGCAAGAAGCTGTTTGGAGGTCATTGTCAGGAGGGAGAGCCAGTCAGGTGTTATTGTGGAGTACTCTGTTCGACACTGGTATAAACACTTGCGAAAGGCGGTGGAAGGAGGCGCAACATGTGAGGATGAGAGGATGTGGGAGTTGTTTGGGCGGATGGTGGAGGAGGCAGTCGTCGGCATTTGGGCAACATCAGATTTGGTGAGCCTCTTTGTGGATGTGGCCAATGCAGGGTGGGGGCTATTGAAGGTGAGATCAAAATATGGGGGAGAGAGTGAAAAGAATGATGATCTTGTAGCAACATGCCAATAAAGACAAGATGCAAGGAATTTCAAACATATTAATAAAAGCAAAAGTGCGTGGTGGGCCAACCATGAATGGTAATGGTGTCCCTAGTATACTAATTGAGATTCCATGGGTGCATAGAAAGTACGTGCTTTTCCCCCATCGCCCATGTTGTCTTGCTCACTTTTTCTCGCCTTCTTGTCTCTAGCTCGTGCGTGCTTTTCCCCCATTGCCCATGTTTGTCTTGCTCACTTTTTCTCACCTTCTCGTCTCTAGGAAGTGCGTGCTTTTCACCCATCTCCCATGTTTGTCTTGCTCACTTTTTCTCACCTTCTTGTCTCTAGGAAGTGTGTGCTTTCCCCCCCCCCCCCCCCCGCCCATGTTTGTCTTGCTCACTTTTTCTCGCCCTCTCGTCTCTAGCTTGTGCATGCTTTTCCCCCATCGTCTATGTTTGTCTTGCTCACTTTTTCTCGCCTTCTCGTCTCTAGCAAGTGCGTGCTTTTCCCCCATCGCCCATGTTTGTCTTGCTCACTTTTTCTCACCTTCTCGTCTCTAGGAAGTGCGTGCTTTTCCCCCATCGCCCATGTGTGTCTTGCTCACTTTTTCTCACCTTCTCGTCTCTAGGGAGTGCGTGCTTTTCCCCCATCGCCCATGTTTGTCTTGCTCACTTTTTCTCGCCTTCTCGTCTCTAGCGAGTGCGTGCTTTCCCCCCATCGCCCATGTTTGTCTTGCTCACTTTTTCTCGCCTTCTCGTCTCTAGGTCGTGCGTGCTTTTCCCCCATCGCCCATGTTTGTCTTGCTCACTTTTTCTCGCCTTCTCGTCTCCAGCTCGTGCGTGCTTTTCCCCCATCGCCCATGTTTGTCTTGCTCACTTTTTCTCGCCTTCTCGTCTCTAGCGAGTGCGTGCTTTTCCCCCATCGCCCATGTTTGTCTTGCTCACTTTTTCTCGCCTTCTCGTCTCTAGCGAGTGCGTGCTTTTCCCCCATCGCCCATGTTTGTCTTGCTCACTTTTTCTCGCCTTCTCGTCTCTAGCGAGTGCGTGCTTTTCCCCCATCGCCCATGTTTGTCTTGCTCACTTTTTCTCGCCTTCTCGTCTCTAGCGAGTGCGTGCTTTTCCCCCATCGCCCATGTTTGTCTTGCTCACTTTTTCTCGCCTTCTCGTCTCTAGGGAGTGCGTGCTTTTCCCCCATCGCCCATGTTTGTCTTGCTCACTTTTTCTCGCCTTCTCGTCTCTAGCTCGTGCGTGCTTTCCCCCCATCGCCCATGTTTGTCTTGCTCACTTTTTCTCGCCTTCTCGTCTCTAGCGAGTGCGTGCTTTTCCCCCATCGCCCATGTTTGTCTTGCTCACTTTTTCTCGCCTTCTCGTCTCCAGCGAGTGCGTGCTTTTCCCCCATCGCCCATGTTTGTCTTGCTCACTTTTTCTTGCCTTCTCGTCTCTAGGGAGTGCGTGCTTTTCCCCCATCACCCATGTTTGTCTTGCTCACTTTTTCTCGCCTTCTCGTCTCTAGCTCGTGCGTGCTTTTCCCCCATTGCCCATGTTTGTCTTGCTCACTTTTTCTCACCTTCTCGTCTCTAGGAAGTGCGTGCTTTTCACCAATCTCCCATGTTTGTCTTGCTCACTTTTTCTCACCTTCTTGTCTCTAGGAAGTGTGTGCTTTCCCCCCCCCCCCCCGCCCATGTTTGTCTTGCTCACTTTTTCTCGCCCTCTCGTCTCTAGCTCGTGCATGCTTTTCCCCCATCGCCCATGTTTGTCTTGCTCACTTTTTCTCGCCTTCTCGTCTCTAGCGAGTGCGTGCTTTTCCCCCATCGCCCATGTTTGTCTTGCTCACTTTTTCTTGCCTTCTCGTCTCTAGGAAGTGCGTGCTTTTCCCCCATTGCCCATGTTTGTCTTGCTCACTTTTTCTCGCCTTCTCGTCTCTAGGTCGTGCGTGCTTTTCCCCCATCGCCTATGTTTGTCTTGCTCACTTTTTCTCGCCTTCTCGTCTCTAGGTCGTGCGTGCTTTTCCCCCATTGCCCATGTTTGTCTTGCTCACTTTTTCTTGCCTTCTCATCTCTAGGGAGTGCGTGCTTTTCCCCCATTGCCCATGTTTGTCTTGCTCACTTTTTCTTGCCTTCTCGTCTCCAGCGAGTGCGTGCTTTTCCCCCATCGCCCATGTTTGTCTTGCTCACTTTTTCTCGCCTTCTCGTCTCTAGCGAGTGCGTGCTTTTCCCCCATCGCCCATGTTTGTCTTGCTCACTTTTTCTTGCCTTCTCGTCTCTAGGCAGTGTGTGCTTTTCCCCCATCGCCCATGTTTGTCTTGCTCACTTTTTCTCGCCTTCTCGTCTCTAGTTCGTGCGTGCTTTTCCCCCATTGCCCATGTTTGTCTTGCTCACTTTTTCTTGCCTTCTCGTCTCCAGCTCGTGCGTGCTTTTCCCCCATCGCCCATGTTTGTCTTGCTCACTTTTTCTTGCCTTCTCATCTCCAGCGAGTGCGTGCTTTTCCCCTATCGCCCATGTTTGTCTTGCTCACTTTTTCTCACCTTCTCGTCTCTAGGAAGTGCGTGCTTTTCCCCCATCGCCCATGTTTGTCTTGCTCACTTTTTCTCGCCTTCTCGTCTCTAGCTCGTGCGTGCTTTTCCCCCATTGCCTATGTTTGTCTTGCTCACTTTTTCTTGCCTTCTCATCTCTAGCTTGTGCGTGCTTTGCCCTCCCTTTTTATTCTCAGCTTCACTCATTTCTATTTCTTATCCCTATCCAGATTGTAAGACCTTTCATTCCCTTCATTAACACCCACATCACCTTTTCTGCTTGAAGCCTTTCACAAAGATTTGGGATAAGGGCCTTCTTGAAACATGGGACAGCGTTGTTAATCACAGCCCCTCTCAAGGACGGGGATGAAGGTATGGATCCCTTTGATTGTGGTTTTGCATGACAGATTTACCTGAAGATAAAGTGCTGGAAACAAAACCATACTGCCATCCCACATGTGTTGGGCGATGCATATGTACTCAAGTGAATGTAGCCACATGCCTGCTTTGTTGAATGCTTAACCATTTATCCCTCTGGATGAGAGCACCATCTCCCCCCTTTGAGAGCCACTACTTCTGCTACTATTGACCTCTGTTCCCTTTGCGATGTCCGAAGTAGAAATTGATGAACTTCTAATTGCAATAGTACAGTGGTCTGAGTCAGACGTTGGCTTTTGGGATGGAGCTGACATTGTCGTACACCAATCTAATGTTAGCTGCACTGTGCTGTCGGTGATGCCTATCCTCTAACCTCATGGGTATACCGGCTTCAAAAGAATCTATATGAAGTTTCATTAATCAATTGCTGTCTCAACACAAAATCATGTTTAATCATAGCTCAATTAATCACTCATGTGGGCTCACACAGAGGGCTTGTGTGGAGCCCCATGCCTGGTTCTGTTTAATCAGATCCAGATTATGTTCAGTTAAGCAGCTATTTAAACAAAAAAAAACATCAATGGTGAATAAGTCTAAGCTTTAAAAGTGGCAAGTGTGGGATTTGAACCATAGACCTTTACCAACACCAATAATTGGGAGGCATAGGATCATAACCACTACATCAGACAACCAATACATGATGTGATGAAGAAACACAACAACTACTAGTTATTTAACTAAATTTCGGCACAGTAATAGGCTTCTTCAGCTCAGTTAGCAGGTAGCAAATCAATACAGCCTTTGCTTTGTTACTCATGTTGTCACTGCAAGTTCGCAAATTCCAGGTTGGAATGGCCCTTGTCTTTACGGACCATGTCATTGCATTCCATAACCATGACCTTGTTTTCCAGGTAGATGGATCGAAATCTCTTCGTATCAATCAGTGCTAATTTAAAGCCAGCCTACTGGGCATTCTCACGCGACCAGCTTCCTGCAAGTCCCACCGACTTCTACAGTCCAACATGGGACTTTCAGTCAGTGCTCGTTGAGTGGATGCTGAGCTGGCTTGATCTGGATTGCAATAAATTGGCCTGCAAGATGATTTGTGCTGCTAACGATGCCTCCATGGCATTGGTGTTTATACAATAATTGAAATATTTTTCCGTGCCGGTATGTGTTCCACACACTTCTGGATTTTGCCACGACTAATAACAAGGTTGGTTTTCTTTCGGTCTATCGCCTCTTCTGACTAGGGCCAAAGTTTCCAATAATTCTTCCCGTTTGGCACGTCTTTGTGCAGCATGTATTGCATATCTGGACAGATCTCACACTGGACTTCGATATCTCTTTCTATCCAATTGTCCAATACACATCATTGATGCATTTCCCAGAACACTGCTGCGATGCTGCATCCCGCAATGAAAGACAGCTATCTGGCTCCCACTGAGTGGCAGCGGCTGGACTACAGTGATTGGTTGCATGTATACGCAAAGGATCGGTGCAGGATTCCCATTCAGATGGCTGAGCTGGTTGACGATTAGGTGGTATGCTAGTCACTTATCTGCTGTTTGTTCTCTATATTTTAACATTACATTCATTCAATAGGCACAGGTCAAGGAGGTCGAACTCTTGTACGTGTTTGCACTTTCAGATGTTCAGTTGACTTGCTGCATGTATTGCTTGCCATACACAGGAATTTTCAAGGCCATTCTCTTTATGTTTCTAGACCCTTGGATTGTTTGTCTGGGTGGGCTGACTTTTGCGGATGGGTTTTGAACAGAATCCCTCGGTTTATGATGGCTGTTTGCTTCTTTCAGCACTTGCCAAGGGAAGACTAGCAAACTGACGTAGGTGTCCTCCTGGAATACACTCTCCATGGAATATCACAGAACACCTATGTCATTTTCCCATTGTTGTGGAGGGATTCACGCTTCTGTAGTCTTTCCCACCTATATCATTGGCCACATGTGAGATTTCACTCTTTTGTTGTCAATCTGCTTTACACGGAATTTCATCCAAACCACGGTCCAGAAAGGCGGTGTGCCAAGGATGAAATTTGAGCCAAAACCATGCAAACATTGTAATGGCTAGACTGTGCCACAAGTTGAAAATTTGACAAAATTTGAATGTACTTTTCAATTTTGACCAGTCTAAAGGTTGAGTAAGAGTGTTCTATGTCCAATACTAGACTCAACCACATACCATGATTTCACCCCATTACCGCCATTGCCGCCCTTTGACGCCCCCATATCACACCTTTGTCACAAGGATGTGGCCATGAGAAAGGGAGATTGCTGCCCCCCAAAGTTAAATTGCTGCCCTCCAAAATGAAGTGCTGGGTTACGGTTAGGTTAACGGTTAGGGTTATCAGGGGACCATAGGGTCATAGGGCTAACCCTAATTTAGGGTTACAGTCACTGTGGCTAGGGGGTCAGGCAGGGGAGCTGGGAGTAAGACAGCTGAATGAACAGTTAGGGCAAGTCGGCTCTTGCACGCCCGACAGGGTACAGGCATTCTCTTGAGGAACACTGGGGCATGGTGTGGCAGGATGGTGCAATGTGAGCACAGGCGTCCCGGACGCCCGTGGCACATATGGGGGTACAAACACTGCTCTAGACTGAGATGGTGTGCCCTAACTTGTAGAACAGGTCCCATGGACATCCACTGGCATTCTCTTGAGGACCACTGGGCCACAGTGTGGCAAGATGGTGCAATGTTCCCACGGGCGTCCTGGATGCGCGTGGCACACATGAGGGTACAAACACTGCTCTAGACTGAGTGGGCGATCGCTCACCTACACTAGAGCAGATCTCATGGAAATCCACTATGAAAAGCAGGCACAATGTCTGGGCCACAGGATGGGAGCGGCAATTTAACCAGGTATTGATGACACTTTATGATTGGTCTTGGCTGTGGTCTCAACCGTCAACATTCTGGCCACACATTCGGGAGGGAATGTCCCAGATAGAATTTTGATTTGACCTTTGTTCAGTCCCTGACAATTTCAGCTTCACAGCCAGTTCAGCAATTTATGGACCTTTTCTAGACAAAATTTCAATTTCTGGTCAGCTCTTTTCCTTGGAACTCATCTCATATGCTATATAAATTTCAATTTGTGATCATAGAGCCATTCTTGAAGGCTGGGCGGCAGACCCGCACAGAACAAAGAACAAAAAGATATTTGTTCAACAGGCATTGCAAATCCACTATACCACTGACCCATGTCACCTTTGCTGATGGGCGTCCTGGGCGCCCGCAGATGGTACTCGTTCACTTGCCTCACACATATCTGCATCTCAGGTATCAACCTCAGCCAACCTAACCTAAATTGTGGATAGTATTTGGGTGGAGATACCGGGAATTGGAGAACACAGGAGCCTACATCAAAGGAGTAGACTTACCACAGTGTGCAAAAGTCCTATGTATATTCTAATTTGCTCATAAACAAGATACGCTGATACCAATGCAGTTACTTCTATTTCATATCTATCCAAACTGTTTCATACTCTATATGCCGGGTGGTAGATGGTTCTACTCAATTCTACACTCCTTCCTCTGACTCATCCTCTCGCAACTCGAATGTATCCAGGAACATGTGCTCTGGCAGGGGGGAGGGGGGTTAACTGTTACCCCTGTCCAGGAGTAAGTGGGAGCCAATTAATCTGCTGAGTGAGGACTGTTTCGGCGGTAATTCCAGAAGCATCTTGTTCATTGTCAGGGGCATGCTTGCGTATATATTCCTCCAACATTTGTTGATCCAGAACCGGCCAGGTGTCTCTGGCGAGAGGGGAACGTTCTGCGGTGATGACCAAGCCCAGCTAGAAGTGTTCACAGATGATCCAGACCCCATGTACCTGGCCATCTCAGACGCCCATGGCTAGAGTGGAGCTAACAAGCCCAGCTGGAAGTGGTCTCTGACGTTCCAAGTCCATGTACCTGGCGGTCTCGGATGGCCGTGGCTAGAGTGAGGCCAAGAAGCCCAGCCGAAAGTGGCCTCTGGCATCCAAGATGGCCAGGTACATGGGGCCTGTAAAGCTTGATGGTACCTCGCTAGTTCTTGTCACACCCAAGCAGGCAGGCTCAAGGAATATATTGTGGTTTAGACCCCAAGCAATACGGTCCAAGATTCCCAAGGTCTGCAGTCTGAGGCCGAAGACTTGTGCTCTCGATCAACTGTCTACTGCTCGGGAAGGTGGAATTCGAGGTCAACGTGGCACGACTAGAAGCGTGTGCGCTGAAGACATCAATGCAGGTGTTGAGAATAGGCAGATTGATAGTTGGTGAGAACCGCGCTGAGGTTCTCTGAGACACACAAATAATATTGGGTTCCCAATAAAATCGATTGAAATAACATAGGTTACAGCGCTGCTTAAATACTAGAGGATAAGTACATATGAGTCACTACAGTATGAGTCATGACAGGACAGAGTCAGTATGGGTCTGTGAAAAGAACATAGTAGAAAATTAGAGAACATACGGGGATGTCCGAGTTGCCTGATGCCCGAGGTGCATAATTTCCGGGCTGTGGTTCAACAGCAGGCAAAGAGAATGACTCACAAGAAGAGTCCTGAATGTCGAAGTAGAGGCTCGGCTTGCCATATAGCCGGGGAGAGAACTCGCGTCATCTCTTGTTATTCCTTCTATGTCATTTTCTTATTTACTGTCTCATCTGTTGCCTCCGGCCTCCTTACTTACCGATTGCTGCTTATATACTAGTGCATTGCAGGAGTCGCACCTCAGTCGTTCACCTCTATAAGTGCCCGACTGAGGTGTGTCTTGCTTCACTTATTTTCTTACTATATTTATTCTAACGACTCTCGTAGTATTATTCTGTTTCACAGGTACATACAAATATAGTTGTTCACCTCTATAAGTGCCCGACTGAGTATTAGGCCCTGATCAGCAAAGTTGAACTTTTTGCATGAATTTTGGCTGAACCTTGTTTCTGTGTACTGTTCCCACAGATATTGTCCCTAAAATGTCCTAGAATAGGAAATATATATATTTCATCAAATATTGAGGAGCGGGAGTGGAAGCAGTGCATTGAGTTCAAAGTATGCACGGAGTTGAACCTGGAATCAGTTGCATTATCTGAGAAATCTTGGGGGAGCTTTGCAACACAATTTTTTTACGACTCTCCGGGCTCAAATGTTCATAGAAACATCCCACTGATCATTCTAGGACAGGTTAAGGACGAGTTTGGTATAAATACGAGATTCTGCCAAAATTCATGCATGAATTAACAGTTGCCGATCAGGGCCTTATTCTGTTTCACAGGTTATGGGCCCCGTGCTCTACTAGCTTCAGAATACTCAGCACTTTGAACTTTGACTCAGATCTACATTGATTCGCAAACCCCCGTCGCATTCTACTCGTGCTACAGTTGTGAAAGACTTGGCACAGAGAGCAATGCAATGGGAGGTAAAAAAAGCGAGAACGCGTGCCAGACCCCGTCCACAACCGCCGCACAGCACCTCCATAGGCTCTGTGGTAAATGCCAGTGTATCACGCCACACGATGGTCGGGGGAAGGGAGCAATCGAAAGGTGAAAGAAAAAGGATAACTTGACACGTACCGTGTTTCAACACCCTCCTGTGCCGTCGATGTGGTGGCGAAGATGAAGTGGCAACGAGCAACTTGTTTGGGGGCCAGGAGAAAATGCCGCGACTGCCGCGGCATTGCCGCGCACTGCCGCGCTTATCCCAAAGTATGACTAGATGTCAAAATTGGTGTTCTTTTAAGATAAATTGGGTTTCTCGAGCTTATAAATGGTCACGCATAACTCGATAGAGTGTTCCCGGTTGAAATCATGATATTATTCAAGTGTATTTTGGCACCAAATAACGTTTGGAACACCCCAAACCCAAGCAACTACAAGTTCTGGTAAGTGGACCGACTATTTTCACAGTTCATGAAGTATTGGAGGTATTCCAACCTTTCTTCAAGTTGGAGTTAACCGCGGCACACCCTCTGCAAGTGCGCGGCAACGGCGTGTCAATGCCGCGGCAGTGCGCCTCAATGCGCGTCAATGCCGCATCAATACCGCGTCAGTGACGCGTCACTCCATCAATGCCGCAGCACTACACTACAATTGCGAGCAAGTGCTGCGACCACCATGCATTGTCGCGCCTATCCCAAACTGTAACTAATCAGTCTAATCAATAGTCCTCGAATCGCGCTGTCGTGTTATAAAACCGCTCACTACACATTCCAGTATCCTCAACTGAGTATTTATTGCCAAAAAACGTGATATTTCACTGGAGACTTTTGCATTGACTCCCCACAATGCCCAGCGATCACTGTAACCCCAACATTTCTGGTCAGAGTAAACACTATCCTACCGTGAACCAAAGTTTCTGACTGGGAAATCATTCCCTTTATCTATGGTGTGCTGCAAGCAATATCTCGTACCTGCGCGGCACTGCCACCTTAATACTGCGGCAGCGCGCCTCACTATCGCGGCTCTGCACGTTGGTACCTTCCGGATTTCCACAGAGCATACCATCTAACAATTCACGGTGCTTGCACTGCCCAAGTTCAGAACGGTTTGATTGGAGATAGGCATGTGGAACATCAAGTTCTCTCTTCCTGCTCATCCTTTGGTTTGGCCACTTACAGTGCAAATCTTCGATGTTTCTGAGCCAAAGGTCGTGTCAACCTAGACTTGTAACCAGTCTGCCTACGATGAGCAATCAGACACAGCAATGTGCTCGCCACAATTTTCGCCACACGTCTGCAGCCTGGTCGCGAGCCTAATGTCAACCGATTGAGGTGATTTTGATCACTTTGTCCTCAACTGAGCCATATTTCATCTCTATGCAGTCGTTCTGTATTTATTAAGCAATCTATCTAAGACTGTACACATAAAATGATGTGTCGTCTCGCAGAATTTGTGTGGAAACCATTCACTCTTCTAGTCCACCTGCCTGTCAAAGAAAAGAATAGGATTCTGACAGTTGGGCAACAAATATTTTGCACGAGTTGGTCTCAAGGGCCGAACAATTCCAACACATATAATTGCAACAGCTTGGCATATTTGCAATCCTCGTTCACCTGGTTGCTGCGGCGCTGATATCAGTGCCTTCTTCTTTGATTTAGGTTCAAACTCAAAGATGCCCTTGGTGCTAGATACCTCTGCAACAGTGCCGTGGACAAATAACCCTGAGGGTTTTGTTTGTATCTTGGCTTTGAAATCCTAAAATCGAACCCGACCTCGCGCATCTCGGGAATATATAATCGGTTCCTCGCATCAGTTGTGATAAATCTGAGGTTTTAGCTTTCAAAAAAGATTGGTTGTGCAGTACCTGGAACATTTGGGATGTTCACGTGGTATAGCGAAGACAGATATGAAGCAGAACGGAAAACCAACGCATTGGGCCGAAAATCACGGCCAAGAACTTTGCTTCATGGTTTTTTCCTGATTCGTATGAACACAGTATTAGAGAAGAATTTTTGTCACTCAGTGTGTGCTGCTCCATGGCATGTCAATGGCAAAGTTCAATCCTGAAGATGAGCTTGATCTGAACTCGAAAAGGCCTCGTTAGCATCTGAATTCGAGATACCCTCTTTGCACTCGGTCTACAACCACGAAATTCAACTTGAACTAGAAAAGCCAAGCGGCCATGAGAGGATAACTGAAGAATCATCTGCACTGTACATTGAGGATCCTTTCTTGGTCCCCTGGCTCGAAATCTGCATTGGGGGAGGCTACCAGTGCTTGCCTCATGACCTCAAACTTGCTCAGGGGTCTCAGAGGACAGTGCCGAAGTTCAATACCTCCAGCAATTTTAGGTCAAATCAAAATCACGCAGAGACCATAACACACGTCTCCGAAATAAGTGAACCTTACTTTCTTTCTCTGGAGAAATTCGGTGGTTTACTTCGCTTTCTGCTAATGGGGGATGGGCATTCGAGCCCGAACTGCGCGGCTTACCTGTTTTGGATTATGTGGCACTTGATTCTAGACAGATGTAGTGCAGAGCACCGCGCAGCAGCGTCGCGTCAATACTGTTGAATTGGATTGCATTGTCCAAAAATAACTGCCGAGGTGAGGCTTCTGTCATTCACACCAAATAAAGCAAAATTTCAGTCTGGACTGAAATTGGAATTTATTTGCTCAGAATCAATGCACATATCAGCCGCATCGGATTTGGCCCGTATCTGATGCGGCTGATTCTCATGGTTATTCTATAAGAATCAATACGCATATCAGCCGCATCAGATACGGGCCATATCTGATGCAGCTAATTCTCATAAAGAAACTCAAACAATCAATGTGAGTTTCTGCTGGGCTGAAATCCTTGAGCAAATTTTGCTATTCGCTGATAAAAATAGCAGCCAATAAGCATAAATAGCTCAGGGATTTCCGTGGTACAGAAACTCACTTTGATTCTTTGAGTTTCTTTATGAGAATCAGCCGCATCAGATACGGCCGTATCTGATGTGGCTGATATGTGTCTTGATTCTTACAAAATAACTATGAGAATCGGCCGCATCAGATATGAGCCAAATCCGATGCGGCTGATATGTGCATTGATTCTCATCAAATAAATTCACATTTCACTTCAGACTGAAATTTTGCTTTATTTGGTGTGATTGTATTTCAATTTTGAGTTCGAGTAGCTTCAATTCCTCTGACTGTGTCTCTATTTCACAGGGTCGTGCCTGGCAATCAGTCAACATCTCGAAGAGCTTAACCAGTACGGAGCCTGAAGCAGAATGATCATCCAACCAAGCATGGGCTTACAAAAAATATTCCCAGGACAGTGCAGCACTAGATGCCCCGGCAAGGCGCGTCATTGCCAGCCAGTTGTGTGACCGAATTTACATTCCCGTGGCCGACAGTCGAAATCACTGTTGGATTATGGAATGATTTGACAAGTCGAATTTTATACACCAACAATAATCACAAGCATAATCACAGGTTATTTTCAACGTTTCAGCACTTTCTGTAGATCCAAACCGGTCTCGGACACTGGCGTGGTCACGGTAGCAAAATGACGCAGTGGATTGAGTCTCACAGTTGGAGCCATGAGCCATTGGACAATAATCTCGCACAGCCAGACACTAGGTGTTGAAAAGTGGCGCACTTGAAATGGGAGGCTTTGGAACCTTCCTCTTGGGTTATTTCGCTCTAAAGCTGACGCCTGAGCGACCTCAATAACATTCTGTGAAATCTTAATCAAATATGGTGCATTCAACATTGTCCTTGCAGCACGGCACACCATGTCCTCGAGGAGTTACCACTGACGAATATGTTGGCCTGAATTAATCCATAATGTCCCCTAGTGAAATAGTGGGAAACAGTAGTCTAGTCATGTTTCAGTCATAAATTAGGATTGTTTCGGGCGCGCCTGTCGGAATGTGTTTGGACAGGGATTTGAGACCAATGTGTTTTTGATTATGAAAGCACCACACAACTTGAATTGGGATCCAGAACTCCGTGTGAACGGAAAAAGAGGCACAGCCACTGCCGCGTCAAACCGCGTCAGTGCGCGTCAATGCGCGTCAGTGCCGCGGCAGTCGCGGCACTTTCACCCAGCCCCTTGTTTGGTCACGCCCATGTGATCGTGACTGATATCAACCGGTATCTCGGCAGGCATGGTACAACTCGTTCCTAATTCAACCACATATAGTGTTCAGCTTATGTGGGCCCCCAAGCCATAAACCGCTCAAATCCTGCTTCAGTTTTGTGAATATTAATATTTGCAGGCAACACGCATCAGCAACTTGACAAGTTCTTGTGGGACTACTTTTCGGTCCTTTTGGCCCTTTTGTCTTTTTGCGCCACTTTTTCCGGTCGCTTTTTTGAAGTTATAATGTCTTTTGACTCTTCTGGGTCTTTTGGACTCACTTGAGTGTGATCTTTTCTGGGGAGGGCAACATCTCCATCAGCAGTGTTGTGCAACAGGGAATCCCTCCTTTGTGAATTCCCCCCAGTTTGTACAGTAATAGAGTGTCCTAGATTTTGGGAATCCGTCACCAAATCGACCAAATCACCGAGATTTCCTGCATTCAGTCTGGTTCCAAGTTATAAGCCCACAAACCAACAAGAATGACCCGCGCAACAGCGTGCACACATAGAGGATGAAATGTTATCGGACAACGATTCAAAGACACGACGAGTACATTAAGACTTGGCGGAATTCGTCCAAGGCCGTAGCCGACATCCATCACCAAAACCGGGAATTTCTGATATGCCGTGATAAAGATCGTCTTGCGTGACGGGCCTGATAAGGCATCTTAACGCGGTCACCTGGCCGATTTGGCCTTGGAATGCAGGACCAGCGTGACGTTGCCCTGATAACGGAACGTTCGTTCAAAGATCCTGATGCGAAAACGCGGCCAACACATGAGCGCGAAAATGGTGACAACGGGCCCCAACACCTTTTCCCTTTCGCCCACCTCCTTCCCGCTCGTTCCCTCTTGCCACCCGACCTCAAGCGACCCCACAACCGACTATGACATCGTGAAGCTCTTTGGACCTGCTTCCAAAATATCAAGACGTAACACCCCAAGCCCTTTCGCAACTTGCAACGCAGATAGCCGCCAAGCACCGCTCGTCTACCCTCTTCCTCTCACATCCGATCTCCCTCCTCGTCTACGGCTCGGGTCTCTCTTTACCTCAATTTTCCACTGGAAGCTCAAGTATTGAATCATCAAGATTCGGGTACCTCCACAAGCCGCGCTCAAGTTCTTCACGTTCTCGAACCCGCAAGATGATCCGAATTGTTTAAAGAGGTCATACTCCACACTTCGTCTTCCATGTATCCGTTCTCCAGCTGCAGAGTGTCGACCTAAGTACCCCCACCCGAGGAACAAAGGTGTGTGATTACGTATTCAGCTCCGCTCTCGACCCTGAGTTCTCCGCACATTTGTGGCCCTGCGTGTGCACCTCCTTGCGCCGTGCCTGCGTACCTTAACACTGGACTAGTCACGCGAATGGGCTGTCAAGAGCCGCGAGAGAATCCGTCACAGTGTGCGAAACGGAAGCAAGAGAAGTCTGTATGTGTGTCTATCTGTCCCAAAATGGCACGACTCCCCGGGTGCTCCTGCCAAACCAGGCCAAACACCCTACCGCATCTGCCCCCCTCCTCCAGGCAACGTCCTCGTTGCCTGCGTCCCTGCCCGTCTCGCCTTCACCCTCTGTCCAATCGACGTCCCCTCTTCATCGGCCTCCTCATTGTCAGTCCAACCGTCTTCATCGTCGTCTGCCCCCCTCTGCCCTCCTGCATTGGCATCGCGCGCCGCGCTCTCTTCTTCGCGACTCAGCTCCGCTTCCTCCAGCATCACGGGTCCCGCCGCTGCTAGCGCCCCCTCATTGGTTGCTCGTGCCTTCCGGGCTGCTTCGTAAGCCTCGAGTGAAGAGCCTTGCAGCGCCCTCAGCGGTCGTAGGCGCCGCGTGTTGTACTCGCCCTCGAGCTCCTGTCCATAAATAGTCTCAATGATATATGAATTCAAGAGACGCTCCTTGACTCTGAATGCTCCCGACCACTCCGGCAAAATTTTCTTGGAGGTAAGGAATGTCTTTTTGAATTTGGGATCCAGGACCTGGACCAGGTCTCCGGGTGCGAATACGACCTCGCCCGCTTTAGAGTCCAGTACGCGGCGGTCGAACACCGCCTTCCGAGACGCGCCATGCTTGGCTGCGCATGCGTATCCATCGAAACGCTGCTGGGCCGCGTAGGCCTGCTGCCTGTCGACGTCGTCCATTGAGATCTCGGCCGCGGCGGTCTCCACCCCGGTCTCGGTGGTGTTGATGACCATCGCGAAGAACAGTTCGTTCGGCATGTGGTCGAGCGCCCTGAGGATGCGATTATTTAGCAGGAAAATAGCATTGTCAAAATGCTCTGGCCAGTTTGCAGGTAGGTGTTCCCATTTCTCAATCTTCTTCCAACCTTCCTCCCCCAGGTCCGGCGCGCACAACCTCTTCAATATCCCCAGTAGTATCCTGTTGGTGCCCTCCACCAACCCATTCACCCACGGTGAATACTTCGCCACCACATGTGGCTTCACCCCAAAGCTGCGGCAAAATTGCCGCACCTCCTCGTTGTCGAAATGACTCCCCCCATCGGTCTGGAATGTCTCCCATGGCACGTAGGCGTTGAATAGGATGCTGAGGGCCGCTTTAGTAGTCACCGCCGACCCGTGAGTCTTGTACTTGAACCCGAAGACGCGTTGCGATGCTGTATCCAGGTACAAGCCAATTTCCTTGTATCCACCCTTGCCTTTCGGCATCGCCAGGTAGTCGCCCCCCAATAGCTCGAACGGATGCCTCCGTGTGATGGGCTGCAGCAGAGCGTGAAGGTGCGCCGAACCGAAATTTAAGCATTCCCCGCAGTTCTGAATTGCGTCCATTATGATTTTATCGATCGCTGGTGTCTTGAACCTATCGGTGAGCTTCAGCTTCATGGAATCGCGACCCAGATGACCCCCTTCGCGATGCTCTCGCTCTGCCTCAGCCCACATCTCGGTTGGCGTTAAGCACTCTACACGTGTGCGTGCTCTGCGTGACTTGCCTCCACCCACATGCCACAACTTCCCCCCTTCCACCATGTACTCCCTTGCACGGTGCTTCGCGCGCTGCACCCCCTTTTCGTTTCCTCCCTTTGCTATTGTCTCGAGAGCCTCGATGGCCTGTAAGAAGACCGGCACATCAGCGATGAAACGGTGCACCTGGGTGCAGCCGTGTAATCAATATGCCAACTCAAACTACCAAACCAGAGAGCGCAGCGAACAGAGTCACTAGACACAATCCAATCCAACAATCCAAATCAACAAAATATATCACAAACTCCAACTCCAAATGTCGTGAATGTGTTCGGGGAAGTAGGGTACGTATCACCCTTCAAGAGGGTGTGCAAGGGAAGTAAAAGTAATGTCTTTGTAGCGGGAAAGCAACAACAACGGGCAGTTCGGGCACTTGTTATGCAAGAGCAGGGACTTCTGGCCGCTAGAGAATCGAGGGGTTCAATAGGAAGACTAATGACCGCCAGACGATTCAGACAGGCCTTACTTGGTACAACGGGAACATGGCTGGCGGCGGCTCGACAACGCGGGGACAGTTACACAGATGGCGGCGGCTCTGGCTAGGAGCGGGGGCACTTCTACTGCAGGTGGCGGCGCTACACCAAAGGTGGGTTTCGACCGGATGGCGGCAGCTACTACTCGTGGGGACAGTTACACGGAGGGCGGCGGCCTCTGACTACGGGGGCAATTACACGAATGGCGGGGACTCCTGGTTAAGGAATGCGGGCACTTATATTGAGAGCGGCGGCAGTACAGCGACGGGGGCAGTTACACCGAAGGTGGCGGCGAGCAGCAACGGGGGCTCTTACACGGACCAATAGCACTATCGGCTATATCGTCGAAGGCAGCACACAGACCACAGGCGGCGGAACTACAGCGACGGGGGCACTTCTATGAACGGCGGGGACCACTCCTGAACCACAAGAGATGATGCGGGCACTTATATCAATGGCGTCGGAAGCTGCAGGACGGGGGCAGTTACGTGGCGGCTACCTCGTTCGAGCGGGGGCACTTATGTCTCGTGCTTCTGAGGACTGTTCAAGACTTTGCTTCGTCCGGTCCCCTTCTGAATATCAAAATATGTCTTTTATCTCAAGAGTCCACTATATTCACCCCGATTTCTGGGCAGATAGTATACTGGCTAATACATGCTGAAGCGCGGTCTTTTATACAAACGGGAGGTCACTAAAGGAGATGAAAGGAACTGAAGAAGATCAAACCGTGTCGCGCCGCCAACGGGTGGATGGCCAATCGTACCACAGGGATTTCTAAACCCTGAGTATTCTGTCCCCCCGCTGGAGTTACTCCACATGAATCCAGAGCCTAGCCTCTATGGTGTGCTCATCTTCTGATGGTTGTGACGGGTACAATCCGCTTCTTCTAAACCCCGCTGACTCACGAGGTTGACTCGATCTGCCGCCAGTCGTCTTTCAGTCTTCTAGTCGCGACGGGACCTACAGATGTAGGATTCTATCTTCCGGGAGGTGTGGTCCGGGACGAACGAGTGGTTCCCAACCTCTTCGTATTGCTTTCCAGCCGCTGAGCTGCAGCTGCCAGCCCGTCATCAAATAATGTGATGTTCAGATGCTAGCTTCGTGTTTATCATATGCAGTTTGCACTCCGGCCGCCGCTGGCTGGTGCGCCCGCTGGTCGTCCTAATGCTTCGTTGTGTCATAAGGGTATGGCCGCCAGTTGAAGGGTCACCTTCAGCTGGCTTCTAAGGAGTGGGTTGTAGTAGCGGGAGGAACTTGTACGATCCTCCGGCTAGACTCCGTATCTTTCTGTTATCGTGATATCATCATTTTCAACTGTTCGGTTCTCCTGCCGGTGAAGGCAGTCAACTATCGATGATTGGTAGTTCCCCGTTGGTCACCTCCGACGCATAGGGGCACAGCAGAACTGCATCCCATAGCCCAGCGTAGTGAGTTCCCGCCAGAACATAGTACCCGTAAGAGCCTTTGTTAAGTCGTCGACCCTTGTAGTTGTTTAGCCGCTGGCTTTCGGTCATCAACAGCATAGCCTACCACCTCCAGGGAGAGGTGTACGCTCTCAAATCTAATGCCTCTCCTTTCCCATACTGATAGATGTGAAAGTGAATAAAAACTGGTGTTTTCATGCTTATCCCGTTACACGCCCTATCAGCGAAGCGAATTTTCAGCGCTGGGACATCCCCTGCATCCGCAACCGTGTACAAGTCAAATGCTAGTCCGCTGCTCGCGAACCAGTCACACTCCACTGACCAGCCACTTCCGTCGTCGTCAGCACGTGGCACATTTGTGTACTTGCAGCTCAACGCATCACCGACAAAGTTTACAGCCCCCGGGAGATGGCGAATCTCGCGGATGTCGTGCCCCATGACAGCCTCCAACCATCTCGCGTGTGTCGTGGATAGGTTGCTGCTCATCACCGTGTCGCGCAGCGCCGTATGTGGTGTCAGCGAAGTTATCGAGGGAGTATTTGAGGGCCGCGAACTCCAGAAGGTACGGCTTGTAACGCTCCTCTGTGAGCGACGTCCGTTTCGATGCAAAACCTATCGGGTGTAGTCTGCTCACAGTCCTGCCGTCAGGCATTACCGTATCGAAGCGCTGGCATAACATGCCCCCAAAACCTTCTTTGGACCCATCTGTCGTCACGATGAAGGCCCGGCCGTCGAACACTGGGCCCTTGAGCACTGGCTCCGATGTTAACGCTGCCTTGAGCTGCACAAAAGCCACTTGCTCCTTTGTCCCCCACTGCTGCTGCAGATCCACCGCCCGCATCCGCCGCCTCCATTCCCCTTTCGAGCCTGATCCCCCTACCTTCGCCAATCGCTCGAGGTCAGTCAGTGGCTGCGCGATCTGCGCGTAATTTTTTATCAAACCCCGGAAGTGCCCACAGAGCCCCAAAAACGACTTTAAGTTCAGCAGATCATGCGGTGTTTGCCAGTCCATGATGGCCATGAGCTTTGTCAGGTCTGGCTTTATGCCGTTGGGCCCAACGCGATTGCCTGCAAATGTCGCCTCCGTCATGAAAAACTGCATTTTCGCTGCTGAGAGCGAGAGCTTGTGCTCCCGAATGCGCAAGAACACTGTCCGAAGGTCCGCCATCTTCTCCTCGAAGTCATCGCCCGCCATTCCGCCGTCGTCAACGAACAGCTGGATTTTAGTGCTGACCATGTCGCCCAGTGCATTACCCGTCGCCTTACTGAATGTCGAAGGTGCACCGGTCAGGCCCATAGGCATTTTGCAGTAGGTGAAGTACCCGCGGCCCTCGACGTAGAAGCACAAGTATGGCCAGATTTCCTCCGAGGTCGCGCATGCATAGAAGCCTTTGGCGAAATCAAACACCGAGACCCAGCGGTGGCCCGATAAAAAGCCTTGCTTGTGCTGGATGTCGCCCTGCGGCATGGGCGCAACCTTGGTTTTGTTGTTTAGCTCCCGGTAGTCATGACAGACTCTCCCAGATGGATTTTTCGGATCCTCTGCCTCCGGCGTTGCCTGCGGACGTGTGGGTAAATCAAAGCTGGGTGGTAGTCCGGCGGCAATACACTGGTCGTTAATTTGGTGCTGTAGCTCGAGGATCGTACGTGTCTTGCCATTTTGATGTGCTTTCTGTGCGAGTGTTGTGGGAGACACGCACTTGACGTCCTTGGGGTCCATGCCTGCAATTATCCCCGCAGCCAGCATCTCGTTGATTACCCCGTTATACCATTGTTTCTGCGCTGGGGTTGTCGGCCTCTGGTGGATCTTGGTATTGAAAGTGGAGTCAGCAGGTATATTCATGGTGTGCTCGGCACCCGGAATAGGTACCACCTCCTTCATCGACAATGCGTAGCAGTCTGCGAATTCGGCGATAAACCTGTGCACCACTTCACGCTGTTCGCTGGTCAAGTCGGGGCCAATAGTGATAGCGTTGAGTATGGCAGTGACCCTCCTCGGGTTGTACGGGTCCATCAGCTGCGTGAATATAGATGTGTCTTCTCCTAGCTGAATTTCTGGCTGCTCGAAACCGTCTTCACCATCCTGCGGGAATGCTCCGGGGAACGCAGCACTCATGCCCGCATCCGCCGTGACCTGGACTAGGTATTGCGCGAACTCTGCTGGAGAGCCCGCACGCAGCTCATCCCAAATCCGCCCGTCCTCCGCGGCCTGTTTTAGATACTCGGAGATGTCCTCCACCGTGTAGACTTGCTCTGGTGCAGGTGCGTCAGCGAGGCCTTCAACCGGGTCGCATGCAAGACTGGGTACTTCCCTCGCGGGGGATTGCGCGCCGCCCCCCACTGAGTTTCTCTGCGCTGGCCGCTTAGGCCGTACTACTTTCCCGTGCACCCGCACCTCAAATTTCAAGGTGCACGGCGGGATCCAACAGCACCACCTGGAGTTGTCCTCCCCATCCAGCTCGTCCTCCGCACTCGGTTCCTCCACGCCCTGCTTCTGTGCCCAGTTTCTTCGCAACTTCATGCGGCTCCTGGTCACGCGCCTCATGTACCTTCGGCGTTGCACCCAGTTGCTCCGGAGATATGTCACTGGGGTCGCCACATCAGTGACAATGATCCCCTCGAGATTGTTATCCAAGGCGGCTACTTCCCTTGTACTGCGCTGCAAGCGCGAGTATGCCCCAGAATATGACAATACTCGCCATCCGCAAGGCCAACGCCACCCCCATGGTCAGTTCTGACACCTGTGTGTCTCCACTGTCCTCCTTCATGCGCACCGTCCTTCCACCATTCCGCGTGTCCACTGCGCCTTCGCTCGTTGATCCATGTGCTGTAAAAAATATCTCGTCAGTATCATCTTTGTTCCCGTCGTCTCTGACGCCTTGTACTTCCCTTGAGGGGGCTGGCAAATCCGCCGTCGAGTTTGGTCGTGCCCCTTGGTATATTATTGGCGCTCGTTCCTCTTCTTTAGCGGCTGTCCGCAGGTGCTGGTCAACGCTCCTTTGAGGACGCTTATCAAGAAAGTGGACTCGCCTGACAGGAGGTGCGCTACTTCCTCCTGCTGACATTGCACACGATTTGGGGTCCAAGAGCATGGTGTTCACACAGCCCCGTGCCTTGTCCCACAGGCTCATTCGCCCTATTTGATTCGGTACCACAGTCGGGCCCATTTCCCCGTGCACCGTTATGGTGTCAGCTGCGTAGTCGTGCACAGCCCCAAAGCTCTCGAGCAATGGCTTTCCGAAGAGGAACGACCACGATCTGCCGCTGGGAAAGACCTCGAAGCTCGCACGCACTCTCGCCCCACCGAAACGGATGTACCCTTCCCAGTACCCCGTCGACGGCACGAGCGCCCCGTTTTCCATGCACAGCGTCTTCGCCGACTGCTGTAAGCACCCTATGTGGTGCTTTATCACTTCATACAACGTTGTGCACATCATGTTCACCAACGCCCCATTGTCCTCCAATGCCCTTATCCGCTCCAATTCCCCTTGTGGTCGGTCCTTCCACCTCGATCCCGCATATGAACGGCACGCTTGCGCGCCTCGGCTCACACTCCTCGATCCCCACCACATACAGGTCAACAATGTGTGATTGGGAAGGAGGGTACATGGGGATTGACGCATTACTACGGACTTGGGGGCTGGTCGACGCGTCCTCGGGCAATGGCTCATCGCGCCCGAGGACCGATTCCGCCTTCTTCTGCTCTTCTGGGGCTGTCCGAGCATCTCTTTGGACAGCCCCTAGGCATTTCCCTGGTCATTGACCTCCTCGAAGCGCGACTCGTCAGCCCCAAACGGGCACCCATAGTCATCCGTGTCCCACGACGCGAACCCCACTGCACGCACTGCTGTCGGTGCCTCCTTCAAGGCCTGCGACGCGATCCTCCTCCACTGCTGCTCCCTCACACTCAGGCATTGATCCAGAGGCGCCTCGCAACGGCGCTGGTAATTCGTGTGGCCTTGGTGCCCGCATCGGAAGCACTTGCCCGTGTTGACGGGGGAGCACCCCGGGCGCAGCGGGTACGGCGTATTCATGCTCATAGCGACGTTCCCGTGCGCCGCGAACCACGCTTGCTGCTGGTCGCCGTGTGCGCGTCGCCCCGCGTGCGTGTCAGGGTGGTGGGTAATGCGCGCAATCGCCTCCAGGAGGATGCGGTGTTGCTCGCCCACCAGCAGCTGCTGCACTCCCGCTGGCTGGCGTACTTGAGGCTAGTATGGCACGCGTGGTACCTGTGCTTGGTAAGGTGCACGCGGGGCGGCGAAAAGATTGCCTCGCCCACCCCCCTGCGCTGATAAGCCGTGAATTCGCCAACACCTGAAAATTAACGTTTTCTGGATTTCCATTGCGGATACACGCGCATCTGAGTCTATGACGAGTCCCAAGTCAGTAGACCTGGAACTACGCGCTAGAAACCAAATCCGGAATCGGTTGCGGATGAGTATCCAGAAAACACACATACTGGGTGCCTCCGACTAATATGCCCCTGGTTCTGGATCCTACTGCCGTACTATGGGCAGGAGGTTGCGGATAGTCCAAACGAACATCGGGGAATAAAATATCCATTCTGTGCCTATTCGTGGAACTCAAAGCAAGTGCATCTTGAATGAGTTTCAACATTGTTTGTCCATGCTTGTACCAATAAGGCGACATGTTCGATCACGTGATGACCCAGAACCTTTCAGACCGGAACGAGCCGGATCCGGATGCGGTGACATACACCCATCAAATATTGATCGGCTTAATGTGGCAACCGAGTTCGAACCCAATTTAGGAAGAAGGTCCTTACTTGAGCTATGAAGGGGACCAGGGTGTCTAATTGTAGGCATAAGACCCAAGGTTCCGGATTTCCAAGAATCCTTCGAGGGGCACGGGTAGTGCGCCCAAGAATCCAGAATACTAGGACCACTCGGGTGCCAAGTCAAGGCCCCGATCGCGTCAGAAATAAATCAGACAAATAGGGAGCCTGCTCAACCATGTTCCACCTCGACGGGTAGACGGTCTAGGGTAGCTCTTGGGTTATACACAAGTTCAGGGTGTCTGTAAAGAGGCATTTTGAAGGGCTATCCAATCCAACCATAAGGTCTGGAGGGACTAATCCAGAACTAACATTTTCAGGATCTAAAATAATCAGTCAGCAAGCTTGGCGATCGTTATTTCATATTCTCGAGTCACGGACATGGTTACACCAATGATTAATGTATTATGTTTGTAGAGTTATTTTTAGATGTACAGTATATAAGGTGGGCAGCTTGTAGGGGGAAGGCACAGACTCCTACCCGGAAACGTAAAGCGGAGGGACTAGCGGTCTGCTCCAGCGAGTACAGAGGGGCGGAACCACCGGCTTGATTCATCGAGGCTGTCCTTGGGGACGTGCTTGTATTTTCGAGTTATTATCAATCTATCAGCTTTTCGGGATATTCCCTTGCGTGTTCTACGTGTACGTGTGTGTGTGTTCTACGTGGTCCTGCGTGTACGTATACGTGTCCTGCATGTCCTGCGTGTTGCCTGTGTGTGTCCTTCGTGTTTTGCGTGTCCTACATGTGTTCCGGATTTGCTGCGTGTTGCGTGCCAAATTGGTTCACTGCTCCTGTCTTACGAGGTTAGAGTGGGTGACCCAGAGTTGCAAAACTATAAATTGAACCATTGTCTGCGGACGATCCTGGATTTGCTTGCTACGATCCGCAAATATTAAACAACTGTTCCCGTGTATCTTCTATCGGTACACAAAGACCCGTACTCGGTCGCACTCTCTGGGATTGCATCCGGAATCACTAGTAGAGTTTGGTTGGTTGTTGTTTTAGGGATTTGTGTTGGTTTCAGGATTTGTGAATCCTGAACTAGAGCGCACTTCTTCATTGCATTCAGCCCATCGGATTTGCATTGTAGTGGATTTCACCCATAGACCGCCGGCACACGTTTCAGCGCGGCCTGGAATGGGTTTGCACCGGGTGCCAGCGGTGGCCAGCCCACAGGGTCTTGCGCCGGCGCGCCAATCCTTGCGTTGGCGAGCTGCCCGCGTATGCCCGCCGTGGGTGATGCCGGCGCCGGTCGCTGCTGCAGCATCTTCGTGATGCTATCCCACTGCTCCTTCTCCTCCTTCCACTCCTTCATGTCGAGCTCGAGCTCCACCGTGTTGACGTCCCATATGGCCTTGATAAAGGCGGGCCAGTCCGCGTGCGTTTTGCCGATCTTCGTGCGTAGCGGTTTCGGCAACTCGACGCGGACCTGCTCAATGTATGTGGTGGCTGCGGAGACCCCTGCTTTCGTTGCGAGGCGCAGCATTTTGTTGGCCCACGCGTGGTGCACCCAGACGTCGTGTTCCGCAACTTTGGTCTTTGTTCTTCCTAGCTCCTCCATCGTCAGCCGGCACTTCAGGAGCTCCGTAATGTACTCTGCTGCTGTCGGTTGCACCGTAATGTCCGACGGGTATTGCAACTCGAGCGCGGCATCGATTAGATCCATGTCTGCGCGCGTCGCAGCCAGGAGTGCCCGGTACCAGATGTCTACGTCGCTGCCCGCGACAAGGTAGTGCTTGAAGGCCTTTGCCTTATCGGCGCTGCTTGTCGTCACCTTGACGTCTCGGTGGAAAGCTCACGAGAAGTCTTGCACGGACATCTTGTCCGTGTCGCCGTCCCAAGTGTCCATTGGCATCGTATCGGAGTCGTAGTTGGGGGAAATAGTTTTGCTGGAGATACGTGTGGTTGGAGTGAGCGCACGCAGAATCGGGCTTGGTGGTTTCTCGAAAAGTGGAAGCTCGTCATTACTCGACCGGCTAGAGCTTAGAGACGAGGGTGTTGTGGGTGTGGACTCCGAACGCGCATTGGGCGACGGTGTTCTGTGCGTAATAAAGTCAATGGTTTCGCTAGATTCACCGGATGGATTTCCATGTATCGCTGGGCTCGCAAATCTCTCGTTCTTGATTTTGGTCCCGGCGCCAGTTTCTCGTCGGCGTAGGTCGAATCCCGCTCTGATCACCAGATGGACTAGTCACGCGAATGGGCTGTCAAGAGCCGCGAGAGAATCCGTCGCGGTGTGCGAAACGGAAGCAAGAGAAGTCTGTATGTGTGTCTATCTGTCCCAAAATGGCACGACTCCCCGGGTGCTCCTGCCAAACCAGGCCAAACACCCTACCGCAACACACATGTCCCTCGCGTTCTCCGCTCACGCTCAGCAACTGCGCTTTCCCGCCTGTGGGCATGCGAATCCATACTGTGGGCCACAGACTAGATTGTATGCGCTATGTGTATTCACGCCCTTGCACCATCTGTCCTCGCACTAACTATCCACTTGCTGCACTCTGCGCAGAACATCACACGCCGCAACCGCCGTATCGACATTGATGAGCGAGAACTTGGATTCGGTGAACATGTGAGTTTAGGTGAGTTGTACGATTGCTTTCTGTAATTCCTAGCTCTCGCACTCAGGCTCACACAAACATCCTACACGGTGTTTCCATGCACACTATATCATTGTATCTGAAACCTCAGGCCGAGGGATCTAGAGATATCCGGCATTGTAATATAGTACAGAGTAGAGTACGCCAGGTGCTTGGACAGCATTGTGTTCAATGCTAGGAAGTGAAATTCAACGATACAACGGCTGTACAGTTGCAAGAATAGAGCTACGAAACCACTCCAGAATTACGACGTGTTCCTACTTTGAATGGTCGCTCACGCTCATATCATCAATTTGCCCTCATCAATTCCCCTCCTTCTAGTCCTCAGCCACGGTTGGGTGCCGGATAATGAAAATACGGAACACACCCCGGGGGCCTGGAGCTAAGCTCCTCGGCTTGAGCATTTTGAGAAAATTGGCTGAAGCGGCAAAGATTGGTGGTTCGTCGTACACAAGTCACTGCATGGGCCAGGTGCGCCAGCCTGCGGAAGATGACAGGGCTGAATAGAATCAAATCATGACGGATGTAACGCAACAGACAGTCCTATACAGTGGTCTGTGCCAAAGAGAGGGGAGAACACCATATGTTGGCCAAATGTATTATTATGTCGCTTCTCTGCCGAGAAAAGGGGGGCGCGCACCATAGAGGAACAGGAAGTATCTGGAGCGGATTGAGAATGAGCCCCGCATCAGCACAACAGCAGACACCTGCAGAGCCCGGACTCGAGGGAAGCACACGAGGTGTTGTTGTGAAACCTGGCCTCGCGACGAGTGGTCAGCGCCTGGTATGGAACTGAAAGAAAAGACGGCACGAGCTCTCAATAGGGTCATCCAACCTCGTTCAATGCCGCAAGAGTAAGTCACAAATACGAAGATCATTTTGAAATAGCAGTGGAGAGATCTCACTTGATGCATAGGGACACCCGAAGTTGCATGCGGGCTGCGAGAAAGTGTCGACAGGATGGATGGGCCATCATGAAGTGTTGAGTTTTTCCGGAACTGGACGATTCTCATTTGATGGATCAAACATAATCCACGATTGGCAGCACGTACACTAGGATGTAAGAGAGGAACCATATTGACTGTCTCAAGCCTGTTTCGTCAAGCAAGGCGAGTCGGATGACGGTCGTGTATCCTTGAATGAGCTGAACAGCTTGAATAAATTCTTGCTAGCCTCAACCGATGCACTTGGAATCTTGACATGAAGGGCTTGAATGGCTTGAGTCAAAGTCCACCTCGACACCTTACCCCGTGGCGCGAGAAGTCTTGCGCATCGAGGTGAGCTGTGAGGAGCATCCGAGCCGTCATTGTCGCGGCGAGTTTGAGCTTTGAAGGCGTAGGTTCTCTTGATGTTTGCATACACTTGCTGGGCTTGATTCATGGAAGAAGTTCAAGAACTGCCCGCTATAGATGGGGGAAGTCTGCTGCGAGAGAGAGGGAGGATGATGGGGGAAGAAACGTAGTAAGTTTAGCCTGACCACCCTTTTGAGTGGGTCTTGAGCGCTGCATCGGTGCCATGATACATCTGAATGGAGCGGCACGGTAGCACAGGAAAATGGAAAGCTGAAGTTACTTCATGATGTTCAAAATGAAATGTGGGAAAGAAAACCTTGACACGACCGAAGCAGCGGATTTGTAGCTAGGAGCCAAGTGGACGGGAAGACAGCCACAAATTAGGGAGGCCGCAAACGTGTCCAATCTAAAGCAGGGCACCTGCTTAAGATACGAGCAATATGCGCCGGACAGAAAATGAGTGGCTTACGAGGCGTCTGTAACTAGGCGAACATTGTGGAGGTGTATCGAAAAGGCCATGGAAAATACGCCCGAGATGGCCACGCCAGCGCCCAACCGCCAATAAACCCTGCACCGATGCCGTGACTACATCGACGAGCAAAACCACACCGTTGTAAAGGTTGTAACTGTGATTTTTCGACCTTTTGAACGACCAAATGCTGAAATTAGCAGGTCGATTGTCCGGGACATTGGAGGAAAAAAATGCCATTCAGCTAGAAGCGACGCAAACGAAGAGAGCAACTAGAGCCTTGATCATTCTCGTGGGGGGAAGTCAAGGATGACGGTCAACAGTAGACACCTATGTTGCCATCGTGAGGATTCATGAGCTTGATTCGAGCCGTGCCGCACGGGGAACGGTTCAAATAGGGCCACTTTTGGTTGCTTGGGACTGAAGGATTTGCATGCCAAAGGAGCGCGCTATGCGTAAAGCCCTGTTTCCCGATTCCGCCCCACAATGTCAGTATTCGTCAATATCCGATGATAAGAATGCACTTCTCGATTATCCTCACGAAAACTTGATTTGAATCTGCCTGCATGAGCAGGAACTCAAGTGGTTGATCCCTGAGCCTGAGACCTGAGGATAATCCAGAAACCAGGCACCAGACAGAGCCATTTTGAAGATCGTGGACAAGGCTCCCAGTCCATTGTCTAGTTTAGAAAAAAACGAGGATCGAAATGCAGTAGTGCGTTCGTTCTTAATCAGATTGTACATGATTCTGGGAAAATCACGTGTCCGTCGACTGTGGTCCTGGAGTACGTGGGTGCAGCCGACGTACGTCTTGAAGACGGGAAAGTGGCCTCGGAGTCCTGGTGGAGGCAGAAAAATGGTCAATGTGATACTCAGAAGACGACGAGTGAATAACAAAACCGGGAATGGTGTTGGTTCATGGAAGGAGGACTTGAACAGGAGATCAGCCCAGGGCGAAATAAGGAATCAAAAATTATGTCACGGTTACGAGTACTTATGTAATCGTCCCTTTTTAAAAAAACCTCGAAGGCGGATCAGAATGCAGGTTGATTTACTTGTCCCATGGTTTTCTGAGTGATGAAATTAGTGGCTATGCTTGAAATCTATTCAAACTCGTTTCCAAGTCACAAATTTACTGACTCTCCCGCCAGTTCGGCGATCCGCTCATGTCTTTCGGCAGATTTTCCACAGCTGAGGTCGGCTCTATAATTCCGCACAGATCCACCTACCAGTTTTCGGACTTGCAGCCACACCTTGACTTGTGTGCCCCCAGAAAATTGTTGGAATTGTGAGGCATGCAGATATGTTCTCGGTGAGGGAATTTGTGGACTGGGGGGAAGAGTGGGGCGGCAGCCGCCGAAGTGTCTTCATGGCGACATTGTGAAAGAGTTCGGAAGCGGCGAAGGATAGCTGTAGCATCGGAGAGCAACGCCTAGCCGTAAGTCACAGCGTCCACGACAGAAGGGCATTCAGAAAGGAGCTCACCCTGTAGTACCATTATAATGTGGCCTGGTCTTGCCACAGGTGCACATTAGAATGTGCACTTTGCGCTGCCAGGCCTGGTGCACATTAGAATGCGCACCCTGGGCTGCCACCAGGCAGGGGCCACCGGCATCTCGGTCTTCCCTTACCCTTGTTGTACACTGTTTATTCTGATCCCTAATTGGGCTTGCTTTAATATTTATTCCGTTTTAGGCTTGCCTCAATATTTAATCTCGCGTAACTATAAATTTTGATCCAATGCCGCGTTTGGACGTTTGACAGCTGGCGGCAATTTCCAGCCGAGCTTTGCGACTGTTAATTCTTCACAATGCTTATGAAAACGACACAATAAATATTATATAATACCAGCCACTTTGGGCTGATAATCTAGGGGATACAAGACTATTCCCCCTCCTCCTCCTCCTCACTATCGTCTTTATCCCCGTCATGGTCCATCGCCAAATCGACCTCTAAATCCGCGCGTTCTTCAGGTGTCAAACCGTCGGCCGAATTGAACGGATCACCAAAACTGTTTCCGAACGGGTGATTCTCTGAATCATCTTCGGGAATCTGCACCGACGGACTTGTAGGTCCAGCTGGGTCCCCCGTACCCATCTCTGCATCCTGAGCGCCAGAGGCCGAAGTGGCTTCTCCGTCCGCCCTCGTCGCTACCAGGTTCGGCTGTGTACTTGGTGCGCTGTCAAAAAGAGTTCGTAAGTGCCGTGAGCAGATTTATATCATTACTTCACTTACCCACGGAAACGAGGCTTCGGCTTCGGCCTCGCCTCTGGCTCTGGCTCTGTCCTCACCCTCTGCGCTGCTGGCTGGTCTGCAGCTTCTTCACCTGCATCTCGTTTCCTAGCATAATTCCTCAGATTTAATTCCCCTCATGTTCGACGCACATACCTCTTGCGCTGCGCTCTTGCCGGCTTCTCCACTTGAGATTGAGACTGCGACTTTGCCTGCTTCGCGGACGCCCGTTTGGACTTCACTTGTGGCGCGCGCGCTTTAGTCGACGTCGGCTTCGTCTTTTTGCCCGACTTCTTCCTCGCTTCTCTCCTCTTCGTCCTCTCTCTCTCCGCCTCCGCCCTCTCTGCGAGCTCCTCTGCCCGGTCCTTCTCCAACTGTTCCATATCCTCCGTCGCTATCGCCTCCGTCATCGCCCCCAGCGAATACAGTACGTCCTCGAGCATATACTGCCACTCCACATCCGCACCCAACACCGCCTTGCCTGCTTCCAGTCCTCCTCCCGCGGCCTCGGAGACGATTGACTGTCCCCACCACGTCAGCGCCTGGACCACAAGCAGCATGCCGTTATTGCCGGATGTCCTCAGCATTGTCCACGCGCCTGCCGGCTCCTGCCCGCGCGCCGGGCGCGGTGGCCACTCTTGATCCTCCGCGAGGTCCTCCGGACACGATTCAGACCGGAAGCTGGGCCCAATGTCACGCCACCAGGCCAGCATCCGGCCCGCGATATTCGGCTTTAGTTTTTCAAAATCCCCCGCCTTTCTGTGCTCCTTCATCCAAGTGGCGATCTCCTCGGGGCGCAGCCTACTACGCAGCAGCGGGCTGTCGCGCCACAGCTGCGACGCCTTGTACTGCACCACCGCCTCTCTCAACGCCCTCCAACGCGGCCCCCACTCCTTTTCGCCCATCATTTCGCATAGGTCCAGCTGGGTTCGCACCCAACGCCATTGGTCGAGCTCCATTGGAGCCTGCGGCGGCCACGGTGAGGGAGAGCGCGATGGGGACAGGGATGCCGGACGTGGTGAGGAAGAGGGAGGAGGCGGAAGGGAAGAGGAAGCAGGAGGAAGGGGAGCAGGAGGAGAGGAGGGGACGGGTGTCGACGTCTGCACTGTAGGTCCAGGCGCACCAAGGACGGGCGTCGGCGTCAGTGCCAGTGCTGGAGGCACCGGCGCTGGAAGCGCTGGAGGCACTGGCGCAGGAGGCGCCTGCGTTGCTCCCATACCCTCCGGTGCCATTGGGATCAGGCCCTCAAGGCCCTCCCCATCGAGAGGCCACGCGCGTGCCCTGCATTGATCCTTGGCTATAGATAGGTCGGTAAGTCCTGAATCCCGTTTCTATCTGAGCTCACATACTGAAAAAGGCACGCTCATAGCGCGTCAGCGACACCTCGGCAGCTGTGAACGCCGCCCAGTCAAACTCGCCCCAAATCTTCGAGGTCTGCCCGCCCGACGTATCAGAAAACACTCTGGGATGCCGTAAGTAAAGACCTGCACTTCAGTTTCCCTCAAGACTCACGAGCGTAGGCGCACTTCCCCCCGCTGATCACCGACAGGCCCAACTGCGAGTATGATGACGTGCATCCCAAGACGCTCCGCCAATGCATCCGCAAGGGGGATCCCCACCTCGTCGAAGGTCTGCAAAGCCCTGGCATATTCGTCAGCACTACCTCAAACCCGCTCTGTTATCGGCTTACTCGTGATACTCCTCCGCCGACTGCTCTGGCAAACCCTGGTGCACGCGGAACTCCTCCATAGCCGCCTCATGCAACGCATCTGCTTCGGCCGCTATCTCCCGCTTCACCTCCTCCCCCTCCCCCTCCCAGCAAGACCTCACATACTCTTGGCACGTCGAGACGCGCACGCTTGGCGGAAGGACGGTCTTCGCCCCCTCCCACATTGCATCAAAACCCTCCTTCAACTTCGACGTGTAATATTTCTTCGAATACACCGCGACGTTAGCCTTGCGGCGGGGACGCGATGCGTTCCCACTCATCGCCCGCATCCTCCGCAAGATTTTGTCCACCCCCGCGCTGTGAAGCCTCTTGCCGGTAAATCGGTGCCGGAACCAATTGCTGAGTTTCTGTCGATGTATGTTAACCTATTTCCTCCGAAAAGACGCGTTGTAAGCTCACCAAGCGCAGTGCCTTCTTCGCCCCGTCCTGAAAGTCATTTTCTTTGGCAAGCTCTTCACCGGTCAACCCCTCCTTCCGATTCACAGGTTCCCAGTCATCGATTCTCCCCTCCACGTTTTCCTCGACGCCCAAGTTGTACCCATACCGCGTAAGCCACTGCTTCGTGACATCGTCGTAAAACTGCCCGCGCGCCATGGTCCGGAAGTCGTTCTCGAACGTAAGCAACCATTCGAGTTTCTCCCCACTAAATGCTGACTTGCGTCCAACAGGTTTACCACTTCTACGGCGACCCATGGATTTTGTATCGTGTTTTGTTTTGTTTTGTATAACGGAATTTCTTTGGAAGTCACGCAGTCACCCTCACACTGTCACCATACCTCTCTCTCGCAACCCATATGGCCAGACGCCCCTGTGAGTATTTCTTCACCCCAATCTGAGCCCCCATGCTAATTCCTCTTCTTTTTCAGGCCATCGCCACCTGTGTCTACTTCGTCGCCTTCGTCGGCAACCTCCGGGTGTCAGCCAAGGTACCCCTTCGTGCCGTGACCTGCTCGCTACTCACCGAAATCGTAGCAGACGCCGCCGCGTGGGCCGCGCTCGGCGGCAGCTCAACCGCGATGACCCCCACCACTTGGGGAACTTTAGACTGGGACTCTACCCACCCTTGGGGGACCGCATGGGAGAACGGGGCCGGCGCGGGTTGGGGGACCCAAGATGCTGGGTGGGGAATGCCACCCGCGTGGGCCACGGTACCTTGGGGCGAGGGGTCGGGGATCCGCGCGTAGTCATTATCGCATATTTTTGAAATCACCATGTGCGTGCTCCCTATTTTCAGCTGAAAACCCCTCAGCTCTTCTGCTCATTCCGCACCACCATGTTTCCGGGCATCCCTGCGCTCGTTGACCGCGTCCTCGGTGAGCCCTCTTCCTTTTCTATTCCCCATTCCTTCTTTCCGCCCTGCCGACTCCGACCCTGGAGTTGACCGGTCGTGGGCGCGCTTCTCCTCGTTGACTCCGACCCTGGAGTTGACTTGTTGTGCGAGCGCTAATCTATCCACCCCCTTCCTCATGCACCAGTCCCCGTCCGTCCGACACTGACCACCCCCATACAGGGCGATCCACACGCAGTGGCACGGTGTTTTCACCGTACACCGCCGACCCCTTCGTTGTTCCAGGCCTGGACATTCACGACCTCATCCAGCAGCGCGCAGATGAGCAATGGCGCACCCGTGCATTGGACCAAGCTGCCGTTGAGCTGGTGCCACTTTCTTCCGACCCCGGCCCCGACCACGAGATAGTCGTGCCCCACTACCACAACATCCTCCTCAATCTCTAGCTTCCGACCGCCCCCCCCACCCCCGCCTCGTCACGAACCGGACGCAGCGCCCGGCCCTCAGCATTTCCCGTCGCGCGGCCCACCGGCGCCAACCCTGCCGTACCTCCCATCATCAGCAGCGACTCTCGGTCCACCACGAAGATCCGGAAATCAAGTTATCACAAGGCTCTTCGCTTGCGGCATCGACAAGCGGAGCAACTTCGCACTGGGACCCCCCACAAAAAAGTCGTTGCCCGTCGACTGCAAGAATCCACCCCAATCTTCACTCACCTCGACATCGGCACTGATCTCGATACCACTTCCACATTCTGGCTCGGGATTCGTGTCCGCAAACCCGACCATCGGGCATACGGGCTGCCGGAACTTCGGGATATGCACATGCACTTGCTCAATTGGGACGGACAGTGCGTCATTCCCAACTTTTCTTGTCTCATCTGATCTGATTGTTTCCAGCGCATGCCGTCCGCTCATTGATGCTAAGCGTCGGGTATTCGCCTGCCTGGGAGGTCGGCCCCGCCCAAACGAGCATGGTTACGACGACTATGGTTGTGCCATTGACGCTGCCACGGAGCTATTTTCTCGAGAGTCCGACAAGGCGCACGGGGATGGGCGACGTGGTCCCTTTGTCGCTGTAACCACCGGCGTTTCCTACGGCACCGGCCAGCGCGTACGTCTACATTTTTTTCAGCACATTCTGCCTTAGTGACACTCCACTTCCGCAGCGACCTGGCGTACTGCTCAACAGCAAGGCCAATGCTGTTATCTGTGCCGCCATGGTTGCACACTGGGCCATCCAACGAATTGCCGGCTTTTCTAATGGTGAGTTCTTGCCTATCTGGCCTTGACGTTCGCTTAATTCGCCCCAGCCATCTTTCAGGCCCACGCCCCCGCTCTCCATCGATTTTACAAGCAACAGACGCGCATCCTCTTTGCGGCTGCTCCATACCTCACCCGTCTCTTCCCAGAGACTGTCTCGGTTTTTGCCACCTGCACCTTCAACTTCGGGCCTCGAACCGTCACCTTTCCCCACGTCGATGCCGCGAATCTTGCTTGGGGTTGGTGCTCCATTACCGCGCTCGGCCAATTCAACCCAGATCTCGGAGGCCACCTCATTTTGTGGGACCTCAACCTCGTCATTCGCTTTCCCCCAGGCTCCACCATCATGATCCCCTCGGCGCTCTTGCGCCACTCCAATGTCAGCATTCAGCAGAACGAGACGCGCTACTCCTTCACGCAATACACCGCTGGCAGCCTCTTCCGCTGGGTTCACAACGGGAATCGCTCCGACGCGGATTTTTTGCGGCCGCTAGGCCAGCGGATTTACAGGAGCGGGAGACGGAGCGGGCACAGCGCTGGGAGAATGGGCTCGAGATGTTCGAGGTGTGCCTGTAAAAGTCCAGTATCTCATGTACCTTAATAAATAAATATTGTTGTGTTTCTTAATATTGTTTGCCAGCAAAAGTCCAAGTACCTCCCGTATATTCATCAACATTGTTATGTCTCTCAATATTGTCCTTGTGTTAATAGCGATGGACCCAAGATTGAAGGCTGGACCAAAAGACTCGAACTATCCATTTGACTTGCGCCGTTTGGGTTTTCCACCTTCATCACTCCCCACGAACCTTTGTCCCGCTAGATACTTGCCGTAGACATTGTGAAGCAGGAGGTATTGTGTGATAAAAGCCTCTTCGCTGAATTTCTGGATGAATTTCCTGTTGCATGTCAGCGACCTGGCGAGGGCCAATTCAGTACAACCCACGCACTGTTTGCGGCGCCTTTCGCGATAGTCGGCGTCGGTATCCCTTCTACCATCCGCACTTTTTTTTTTGCCTTCCTCAGACAGATTGCGGGCAGCGCGCAGGCTTCATAAATTTATGTAGTCAGTAAACACATTGCGAGGACAATGCAAGCCTTTCAGACACACCGCTTCATTCGGACCCTCACTTTCGCCCTTGTATCCGCCAAATTACTGTACCCAAATTGAGCAGGAGAAGCAGGAGAGAGAAGCAGAAGACCAGGACAAGAGGTATGGAACCAGACGTACCGTTCGCGGTATCGCACCTGAGCCTCTGCGTGGTTTCGGCGTTTCGCATCGTAGACGTAGGGATAGACATTTGGTTCGCCATCGGTGGGAGTAGCAAGAACGTTACCGATGTATTGAGAGTTGGTTGGGAACATAGGTGCAGCCAACGGTTCAACGCACACCGGCGGCATTGTGGTTTGCAGACAAAAGTCAAGCTGGAGTGATTGCCAATTAGCGGTTTGATCACTTTGGAAATATGTCGTCCATTGCACTTCTGTGGACAACCCAGTTTTTTCACGAAAAAATGGTGCTCACCCTAGCTGTCTCCTCCCCCAAAAATAGGCGCTATCCGTTGGCCGTAGCAGCCACAATATTAGTTATGGTGCGCAAATTACTGACGAGTTCGTGATCACCGATATAGCCGGGTGACGAGTTCGTGATGTTAGCTGAATCGTGACCTCTGTTTTGCATGTGGGGGTTCTGCGAGTTGATATGCATATGTGACCGCCGTCGTGGGGAATTTCCAGTGAACAGAAGCGGAGGAATTGAGTACTTCTGTTCTGGCAGTAACTTTAATTTTCTCTATGGTTTTACAGGCGAGCTCGTGATGCGGGTATCCGGACCGCATTTAACAAATCACTCTGACAATCAGCCTCTATCTTGTCGTTTCACTTCCATGACCGACTCACCCAAACGTCAGCTCCTTTACTCCCCCTCGTACTGGGCCGACTTCCACCGCCGCCACCGCGAACGTCGTGTGCGTGCCGAACGCCCAGCCTGCAGTACTGGTATTCCGCTCCCCATCGGTGATCAAGGCACTGTTTACACCTTCACACGCCAGAGGGCGGGTCCGTTAATTTTGGTGGTTCAAAACAATGGTCGTCTGCGCACAGTGAGCATGGGACCCTTGGACCCTTCTCCTCCACCCCCTCGGCCAAAAGCGGCCCCGAAACCCTGCGCTGCCGCTCTGTGATCTCAAGCGCAAGACGAATTGTTGCTGTCGCGATTTTGCGCTGGTCGAGACCGTGAACCTGGTCCAAGTCATCCCGCCAAGCGCAAGGCCTCGTCTGCGGAATCCCAGGCAGCCGTGAATTTGTCCAAGCGGTACATTTGCGTTGTTTCCAGCACCACACCCTGGCTGATACCGAATTCTATTTCAGCTCCAAGTTGGTATGAAATCGGTTTCAATCCCGCCAAAACGCATTACCTGTCCAAGTGAGTTGTTCTTTTTTACAGGGCCTTTTATCTGAGCACGCCTATAGATTTACCTAGCTCAAATTGTAGTCTGCCTTGTCGTTGTACCGCCTTGCATAAATTCCACGCAATTTACGATTAACCCCTGAATTTTGAAAAGGTCCAAGCAGTCGTCAAAGCATTCGATAATCCAAATCCGTCTGTGATGCGACCCGCATCTTTGGAAGCACGCACGGTAGGCAAAACATTTGCCGGGAATCCAAATCCATCTGTGATGCGACGCGGATCTTTGGAAGCACCCCATCTCTTACGGTCCTCCTCCATGTCGTTTCCTCCTTGCGCCGTCCCTATCTTCGATGACTCCAATGCTCCTGGAGCCAAAGGGAAGTATTATCTCGTAACGGGGTTCAACGTCGCCCGGGCCGGTGCCTACTCATCATGGTGAGCGAGACCTCCATATGATGGGCCATAATCAAATGGCGCACAGGCACACCGCACACCGCACCGTACCCCACTGAGCGCGCACGATGTATACGCGAGGAGCTTCGCGTTCGCGTACTGCCAACTGCCCCATTGGGCTCCTGGGATTCAGAGTCCGAGTTGACGGAATCAGATGGGGCAAACACAGATTGAGTGTTCGAGTTTTTCTTCTTTGGCTTTCACGCAAGTTTTGATTATATCTGTAGGTGAGTTCTCATATTTTTGGTACCTTTGATGTAGTCGCAACAATTTCAAATAGAATTTCTGCGCAAATGTCACGATGTCCCAGGAAAATCATAACGACTCCTTAACCGCCACTCCGTACCACCATGTCAGATCGCACTCATAAAAAACGACGCGTCGGAGTGTATATTCACGACCACCGGGCTGAGGAGGTGTCGACTGCCATGACAGCCACGAATGTTCGCGTCCGAACGCAGGTGAACCGCGCCCCCCGGCCATCACCGGAAAAGGCGTGGGTATATGATAGATTCGACGCAGTCATGGGATACGACCCCGACGATGCGATGTTCTCGACACCGAACGCCCCAGAAGGACCCGCAGGAATAAAGATAAAGAAGAAACAAAAGAAAGCGCCCAGGAATTTAGAGTCGGTGAGTGCTTAGGACACACATGGGCTCTGGCTGACGCGGGCGTATGTGCAGGACCGACCGATCCTTCCCTTCATTAAAATGCGCAACTTATTTCAAGACGCGCTGCTTTGTTGAGAAGGGCGCGGGCCCTGGTGGTCGAAGGGCTGCATGGGCGACGGTTGCTTAGAGTTACGGGCGATATATCGGCGTCAGGACTGTTTTGGTGGGCGTCTGTTATGCCAGAAATGCGCTGTGCAGCGGCACCGAGACGAGCCGTTACATATTCTCGAGGTAAGACGGCTGCCTGGATCGCGGTTCTTACTGATAAGGACGTACAGAAATGGGAGGCTGGATATTTCCAGCGTTGTAGCCTGAACGACCTCGACCCATTCTTGCGTTTTCAACTGGGGCATCCACCTGGAGAAGACTGCGACTTTCGCGATGGCCCTCACAAGTTCGTTGTAATGGAGAACAATGGAATTCACAAAGTTTCGGTCGACTTTTGCGGATGCCTGGGTGCAGCGTCGACGCTTGATCAGCTCTTGAACGTCGGCTGGTTCCCTGCAACGGTGAAGGAGCTGGAGACGTGCGCGACGCTGAGTTTGCTGCGACGGTTCCATACGCTCAACCTGCAGGGGCGGGTTCCCGCATACAACTTCTATAACGCGTTGGAGATTCTGAGCGAGAGCGCAGGAATGCGAGATTTACCCATACGTGACTCATTTGGTGCGGTTGAGCGTTTGGGCTAATCACATCTTCTAGGACCGCCGAGAGCAGTTTACCTTGATAAGTCGGGAATATCGGCACCTCCAGATGTGTAAGCGCGCTGGTCGAGGTCACGATGGCGTCGGTGTGGCACGGGCAGCAGGCTCTTCAGAGCTGGTTTATGGGATCGAGGCCACAAAGCGGGGAGAATTGGCGATTCCCTGTCGGGCGTGCCCTCTTCCTGGGATTAACTTACCTGTTGGGTGGGAGAAGGCCCCAATTGAAAAGGCATACGTGATTTCCGTGGCGTTAAGACCATTATGCGTTGAATAATAACGGCGTTTGCAGCTGGTTATATCAGCTCATGCTGTCAGAAGACGCGAACTTCAAGATGAAAGGTCGTGCCACTTCATTGAGGGAGAAGGACCCGACGCTTGGGCCTGGGTGGGCGTACATGGTGGCTAACGATGAGTACCTCGCCCATCTGGCGAAGTATGTGGACGAGGATGAGGTGGGCGCCGTCCTCGATGACTTTGTAGGGATTAGCTGACTTTGTGTGCAGATCAGCCACTGTGTGGCGTTCACAGCGCTATGGCGCGCTAACAATAAGCGTGCGAAGGGGTTGCGTGCGACGGGAATTGGGTCGGTTAGCTGCTCGCGGCATGAGCTGTTTCGCGCGAACGGTACGGGGGACTTGCAAAGGGGAGAAAAGTACGTTGAGAACTGGTTTCTTCTGAGATAACTGACCGAACGCACGGCAGATATGCGAATATGGACTTCTTGTGGTTTTCAAGCGTCATGGGGATTGTCCTGCTGTCAATCATCGCAAGTTATGACATCGCGTGCCAGTGGTTCCGAAATTTTTGGGAACGCATGAGCAAGTTGCCCGAGGGGATGAAGTTGCCTGAGGGAATTAAGGTGCAGTTCAAAATCCCCAAATTCCATCTGCCGCCGCACATGAAGAAGTGTCATGCCCCCTTCTCCTTCAACTTCACGAAGTGGGTGGGGCGAACCGACGGAGAGGGGGTGGAAAGGAATTGGTTGTGACTGAATATGATCGCGAGGTCGGTGTCGGTGATGGGTCCCAGGTCTAGGGAGGATACAATTGATGATTTCTGCGGTTACTCGAATTGGCGGAAGACGGTGACGATGGGTGCGTGTTTCTGACGGATTTCACGCTTGGTCTAACACTGGGTAGGAAACTCGCTACTCCGCAAGATGGTATTAGCGATACCGAAGGCGATGCTGCACAGTCGGGCGTTTCAAGCCTTCACAGACGCGTTGAGGGAAGGTCATGAGGAGGAGTTGATGAAATGGGAGGAAGACGTGCGCCATAATAAGCCGTGTCCGTACGATTACCCGGAGGACGATGGTACGTGCCTTATTGGACGTTTGCCCCGCGGATTATTGACAGGCGTGGGGCAGAACCGACGATGGAGGAGGTTCGCTTGCGAATCGCCGAGGAGGAGCACGCCAGGGCCGAGGGGGGCGTTTCGAGGACGAACAAGCCAGCATTGTTTGTCTTGGCAGGGCTAGAGATTGAGGAGCAGCAGTAAGTCAGACGTGTGGACCGTTGAGCTGTACCTGACCGAGGTTATGTAGGAATGGCGTGCGGCTGGAGGCCAAGCGCCAGAACCGTACCTCCACGCAGGCAGCGGATCTGCAGCGCAAACACACGCTGTTACTGGGGATGGTGAAGCGTCTGCAGGACGAGCAGGCCCACTTCATGCCGGGACTCGCGGCTTTGTTGGACGGCCAGGCTGCGCAGGAGAATACGCGGCAGCCAGAAGAGATGCGGCTGCATCTCCCCTCCTCATTTGGGAAGGAGGTGCACGACCGGATTTGTGTAGCCGATTTGCCGGCAGAGGAGGACCGAGTGTGTCTCGCCCAAGCCCACGAGGCGCTCCGTGATTTGCGCCGGCAGCTTCGGATACGAACCTTAGCCCACCAATTCAAGCACAGGCATTCGGGCGGGCAGGCGGCATACACCAAGAGCCAGGCGTTGCAGGACGGCATCGAGGCGCACATCAAGGGCGCGGTGACGTGTTATAGGACGGCTCGGGAGGCGCTCGTGGGGCTGCGGGGACCAGGGGCTTGGGAGGAGGCCTTGCAGGTGTTGAAGCAAGAGGATATTCGTGGGATGAACGAGCGGACGCTGAACGCCGAAGAGAAGGAGGAGGAGCGGAAAGCAAGGATTTTGGTAGGACTCCCTCCGGATGAGGACGAGGTAGACGCCTTTGGCGAGGTCGTGGAACCGACGGTGCTTTTCAATCTCGAAACTGGGGAGGGTAGTCGCGTGCTGTTGTGGATCTGGTACACCGGCGCCGCTTCCGATGTACGGAATGGGAAACTACATGACGGTGAGCGCGACGTCGGATTAAAATGAAGAGCATTTGATCTGCTTCCAACAGATATTCGACTCGAGTGGACGAAGGCGCGGGCTCGGGCAGATCGATGGCGGGAGGAGCTGACTTTGCTGGAGGAAGAAATGCGGTGCGTGCTCCAGTTTTGTGTGTGGAAAGCCGAGTGGTGGGATGAGCGGCGGGAGGCGCGGGCTTGGGTCTCTCCAGAGCTTGCGGAGGGGTTGCAGGCGTACGCCACAGAGCAGGCCGCGCGCGAGCGCTACTGGGCAGCGAGCTGGCAGGCAAAATGGGCGGTGGTGCGGGTGCGGGCGGGAATGGTCCTTCTCAACAATTTGGTGGATGTGACAGAGGTGGTGGGAGTCGAGGTAGAGCTAGCCGAAGACGTAGCGTATGGGGAGTACGAGGAGGAGGAGGGGGAGCCGGACGACGATTTGCTGGACTGATTCCCTAATGGGTTTCCTTCCCAATTCGGCCATGCCCGATTCTGCGATTTAACGTAGCAGTTCTGAGAAAGGTTCGCGGATGCTGTCGGATGTATGGAATGTCATTACCACAACGATGGGTCGTTGATATATTTATTGTGTCTTTTTTTATATGTACGTACGAAATGGGAGAGTCGTGAGGATTAAACAGTCACAAAGCCAGGCCGGAAATTGCCGCCAGCTGTCAAACATCCAAAAACCCGGATTGGATCAAAATTTATTCCCTATGTGAAATTAAATAAGGAGGCAGGCCTAAAACGGAATAAAATATTGGGGCGAGCCCAATTAGGGATGAGAATAAACAGCGTACAACAAGGGTAAGGGAATGCCGAGATGCCGTGGGAAGCGGGGGCTGCTGCCCTGCGGCCGCCCAGGGTGCGCATTATAATGTGCACCAGGCCTGGCAGCGCAAAGTGCACATTCTAATGTGCACCTGTGGCAAGACCAGGGCACATTATAATGGTACTAGGAGCTCTGTTGCAGAAAGCCCGAAGAGGTCTTGCACAACAAGTCTGGGCGACGGCGACAACATAGTGCCGACCAAGGGAAACATACGCAAGAGGCGATCGGCAGGGAGAGGAGCGAACAACGGCGAGCAAGGAGCCAAGTGATAAAGAGGGTACTATGCACTCAGGACGTACGTTCATGGGAGATCGTGTGCGGTATAACTAGGTTCAGGGGCCAAATACGAGCTGGATTCGCGAAGATTCAATGTTCATTAGGAGGTAGTTTTTTTTTCTCTTTGAAAAAAAAGCTCTCGTAACCAGCCATCTGCATCGGAGGGGTTCGTATGGATGGCTCGCAGACCTGCTGCAGCGCTGTGGGCTCGGCCGTGTCCGGACATGCTATCGGCATACTTCGATTTGGAGATGATGGTGGGAGGAATCAGTCAGTGAGTGTCCGAGATGTGATTTGATCGGCACTGCCACTTGCCACTTGCTTCTGACCAGACCGAGCCTGACTCCGGTCTTACTCATTGAAACGCAGAACCACAATGAAGGAAAACTGTTGAAGGAGGGAATAGCAGATAAGTCCGTCTTTCGCTGCACATTGACGGTTAACGGAAAATCCGGAATGCCACGTAAAGAAGATTTGGAGGACAGACAGAGTATATTTGCCGGGTGGTTGGGACGGAGCAACGAGAATATCCAAGGATCAGGGTGGTCGAAACGGGAGACGCGAAGGTTGACGAGACTGCCATTGGAACGACAGAATATCCTTTAGATGTTGGATGACTGGGTGTTCGGTCAGTTATTCGAATTGCACATGTTTGAAAAATCACACAATAAAATCGTACGTATGCAGAGGTCCAGAAAGGTTGATTTGGAGGGCCCTAACCAGTGGATGGAGCAGTGCCGACGAGGATATCGACGGTTCAACTGTTTCGCAGCAGCCCAATGGCATCGGCGGGGCTGCACCGAGCAAATTTGCAGAACAGTGAAAAATCTCCGCGTATCTCCTCCGAGGCGCTGTAGCACCTGAGCAGCTGAGCCTAAAACAACACAACAGCATCACAGCAGGCGATCCACGGGCCAAGTCGGCAGTGCAGAGGCAACAGGCTTGCGAATCATTTCGTCGATAAGATGTAACAGCCCACACAGAAGACAGCAGATCAACTTGATAATTGACGCAGAGATGATCTTGGAGATCATCAACAGAGGTGTCACAGAGGCAGTGAGGAAAACGAGGGGACCGCGGGAGGGGTAGCAGGGCGGGATTATGATATCGGAAGGCTTTGGGAGGATGTTTGAGAGGGGAAGTGAGGTAATTGGCCGCGAAGTAAGATGTGGGAATTTGAGAGGGAACTGGACATGGCAAATTCCGTTGTTGACTCAAAGCCTCCAAAGAAGAAGAGAATTTTGATCCGTGTTGCCGAGACTTGGCGAAGCAGTACTCGAGCCCAGGTTTCGAGTTGCGAAAATTCTACCCAAAAAAGTCCAGAAGTCGTGCCGGGTATCTCGTTGCCAGCCCCGGAAGATCCTCCATCGGGAACAGCAGCAACATGGCATTGCCCCACGAGAAGTGCGCGGTCCAGACAACCAGCTTGATGGCGATTTGCATCTTATCTGCAAGCTGGGATGAATGGGAGTAGCAGCCGTAGATCGAAATTGAGGATAAGATCGAAAACTTGGTTCAAGAGGACTTAAATGACGGTAAATTCGCATAGTGTTGCTCAGAATGAATGGATCGAGGTGATGGTAAGAGACAAGGGGAAATGATGGGTCCAATACAAACAAACAAATCGTAAGTGAAGTCCGAGATGCCCGAGGACGGTTGAATTTTGCAGTGTTCGCCTTTAAGGCCTTAATGGCACTTTTGAATCTCCCTAAGCCTTCCTAAGGTCTAAGGCTTAGGCTAAGGCTAAGGCTTAAGGCCTTAAAACATATTTATTGATTTCATTTCTCTTTTTATTTATTTCGAATTTTCCCTTCCAGAAGTTGCTCGAGGTCTAAATTCGCTGCACAGAACATACAGCACAAGGATAATACATAACGCTAACCAGTATATTCATCGTCGGATGGAATCTCCACTGCTCCATCATCCAACCGCGCGTCCTCGGCGAGACAGGGACAAGTACAATAGGAAGCCTTGGAAAGGAACAAGCTAGGGGCGCAGTATGTATGAGTCTAGGGTAGGCGGCGTGCAGGGAAGGCGTCGAGGATGCGTGCAGGCTGAGCAGATGCATTGGTAGGGTCGCCGCTGAGAGTTCTGAGGTCGCATTGCCACATGCCGCCGATCAATATTTTGACGTGATTCGGTGACCAGCGCCGACAGCAACCCCGCTATTCCAAGGGTTATCTAAAATCGCCCCAACCGGGGTTTTTTTTTTTTTTGGATTACTTTCGAGGGAAAACCATTGGTAATTTGGGGCTGTTTCCTGCGAAATATAACCCTTGGAATGACCGATTGTGCCTCGACATCCTTCCGCTGGTTAACACCCGAGCAAGTTGACATATTCAAAAACGAGGTCGCAGACTCCGAAAAAGTCCAGTATCTTTTCCTTTTCCTTTTTACCATTTCCTTTACTGATGATATGTATTCCCACTCTAATCTATAGAAAGCTCGTTCGAGGAAGAAGCCTGCTGATGTGGACTCGCAGCCTATCTCCACCCCAAGCGCCTCTGCCGCTGACCCAGGGGCGCCTGCCTCGGAACCGGTAGCCGATGTCACAGATTCGGCGGAATCACCGTCCCAAGACAACGACCGCGAAACAGCGGCTCCCGATGACGGGGACGTCGCATGGCTCAATGTTCATGAGCTCAGTGGGACGGAGTCCGACATCACCAAAACCAGGAAATCTTTATGTGACCTTCTGTAGTGCGGCAGGCTAGATGTGCCTGGCAATGCTATGCAAGGGCAGTGCCAGCCTTTTATGCCGCTTACCTAGCTGTTATTGTCCTTGCAAGGCAATGCAAGGCCCTTGTCAGCCTGATATTCACACAGCAGATTTGTGTTGCATTACAAGGGTATGCACTGGTTACCCCAGATTTTTGTGCTTTAAAGAAGACATGCCCATCGTTGCCAAGCCGGATCATCGATCATTCGGACGACATGAGAGAATTGCCATTTTCAGATGAAGCTGTCACTACTCATGCAGGTGGCTTAACACGAGTTACGCCGGGGGATGGTTCATGCCAGTTAGTGGAGAAATGAGGTGAGTAGCTTTGTATCTGTCAATTCAAACACAAGGGGCTGTACCAACAGCAGAGTTGATTAAAACCTGCACGAAAACAAGAAGTCGCTGCCGTGAGGCGGTCACGATGCAGCCCGAGCAAGTATATATATTTACAATGGAGCATAACCCTCTTCTACCTCGTCCTCTATCTCCCCTTCTCCATCCTCTACTCCCAAATCAGGCTCTTCTTCGTCATGCTCACCATCTGGCAATTTCGGGCTGTCCTCGGATTCATCGGAGTCGTGCGACTCGGAATCGGAGTCAGACACCGGAGAGGCAGGTTCGTCGCTGGGCGGCGTCCCCGGCGGAGTGACCGGAGGCTGTTGCACCTCTTCAATGTCCTGCCATTCGGGCTCCTCTTCGTCTTCTTCCCCTTCCTCTGCTGGCGCGGGGTCTTCTTCGGGTGGAATAGGAACTTGGTAGTGGCCGACTCCACCGCCCAAGTACCGCATATACATGTCTCGATCCACAAAGCTGTTTCAAACCATGAGATAAATATGCATCACGCGAAATGGCTTCACATACAAATTGACATAGTAATAGCGCCAGTCTTGATCATCGCCCAACCCTGCGCGGGGCAAACGGCCGATGGATCCGCTCGACAGTAACGCCGTAGTGTGTCCATGCGCAAAAGCAGGCACTATATGTGAACCTCGTATTACTTCGTCAGGATTCAAGAAACCGAACGCGTCAGGATCAGACTCCGGAAGAAACTCGATCCGATGTAACCGTTTCCGTTTAAATCCTCCGCGAAACGTTCGATCCACTCTATATCGACGCACCCAAAGGAACTCCAGTGTCTGAAGCTTCGCGTTCGGACCGTCCGCGGTATTCAAAATGTTGGCATGGAAGATACCGATTATTTGAGCATAGGAAAATGGATGAGAAGCATCCTCAGGAGCGAGATGCATGATGTCTGAATGAGTGCGAGGATTCAGGCAGTCCTGCCCGAGGCGGACATCGTATGTCGTGTAATTGATTCGCAGTATTTTGTGCCTATAAATTTGGTCATTCCGGATGGCGAGTTGGAAGCGCTGGCCGGCTGTGAACTCGTTCCCATCACCCGTCCAGTCCGGGTGGGCGAGTCGACTTAGAAGGTGCTCCTGCAGTTTCGGAAGAAAATTCTTTGAACAGTCAAAACCTTGTTCCAAATTCAAGTTGCGTTCACAAACTCACCTTTGTCGCAGGATCATCCTTATATTGCGCAAGCCAGGAGGTCAAATGTAGGTTAAAGTTTTTGGAAGGGGATATGTGGTGGTGCTGGTCAGGTGCGGTATATGGCAAGGACTCCGACTCAGCGAATGAAACAAATGTCTCGGGCTTCTTCAAAGCCTCGAGTTTACGTTTGTGATTTTGCGGATCTGGAGTTGCAGTCGTTGTTGAGACGCGCCGCTGCGCAGAAAAATGCGCGCGAGGCAATGCGTGCAAGGGCACTCTCCCGTCGTTCAAGTTGCGTCATTTGACGGATGGCGTGGTTCTTGTTTGTTCGAGCATAGAACCGCTTCACACGACGATGCTCCAGCTCGCCCTGATAATCAAAATTGATCAGGGAACTCAACCACGCAAAGAAAGAAAGAAAATGCACCGGTTGGGTTGAATAAGAATCGGTGGTGCCGACCCAAGGAATAAACACAGGGTAATCTCCGAGTCCATGCAGTTTGTAAGTCAAGAGGCTGTATTGCTTGACTTTGGCAATCAGCTGCGCCGTAATACCGCTTCCCCTGCCTTTGCCCTTTGCCTGCGCTGCTTTTTTGGCTTGCCACCGACCCCGAGCAGCTTCCTCCGATGGAAGTTCTTTGGTAACGAACTCGGGGCACACATAACTCTTGAAGCGACGGAGTGAGCGACCGAGAACGGTGGTTTCAGACCCCAGTAGTCCGACCGTGGTATCGGTGTGTAATTTGAGCTTGGCGAGGGAGTGCCATTGAGCGAGGGTAAACAAGACATTGAGAACCTCGGTATTCCATGGTTCTACCAGCAACCCTTCGACGACGGGTATACAGCACTATAATTGATGAGCATGTAGTCAAAGCCCAACCGTCGGGGACGTACCAGCAATATGTTTTCGTAATTCCACGCTGCCATTTTTTTCAATGCCGAAGTATTCAAAGTGAATCGACGGATAGTGGACCGCCCAAATGTGGGAACCATGCGAAACCTTCGCTTTCAAATCAGTCTACGGCCAGCGCAACAAAGAATACATACCGAGTATTTAGCTTGGCAATTGCTCCGCGTGCGTCAGCATGGAAAATACGAAGAAGATGGATGAAGAAGGCTTTAAATACGCCAAGCTCGAACTCGTGCATAAAATCCGGTACAAGCATTTTAAAGGGATTGTGGTCGAATTTTCCCAAGCATTCCGAGAACGCGTTCTGTATTTCCGAGTGAGCACCAGCGGGAATCATGGAATGCACGACTCACCAGCGTCGGCGTCCAAGACCGCGCGAGCAGAAAAAAATCAAAAGTCTTGGATGCGACATTGCGACCAAGCTGGTAAATTCGGTTACGTATACGCGTAATGGTGCCGTCTCGAGTATGCTTATCGGTACGGGCCATTGTCTCCCGTTTCTTGGTATCTCGCACAGTCCCGAGATTTGGGATGTCTTCTTTCAGTATATAGCACCGAGGACACGGCGCTTTTCCGAGATTACGAATGGTTGCCAAAAGCACTCTGAAGAATGTCAGTGACGAATCCATGCATCGTGTAAGCCAATTACTTCTCAGGATAATCCGCCGAGTACGTGAAGATACGCGGAAAGAATCGGTGTGAGATGCCGTCTTGGCAGACAATAACAATCCCATGTTCATATGCCTCCAGGAACTCGTCGTCCAGCAAGAGACGCCAGATCGCATGCATCAGCTCACGGCGACAGTGTGTAAGGACCTCGGCCGCAGGCGCATGACCAGTCAGCTGCTCGAAAAAATCGTGAAATGAGTCTGGAAGCTGCGGAAGGAATTGAGAATTTTTTTGGAGCCAAAAAGGAACACATACCTTGGGGAAATATGCGACGTGGTGACATACATTGCTTCGAGGTTTGACGCGGAGCCATTTGGATTGATTTCCGAAGAAGAGGTACAGCGGCCAGAGAGATGCGTCTCCTAAGCTGGCCAGATGCGTGGAATCGGACCAGAACATAAGCGCAAGAACAACGCGCTCGAGCGTGCAGCCTGGCTCCGGCGGTTGATTTTGAAGCGCTGTATGTGCTGCGACCATTGCGTTGGAAGAATAGATCTCGTCGTGAACCCGCTGAGGAGCGCTTTCCGGAGTTGGCTTCCAGAATTTTTTGAATGGCGTGTAGTGAAAAGAGCGATCACCGACATCACGAATCGCACTCTTTATGACCTCCACGAGCGGGCGGTAATAAAGACCAGGAACCGGGAAGACAGGTGCGTCCGCCTCGGATGCGTGTTTCTTGCCATCCGGAACCGAAATATTGACTGACGCAGACTTCCAGCCATCTCGGATTGTCGATGTGCTAGAAGTGGCCAGATGCTTGTCCAATTTCGCAGTTTCCTTCTTGACATCGAATTCTTGGATGTCGTCTTGGGAGAACCTCGGGTCCTTCAAAATATCTGTCAGCTTTTCCATTTCCTGAATAGACTTTGTTGCCGAGCCCGTCCACTGCCAGTTCATCAGTGCAGCTGTACTCCAGTTCGCAAATGGGCCAAGAAATGTGGAAGAGGATGATGTAGATGGTTCCGCAGATGCAGCGGGAGGCGCAGATGGCGCGGATGATTCCCCGACATTAAATGGAGTGAGCTGTGACGGTATGGTAGCGGTATTGGATCGAGCACCACCACCTGGAATCAGACATCTCGTCGACGGTAAGAATCTCGTCTGGGTTATATGTTGGGATGGATGGATATTCGCGGTACAGCCCAAAGCTGTTGACAGTGGTACGAATCGCATTCCACACCCAAGTCGGCGCAGGTGGCTGAGTCTCCGGTTCTGGCTCCGGCATGGAATCAGGGCTTGGATTGGCAACAACAGGTGGGGCAGGCTCCGGAAGCTGTTGCAGTAGCTTCCAGGTCTTGCGCTTCGCTCGAACGGGACGACCAGCTGCAGTAAATTGGGGTGGAGGTGGCGGCGGTAACGGTTCGGGGGACAGGGACCGCTGCTCCGGCGGGGTCGGTACCTCTTGTACACCAGGCATGTCGACATCCGGGATCTAATGTGCGATGTGAGAAGAGCAGTCAAACGGAAATGGCCATTAAATACCTCCACACCAAAACCGGCTGAGCTCGTAGATGGCTGAGGATCAGCAACAACATCTATGCGTCTTTTCTTTCTCTTTCTCGCCAGTTTATCGAGGGCGCTTTCACTCTGCAGAGCTTGCTGGTCTCTAAGTGCCTGCGCCGCCATCAGGAAAGACCTCTTTTCCTAATTAGGCCGAATTGCCCCAAAGCTTGGGGTAATCCGGCCAAATTATCTCTCTTAGTTCCATTAGCTTTCTAGTGACGTTGAAAATAAATTAGGGGAAATCGAAGCTTAATTTCCTCGCTTTTGCGAGGATTAGGTGCAGTCTGCGGCACCATTAATTGTCTAAATCTTCATAATTTCCAGTTGGAATTGGGCAGAGAATGCAATGAAAGACCAGAAAAATCATATTCAAGGTGGCTACGACATAGCAGAAAGGTATTCTACAGACCTGGATCCGACTTCCCCACAATTCCATCTTGTAACCCTTGTTATAAGAACGGCAAACCCACTACCCTGTGTGGAACAAAATAAGTGAAAGAACGGAAGGAGGAAACCAGAAGTGCGTACCATACATCCACATTGTGTGTTCTGACAGACGCCAAGGGGCATTTGTAACTGGACCTGTGCAATGATCAATGGTTGGAAACAGTGCAGTAAAACATGGCACGCACCTTGGGCAATGATCCTGGTTTGCTGATCGTGCATGAAACAGCCTGGTATAAGAGCTGAAAGGTCGGAAGGAAAGGAATTAGAGTCGTTGGAAGTACTAAATTAGAGTGAGGATCAATAGCGATAACCGCGGACGGCACTGCAGCGAGGAGGAAATGAGGAGAGTTGGCACTACACTCACAACTGCCGGAGAAGTGACGAGGGTGAATACGTTGGCGATGTTAACAAACACACACCACGGCCATTGAGCAGCGGGGTCTTATAGGAAATTCAACACAAGAAAACAAAGTATACGTGCGACGTACCTCATTCGAATCCTCAACGAATCCGTGAACAGAGCAGCGGACTGGTAAAGAGATGCTACATGAGGCATTTGATGAGTATCAACCCTGGCGAGGCGTCAAAAATTGGATGTGAAACAAGCACAGACTGAGATGTCCAAGGTTCTCGAACTCCGTAGGAGGAAGAACCCCGTGGGGAACACGAGCGCGCGCTGGCTGCGAATCAAAAACGAGGGCATAGCGCGAGAGGCGCCAGTCGCAGCCCGCTGAGCCTATATATGCCTGTGATTAAGGAGGCTGGGACTGTCAGCCAAGAAGATGGCGATAGGAATAACACTCACTGTGTGGACCGACGACAAAGATACCCTGTCGATAAGCGGCTTGAGGTTGCTCCAGCCGCCTCAAGATGGAGGGTAATGGAAGTGTCGAGGGCGATGGAAGCAAATACGCGCTGGGCCACTTCAGCAAGATTCTGTCAAGTAACGCGCAGAAACTGTTCACCGTAGACACTAAGGATGATACAAGGGCATCAAATTTCAAGGAAACATAGCTGTGTCGGTCGAGAGACGGACCTCAGTGAGTGAGCAAAGAAGTGGGGGAGAAGAGAGAGTTGTTGACGCGTGTTGTCTGTCCTTCCAAATCCAGATATCAACCACTTTCTGATGGCACGTGTGTGGTCCGTGCATGGGCTGTACACGTGCCTCGGCAACGGACTTCAACATTTCAACCATGTATTTGTTTTTGTTTTTGCTATTGTCCTTCCATCTGCAAAAACCATGGCACTAATTCTTTTCCCACCTATAATGTGGCGTGATTTCTCTCTTCCCGCCTCATTAAGAAGTCATCACTATGTTGTGACGCGGTAATATTAACAATCCTGCTAATTTGGCCACTTTCCCCCAAATTATCCTAATTTGGTGCACGGGAACCAAATTTGCCCTAAATTAGGAAGGGAGGTTTTTTCCTGATGGCTTTGAAGATGTCGCAGCGAGCATGGTGAATACGAAGTGCCCGCAGGTCCTCTGCAGTAACTGGACACGGAGGCTCGCAGGCAACAACGATGAGCAGCCAGAGAAGAAGGAAGAGATTCATTCCACTCAGTGGGGGAACCAGAGGAGGAAATTTGAAATCAAATACTGAGTCAGCCGCAAATTGCGATCGGGAATGATAGACATATATTTGATATAGAAAAGAATGCACTACACACGGTGGATACGTTCAGCCCGCTCTCGATACAATTTAGCCTTGGACTTTCGGGGAGGTGTCACTGCGGGCCAGGCAGACCGGCAAGTAATATTGCGTTGCAGGGAGGGGGGCTGTGAATCATCGGCATTCGATTTCGTGAATTGGAACACACGTACAATCACCGCGAGAGCCCAGAGACGAAGCTTCCAGCGCTGTCAGAATTATATCAGATAGATATACGTCGTGAGCATAAATCTTACAATATCCTGGTTCGCAGGCTTGTCCGCATATCGATCACAATTCCTGACCTCGGTTTCGAGGGCGTGGATACAGTCGGACTCGAAGCCCGGAGCGTATTCATCCACATATTTCGCCCAGCGTGGGCGCGCCGAATTGATCTGCCACTCGCGTCGGACAAATTCCGGGCTCACATTGAATGAGTCCAGAAGGCCGGGGCGAGAACGAATGTAGAAGCGCGTCAACTGTTGGTAGGTTCCTGTATCCTGCAGAGGGATGAGAAGGAAAAACAATAAAATGCGGTGGGTGACTTACCTCGACAAATTTGTATGTGTTCACCAGATATACTTGTCGCGTAGTTAACTGTGAGATCACATCTTCCCGAAGCATCGGCTCCGGCGAAGGATCGCGAAGGCAAGGTAAAACCTGCGACCAGAATATGAAGAGAGTTAATGAAATGGCACGCTAAGGTTACCTCTTCTTCCTTCACGGGAAGCAAACTCAGCTCTGGGTTCTTGTAACTCAAGGGATTTTCAGGGAAATCGCGCCCCAAAGTATCCTGGACATGTCAAGTCATTTCAAGACGCGTAAAATGCACAAATCAAACAGAAACACACGTCTAATCCGGTAAAATCGCCCAGCAAGAGGTGGTCCATTTGAGCAAAAGGCAAGAGGCAAGGCACGTTGGGTCGCCGAATTGGGATGGTTGCGCAATTGAATTTGCAAATGTAGTGCCTGCTGATGACTGAGACTCGATCTGCGGGCGCCCGCGATACGCCCACGTGAGGGAGGATCCGGGGGCTGTTGATGTCTCAGATTCTGCTGATAATAAAAGGCGCAAATCCATCAAACGCACCTCGCCCTTTCCCCCCAGTTGGGCTCTTCAATCCCTTTGTCAGTTAGTCGGTACCCGTCTGCCCTACCTCACTCACGTTCGTTGATACCGATGCCTGATCACTAGCGACCTGGTCCTCGATCGATGATGATGGCCACTCCTCCCAGTAGCGATTCAGCGGATCCGACTCCCAGGGGCTTGCAAGAGATCACCAACCTCCAAGCAGCAACCAGTGCCCAGCTAGCCGAGAAGGACGAACATATTGCGCGCTTGGAGAGTCTTATGAAGGGGATGACGAGGAAACGCAGTCGAAGAACGAAGCACGCCAAGTTTGTTTATATTTTGATCACGGACATTACTGATTGACGGCATCTCTCCCTTCTAGCATCGATCCTCTCACCGACGACGAAGAAACATCCCAGCCTGCCAAGAAGTCCAAGAAGCCGAAACCCGAAGCGGACGTCGACTACGTCCACTATGGGCGCACCATTGGCCGTTTTCTAGGCCCCTTGGCGGACATCACTGAAATCATCGAGTATGGCACCACTGCCGATGCAGCCATGTCCGATGACGAGGATGAGCACAAGCCTGAGTACAATTTTTATTTTCACTCATCCCCATTCTGACAACCCTCAGTGCCCGGCTCGCGGAGGCCTATTCCATACTCTGGAAGAAATTCCCCGGCTTTCACGAGTTTCTCTTGAAGCTCACTAACAAACCAGTGCTCCGCCGTGCAGTCGAAAAACAGGTATAAGCGCATGCATTTTCCTATGTTCCTTTCCTCACCACTCCTTGAGATAACCGCAGGGATGGAGAATGCGCGTGCCGATGATACCTCCACGCTCAAATCTCGGATCCACCTCTATCTCACCGAGGATCCCACAGTGCCACTCGACCCCCCGCTCCCGAGTTTGAAGGATAAACTGCATCGCGGACGCGCCCATCCTGTGTTTGCCAAGCTTTTGACGCCGATACAGTGGGAAGCCAACGACGCGTATGTGCTGCATCTATATTTGACATGCACTTACTTCTTCTGCAGTACGTATACCGACCTCGCCCAGGGTGGCAAGATCCTCGACGGCAAAGACCTCCCTCGTTTCATTTTCCCGCTGAACCAGGTCTTTCCCGTTGGCGCGGACATCCACGATCCTGTCTGGCTGGACGTCCTCGATAACGCCTGCAAGGGAGAGATTTGTCTGCGAGTGCGTGTTCCTTGATTTATATGTGCAATACTCACACTGGTTCAGTCGGCGAAGGCCATCTACATGGGTCCGGACTCAGCACTCGAGGGTGACGGCTACCACAAGGGCAAGCCCGGTAAGGCCAGCATAATCGGCATGACGACCTTCACGCGCCGCCTCATTGCCGGGCATATAACGCAGGTACGTGCAATTTTAACATCGCCGGTGTGGCAATGCTAATTTGGCTTTAGGTTTACTTCTCGCTATCTGCCAAACAAGATTGGCACCGGAAGGATGGCCTGTTCGATTACAACGTTTTCTTTTGGACCATCTACGACCTGTTCGAGGACACGGAATGGGCTGCAGATGTGATCGCGCTGTGGAACAGGTGAGTGCCCACTCGTTGCTGTATGCTTTATTGAATAATTTCTTAGGGTGGTTCTTGGGACCACGAAGCCCAGTACGCCCACTGTTCCGACGCCCGCCGGTCCCAACCATCTCGAACAACTGAAGGCGCTGCGCGCGGCAAAGCGCGCGCAGGCTACCGACACTCCTAATGGCGCTGCTGTTTCCGTGGCCGGTGTCAATGCTCCCGCCCCCGCGCAGAGTGCCGACACTTCTAATGGCGCCAGTGTTTCCGTGGCCGGTGTCAATGCCCCCGCCGCGTAGATTTCTACTATTATTTGTACTGTTTTGAATGCAATTGTGTTTTCTGCCGCATTTTTTGTGTGATCCATCAAGCCCAAGTCAAGCAATATATTTGTACGCATTCAATTATCCCAAGTCATGACAAACTCCGTACAGGTACAGAATGTGGTCGACACCAATGGAAGCCTATGCATAGGACGAGAGCAAGGCGAAGGTTGAACAAGAGTGGGAAGGTACGCCAGGGTGGTGCCCCTTGCAAAGACAATAGATTCTTTGGATGCCTGTTTGAATTCTTCGCAAGGCTGCTGAGGTTTTTATGCTTTGCGTGCCTTGCATAGCCTTCTATGGCCATGCCAGTTTCTCCACTTTTTGGTGATGGAGGAGCTCGCAAAGTGCCTGGACACCTGTGTCGAACGCTGGAAAGCTGCTGGTCCCGAAGCACGAAAGAAAATGTTTGCCCTCTTTGCCGTCGCCGGCATTTTTCTGACTGTATGTCGCCATGGGCACGCCATTATCATGTGTGATATGATTCGGAGTGGGGAATTGTGAGTTTCTAATTTCCCATCGTTTCCCTTGATTGACGGCAATCCCAGGATGAAGTATCCCCTTGCGATGGTCAAACACTTACTTGACGAATACGGTGCCGATATTGGACTTGGCTACGACATAATATGTGCCTTCTTCAAGACACTGCACCGCAGTTCCCTTGGAGCGAAGGTCACGGCGATGCGGCTGCAGGGCGTCGTTCCAGCCTTTCACGGGCATGCACACAATCGGCCTTGCCAGCTCGGATGGCACCCGCTCTACGTTGACAGCGTGGGACTGGAAGATTTCGAGGAATGCGAGCGTACATTTGCCAAATCCAATCATCTAGCTTCTACGACCCGACTGGCCACACCGTTCCATCGCCAGCAGCAAATCGACGAGCACTTCCACTTTCACGACCTCAGGTAAGTCTTCTCACATACCTCGGTAATTTCTGACACGCTCTAGGCAACTTCATATATCAAAATTACAGGCAGGCACTTGAGAAGATTGTTGCCAACTCCGCTCAACTCTCCGTGCTGGAGAGCTCCCTTGGGACCACCGCCACCGACTACGAAAATTACCATGCAGCCGAGGTCAAATACTTTCAAGACCTGCACAACGAACCGGAGGCAGTCCAACAAACCGTCGATTACATAGAGAAGCTTCAGAAGCATGTCGACGCGATGTACATCCAACTACCTGTCATTTAATTAAGTTAACTGGTCCCAGCATTACCTCTGACCAGGCAAATCTCGAGTTCCAGCGTCTTGATTACAACATGATCAATAACGGGTACACAACACCGCAGATAGCCCAGGTTCGCACCCGGTATAGGACCACCCACATGAAACTTCTCACTGTCGAAGAAGATCTGTGCCGTTTCGAAGAGGCTCATGGCATCGAAGTCCGATGGACCGCGGAAACCAAGGACTACCAAGACGGGGTCGTCCTCACAACTGAACGCAAGTACCGCGAGGCAGTAACGGAGGTGGAACGCCTGGTCGTACAACGCCTGTTCGAGTTAACTAAGCTCGGGATGAGCGGCCTTGGTGTGTCGCGCAGATCTTTCCTTTAACCGTTACTAATTGCACCCAGCTTACAATATGCGCGAGAAGATCTCCAAGGCGCTGAAGACCCGCTCGGAGGCCATACACCGTGCTCTGATCCGGTACAACGAGGCCGCCGTCATGCTCACACCACCTCGCGAACGTCTCAGCTTCGCGCAAGTCATCCAGACGACGTCCCTGGCTGAATTCGACATTTTGTGCGACACCCAGCAGGATATCCGTCTGCTGCCGTGGACGCAACCCGCACGGCGCGAGGCTATGGTCCTACATTACGGTATCAAACGGGCGAAAGAGGAGATATGCCGTCTGAACGTCGAAATTACGCGTTTACTGACGTTTCTGTTTGATGAGCATGTCGATTATTATAAAGCCATCGCCTCACAACTGTTCGTTAACCCCCGGCTTGCAGCAGAGCTCCAAAAGTGTTGGCACCACGCTTCTTGCGTCAGCACCACCATCTGCAGGCGCATCACTTTGACCTCAAGGCTTATCGGGTTCTCTGGGGGCATCCTTCCCGGTCAGCGCGAAGGCAGAGATCCAGACCGTGGGGATGGGGTCCCTCCTCCGTATTGGCTGGCGTCCGAGCTCGGAGTTCAGGTGATGGCTGTGGAGTACGAAGAGGACCTCTCGTCCGAGCCAGACGAGACCCGCCGTGATGACGATGATGAAGACTCGGGGCTCGTGGTCAGGGAGCTAGATGTGGAGGAGGATGATATTGTACAACTCATGGACCATCTGTCTACCTTCGATGACGCTTAAATAATATTTCTGCTCCTTTCCCTGAATTCTCTCTGCGTGTGATCTGAAATTCGGGAATTGCGGAACCTCACCCGATTGGCTCGGGATTGCGGACCGTGATCGCAGTTCAATTTGGAATGCCGGAATCCAGGCAAAAATTAATTCAAGAACGGTAATGTCCTAGTATTTCACCATTCTGAGTCGTAGGATCGCAAGAAATAGTTGCTACCCATGTCTATTTAAAAATACAAAAAAATCACGGCCGGTGCTCGTTGAGTTATATGTGATTGAACGTTGATCCACTGCCAGAACTGAGCACCGAAACCTATCTCAGTCAACTGCAAGTCTGGCAGACCTCAAAAAAAAATCAGAACCTAGCTAGAATCACTCGGATGAATGTTAGTTACTATTATATATTAAATTCCAACAGCCTGACTAGTGGTCCATGATATCTCGAGAATGGGTAAGCTTGAACGACCAGTCTATTGCGGTTTCAACTGTTCAACTTGCCATCTCTCAGCTATATTACACGACCTAACCATCCTACCATGGATAAACCCATGCTATTTTGACAAATTACAGTACATACATTATGTTTCTTGAGTTTCTAGGCATCTACGATGCCCAGAGACCCTCCCTACGCCTCAAAATAGCCAATCAAGGTGTTTTTCAGTGAAATTTCCATCAACTCGGAAATCTCTCAGAAGTTAGGAGGGAGAATATCACATATTCGGCGTCTCGAATCCAAGTTTTGAGGACCTTCTGATGAGCCGTTGGCCTGGAATTAGCATTTAGACTGTAGGGATGAATATGGTCAAACTCAATCTCCGGGAACCTGGGCACCAGGAAAAGGTCATTTTATAGTTTCTGGCAATATTACCTACCTTTATAATTCATTCTCCCAGCCCCGTGGTGTTCCCTTGTCATGAAATCGATTGGTACAACTGACAGATGCATTTAGGTAAGATCTCAATGGAGCACGGGACGCACACCTTGAATGTTTCTCAAACATCTTCTCTTTTCATGCCCCCAATGATTTACTACCTCAAGAGTGCCGGTGTGCTCATGGAAGACATGTTATGACTACTTCTTGAGTGTCAAGCACTTAAACTTCCAAACCGGGACTTCAGATCGACAGCATCAGTGGCTGTGGGACGTGGCGATCTTTTTGCTCCTGACCACCTGTCTTCACGCTCGATTCATGGTATTCGCTTGGAACTGGGGCATTGCTGGACTTGTTATCCCTGTCCCTGCCGTTCGTGATGGTATAGGCCCCTCCCAGATCGTACCCTCCTGGAGCAGGCTCAAGTTCAGCCCCATCGGTGTTTTTGACCTTTGCCGTCGGCTCGGTGTTCATGCCAGCGAGGGAGGCGTCTTCCAACGATACCGCGACCGGTTTTTGACCTCGGATATTGCCTGGTTTGCGGGCGGTGCGAGCACTGATGGCCTGCACGCTCCTACGCAACCCGGTTTCTTTCCTGACTTCGATGCACTGCGACAGACACTTCCCTCCGGCGCTGCAGGGAACGAAGCTCGACGGGCACTGGATGACAGGATGCAACATGCCGTCTTTGATTTGGTGCGTAACCACATTCTTCCTGCACATTCAATCTCTGACCGTCAAGCACAGGCCACTCTCTGGGACCGGACTTTTGGTGGAACGACTATGGTGCTCCACGTCGCCGGTACCACTATCCCCAACACACCAGCCCAACCCGAATACCTACGCGCTTCCGCCTACCTGCCGCCCACTTTTATTGCTGCAAACCCGGCCAGCCACGCTCCAATTGCGCAGATTGCGCAGATGTTCATTGAAGCCGTGGGTGTGCCGACGGTCGAACAGTGGAGGGCCAATGCTCTTCTCCGTGGCTGGGCGCTGACACAGCAGGGGCTGGGTGCCTTGCCCAATACTCCATCCCCGGTTCTTATTCACAACCCGAGGACCAACACGGCCCACTACAAATTCTACGGTCGTCCTGTGGGTACGTTGGATCCTCTGCTCGCTGCCGCTACCACCGGATCTTTTCCTGTTGTTATCATCGCCGACGATGACGAGGAAGAGGAGTATGACCAGACAACAATCGACCTCATGGACGCGACGGAGCATGCAGCCTACGCCGAATCTGAGATTCAGGCCCTCGAAGAGCAAATCCGGATGCTGGTGGACCGGCTCAATACAACAGAGGCCCTCTGCACTGATTTGCAGAGCCAGCTGACTCGGCGAACGCTTGGTAGACCCTTTTTTTCACATCATTCAAATTCTGTTCTGATCCTTCTGCTAGAAACACCTTCTACCCCGAGTCGTTCTCGTACCCACACCACTGCGGTCCGCACGGCAACACCCTCTCCTTTGAGTTCGTCTCCGCATATGCCCCCTCCGTACTCTCCTTCTGCTCGTTCCCACATCCCATCTTCCTCGCGGTCTCAACTGGCCGAAGCGACGACCCACGAGGACGATCAGCCGTCCCTTGATGCGTTCCTTTGCATGCACCGGATAGAGTACCTTGCCGGCTCAATTGACTTGGTGATACGCGCATTTCCTCAGGTGAAGTGGCACGAAGAGTTCCTCGGCTTGGACATTCCTGCGTCCCTCATCCCCCGCCTGCTTGATATTGTGGCGCCTCACTAGTATATGACCGTACGGTTTTTCTTTATGAATGTACGGTTTTTCTTTAAAAATCTATCACTGCATATTGTGTGCATTACAGTTGCCTCTCACACGGTTCCTTTCGCTTGACTGCGAACCTCGGGCACGCACACATATCCCCGTGCAAGCGAGGCTGGCGTATATCCATTACCTCTGAAACGCAGGCGTAGGTTCCTCGCTTCGCGCACTCTCCCTTTTTCCTTACCCATGCCAACAGTCTTTTCCGCCATCGCGGGCGCGAGCTCAGCTCGCCGGCATTCGGACGACGCCCCCCAAAAAAATCCAAGCGAGGCTGGCGTGTATCCCCTTACCTCTGAAACCCAGGTGTAAGTCCCTCGTTTCGCTCACTCTCACTACGCTCACACCTCTCACTTTTTCCTTACCCAGGCCTACAGTCTTTTCCACCATCGCGGGTGTGAGCTCGGCTCGCCGGCGTTCGGACGACGCCCCCAAAAAATCGGCACCTCTCACTGCTGAACAGCAGAAGGAGAAGCGCGACACACGGAACAACAAGCAGGAGAAGATTGATGCCGCCGTCCAGAAGTGGATGGAAGATACAAACGAGCTGGCCAACAGGTTAGCGGAGGAGTTCGACATGAAGCCCCGCTATTTTCTCGACATCTTCTTTCAAGGCGGCGCCCACATGATTAATCATCAGGAGGCTATCAACCCATACAACGCGTTCAAGAATAAGAAGGCTGCCGAGGTTCGCGAACGTAAGTGAAACCATTTGTTCTTTGCTTCCGAGATCTGATGTGATATGCAGAGGGACTCTCGAAGGACGGCACACAGCTCCACGCCGACTATTTTGCAAAGTACCAGCAGCTGACGGACGACGAAAAGAGCCAGCTAGTGAAGGACTTTGCGACGAAGCAGACACGCAACTTCAACTTGCGTCATGATTCTCCACGTGCCAAGGTCCAGGATGTGGCTAATACAGTGCGCAACATGAAGATGTTGGTGAGTGTACTCCGGGCATCGTATGAGCGCCACGTACTGACCTTCGGTACACCCACAGATGTTCAGGATTGGTCAGCGTGTCAGCATCGAGGGGTTCTTTTGCATCGTCAGGAACAACGTCGAGTTCAAAATGGGACCAGAATGGTTCTTCACAAGCAAGGATCTGGAGCAGTACATGGAGATTGTGATGCACAAGAGGTGGATTACGGGGGAGGTGGGCATGAAGCTGGAGGCATTCGCGATCGCGGGATGCGATCCTGTTAGTACGTGCACAGTATTCTCGTGCAAGATGATAACTAATCTTCTGATCTGTAGACATGTTGCGCTCCGCTACGCAGAAGGTCACCTCGATGAAGGGAGAGATCTGCGGGACATTGGGAAAGAACCTAGGTATGTGTGCAACATTTTTCATGTACAGTGTAACTAAGGTCCCGGTAGTCGATGTGTCGAAAGTCCCCGATGCGCGAGTGGGCTGGACTTGGTTCGAGCAGGATGTTGTACAACGCTATGGCGTCATGCTTGACGGCTGGATGGCGGGCCGTATCGTAGACCCCCGCAGCCTGAGCACGTCCCAGACTGTGATCTGCAAGTTGCATGAGGCAGTGCGGAGTGGCGAGTGGCGAGTGCATGTTCAGAAAACTGAGCCCCACGAAGATAGCTGCGCAGCAGAAGGAGTGGGACGAGGATGTCGAGGCTGGGCGGGCTATTGCAAAGCATCGGGCCCCCCATCACGATGCCGGCCTCTCTCGCAAACGCGGGCGTGATGATGGGGACGACGAGGAAGAGCAGATCGATCATGTGTGGGACGAGAACGACCCTCCCGTCCTAGACAACGAAGCCGATGAAGGCGCGGCACGCCCACCCCCCAAAAAGCGCACGCGCAAGACGCCGGCACAGCCGGCCAACGTGACTGGAACCGCGACGAAGGCTACCCATAAGACCCGTGCCAAGAAGGGTGCCGTGCCGCCCGCCCCACGCGACGATGCGATCACCAGGGCTGCTGCGGCGAGGCTCAAAGTGAGCGCGCCCATGCGTAGGGTCACCAGCTGTGCGATCATCACCAGCGATGATGAGCGCGACGATGACCCGGATGCCGATGATGACGACAACGAGGGCGTGTCTGCACCCGTGTCCGCGCCCCCCAGCTCTGCTCTCGTTCTCTACACCGCACCGGCGACGAGCTCCACATAAATACCTATATAGTTGCTTGTCTTCTTTTATTATTTATGCAATGTTCTGCGTGCTTCATGAAGTGTATTCTGAGGTCTGCTAGCAATTTCAATATCTGACTGAATTAATACAGGGCTACGTGTAGAGAAGCTGTGTGTAGAGATGGTAGCGGGCGACATTGATGGCGGCGTCGTGCACAGTCACAAAACGTGACAACAGCGGCGGCAGCATCACGTCGTGATGGACAGGAAGTGCCGCTGACGGAAAGTGCCGGGGTTGATGGGCGAGGCCTCTTGATGGGCCTCTGATGGGCGGCCGGCACCTCCCGAGCACAGTCTGCAGAGGGCAAGTCTTTTGGGGAGGGATAACCATAGGTATTAACGGCGGGTAGAGGCGGTTGGTCATTTTGATACCAACCAGACGCATAGTAACCGTCCGAACACCAGGGCCGAGGGGACCGGAAATATGGGTAGGGTAGGTGGGGTTATCCTCTCCACGGCAGCTGGCCTATAACATATACAAACAACATAGCCACATTTGTAAGCAATTCTCGAGAAATTCATTGTGGCTTCTCTAAGACGAGAAATAAAATTGATTAGAATGTCCATTATGTGCCTTCACATTGTGCAAGTACTCTTCTTGGAATTTAGGAAAATCCCGTCACTTTCTGAGACATATTGCTGCAAAAGCAGCCAAAAGCAGCCAAAAGCAGCCAAGACCCTGTAATTCAGGCAATTAGGTATGAGGTAGAGTGAAATAATCCCCAAGAGCTGTGCGAAAGTCTATTTAATCACTCAACTCTCCATCCATGAGCCAAAACAAATATATTTCTTGCCTTGGAGAAGCCACAATGAATTTCTCGAGAATTGTTTACAAATGTGGCTATGTTGTTTGTATATGTTATAGGCCGGCCGCCGTGGAGAGGATAACCCTCAACTTTGAAGTCACATATGTCACAAGATCACCCAATCTAATTTGCCACCAACCCATTCTCTCTATCCAACTGTAATACTACTACTGAGATTGTTATCCTCGGAACCGCGGCTGGGGAGGAACCTGTGTCCGCGTACTCACGCTCACACTTTTCCTTTTTTGGGCGCCTTTTGTTCGTCGCCCGCTTGCCATGATTTTGGTATGAGCCGATTCGCGCCACTAAAGCACATCTTCTGGTCCACTTTTCATTGTGATTGACCCAGAATTGAATGTGTTTGAAGTGATTCTTCCCCCCAAGGTCCGTCAGCCACCTACAAACGCCTTTGTTCGTGTTTGCTGCAAACTCTATCCTTCTGCCTCATCACATGTTAGGGTAGATTTGCGAGCAAAGCGAGCAAAAATGTGGTTTCTTGAACTTGGCCGTGGGTGGTTGAGGTTGAAGAAAGCTTAGAGAGAGATGCGCATCGAGCGTCCGCCATCAGTGTAGCGGCAGAGAACAGTTGTCACAATCTGTCACCCATGTCACTGGGCCACGGCGCAACTTGGGCGCAACGGCTTAATCAACCTGGCAGAGCATTTCTCGATGCGAGCTTTAGATTTCCTGTAGATTCAAATGGGAGAAGGATGTTTGAATTTACAGATTTTTAGTTGCAAAAAAAAAATTAAGAGCCCCACGTTTCATAAACACTTTGCGTCGTGCATATCATATCTCTATCTAAGCGCCTTTGGCGTCTATCTGATTTAATTTTGCTTCAAATAATTTATTCATCCAAGCTTAAGGTTCAGCCTCCGCGTCGAAGAGGCCTAATCCATGTCATAGTACAACATCCAACGATAGACAGAAACGACGATAGGATCTAGTACACATCCAAAATCCAATGTCCCAAAAAGGAAATCGGCGGTAACACCACCACCAAAGCCTCCCCCTGCAAACCGCGTACTGCGAGTACAGGACAACCCAAGGACTAGGGGGTCGCGAGGACGGTGGAGTAAGAGCGAGACGGCACCCGCGGCGAGGATGCGGCGGAAGTGCGAATGGGATGCAGGATCACTCTTCTGGTCCCCGTGTCAAGACGAGATCTAGATGACGGCGGGGCGACACGACGGTGGAAGATGCGAGACGGAGAACGGAGGGAGGGTGAGTATCGTATGGATGCGAACGTGAGGGGTAGGAGTGGTCCAGAGTCTCGAATGAAGGTCGGGTGGCGTACGAGGAGTGTGGCCACGAAAGAAGTCGAGAGACGACAGGACGAGAGAAGGATTCAGGGAGGGCGAGGGAGGACCCGAGGGAGGGGAGGAAGCGCAGGTTGTGGAAGAAGAATGGGTGTAATCGTCGCTCCCGTACCGCGCGCCTGCCCATCCCCCCTGATCTCCGCCCGCATCGTCCTCGCTCGCCCGCAGCGCGTGATGTAGCACCCTCCACGGAGCTCCCGCACTGCATGCGCGATGGCATGTACGGCACCACCAGCGTAACCGCGCAGACCCCTGACCCCGCTCTCATTGTTCCTCCTCATTGCGTCTATCCCACTTCGCTCCTTCCTACCTGCGCGCCTCCCCTCCCTCCATTACCACCGCTTCCTCTTCCCGTTTAACATGACGGGCGACCGTGCACTGCATCAACGCAAACAGTTCCCGCCGTGCGAAGCATGGAAGAGTTTCCGCCGCGCGATGGCTACCCCTCGCCCTCGCAATCGTTCTCGGCCCTCATTACCGCCTGCAGCAGCGGCGCACGACACGCGCCAGCCGCCGCAAGCGTCCAGCGCGTCCCACTTCATGATCACCCACTGGAAGAAGGGGAGATGTGGGGCCGGTCGAGGAACGGGACAGGTGCGCTCGACGCGCGACAGCAGCTACGAGCGGCTCGACGGGAGGATGGGCGCAGCTGGCCGAGCTGCGAGAAAGGCTTCTCCGGGTTTCGCGAAAACGGAGAAGGTGGAGTCCGTAGCGAGGGTGAGGGTGAGGGAGAGCCTGAAGGACATGATGCGTTGCAGGCTCGTGTGCGCGGGAGTCGGGCGGTCGTGGAGGCGCGTTTGGAAGGCAATGGCCCGTACGAGAGGCCACGCATGAGGCGCGCCAGTCCCCGTCTCCCAGAGGGCAATGGATCCAGCACCACCGACCGCCGTGCTACCCAACTGCGCACTCTGCTCCTCCGGGCGCGACGCACCAGCGATTCGGGGCCTAATTCCAAAACGAGAATGTGAATGAGCTCGGAGTGGAGGGTATAAAGGGCGACGTACCGTACGTTGTCGGCGTTTCGTTCTGTATCGCGAGTGCAATATCCATCGGCGTCTACTGCTACTGAAGTATTTGTGCATGGGAAGCCAGTCAGGCAGACAATATCTACGCGGGACGGGCGGGGAAGCCAAGCACGCGGACCCAGACTCGCAAGGGATCGTTGTGTTCCGTGCGGGAGAGCGCGATGGGAAAGTAGGCATCGGTACGATGTAGGAGATGGCATCAGGGCACTGCGCCTCGAAGACCGCCAGTACGTCTCGTAGCAAAATTATCGAGGCGCGTAGGAGCCATGTCGCAGCCCGAGTCCCCGGAGCCAGCGGCGCCTCTGCGGCGCAGCGAGTGTCTGGTGAAAGCGAGTTGAGCGTACGGTGCCAGCATGGAGCGGACTCGGCGGAGGTTAAGCTTGACGACGCAAGTTGCCCTATTCGCGGCCAAAGGAACCTTTATACTGCGCGACGACAGTACGACGCGCACGGCGTTCTTCCGACTTTCACGGCGGATGAGTCAATGGTGAAGCAGATAATTGTAAGCAAGATGGTAGCGAAATCGGAGAGACGATTTGTGCACGCTTGGTCCAACACAGCTTTCTTCCTTTTCCGGAACCACCTCAAAACTTGCTCAAAACCACTTTGCGCTCAAAGGGCCTCAGGCGGCATCTTGCAATCAAGTAGTTCGCTTCTCAGACCCGAAAGCTACACCAGGGGCTCGCAAACTACTCCATTTGCTTCTTCATCTCTCGTTGGCTCGGAGAACATGTGCGTCGCTGCGGGTCTGCGACGACTCGGTGTTCTTCCTCGATGGCACAAGTTCATTCTTTTCGGGGTAATTTCAAGCTTCACGTTCCTGGTGCATCTGCTCGGACCTTGGCTAATCTCCCAAACCCGCAAATTCCTTGATATTCGACGCAAAAGATTCAGGCACCAAGACGTCTCTCTCGGGGCTGCAAATTTCATCCTCCGACGCTGAGACTGACAGCGTGGAGAAGACTAGGAGACTTCTCAGGCATTCCACCACATGGATTTATGGCCCGGGTACTTACCGTGCGCGCGCTGCTTCATATATCTAAAGTTCCGTTCTACTGGCTTACCCCGTTCGTCGAAGGTCCTTCCGGGATGATTTCAATCATTCGAGCCTCCAACTTTATTACGCTTCTCCGTTGTTCGGGCCCGAGACTTCCTGGGTATTTCCACCCCGTTCATTCCAGTGAGGTGCGTCCTGCTTTTCCTTCCAGTCATCTATACTTCCGTTCTTCGTTGCAGTGGCTTGACCACAGAGCCTACGATTTCAAGTCTGTCCGTTGAAACGTCGAATTATCCCCTCAATTCACATTCACCAGATTCGAGGGAAATTATGGCAACAATCTGTTCTTCCAATTCTTTTCTTTTCTGCGTTCTCATCCAACTGGTATACAGGAAATTCCATTGCAACAGGATTTTTCATGCTTCGACTGTGTACGTGCGGTTCTCGCGCGCAAGCGCAGTGGCTTCTACCCCAGCGAGGCAAGACCACTGAAGGATACTACAGCACTAGACATTGATTGGGATATTTTCTGAGAGGCCCCGGTAAGTTTCTCGATCCCTACTTTATCGACAAACTTCATACTTGGAATTTGTGCCTACCAGGTATGTCGTCCACCAAGTATGTAAGCTTTTCACCACACATGTTTGCCATTGACCAAACGTGGCGGTTGGATGTGTACCTCAAAAATTATTAATTGATGGATTTCAGGCGTCTTCATTTTTTTCTCAAACGTTTTGCTGAAAACGAGCTATCGGAACCTCGCGGTTCCATAGCTCCTGAATGCGGCATTAATCAAATTAGTCTGACGCTTTCCAAAAGCTTCAGTGCGTCTCCGATAACTACCGTGGACCTTCTTTCCTTAGTCTCAATCTGCAGGCAGGTTCGTCGTCTTCCGTCTGCGATTTCCTGCCTCGAGTATCTTACCTTCAAGAACTCCGGCATCCCTAATATTCCTGCGTGGGAGCCCAAGAAGCGGCGGCGAGCTGTAGATTTTGGTATATCCGGTCGGAAATAATGAACTTCTCCTTAGATCCTCAATGTTTGTAAGGGTCAGGCGCAAGGCGAGTTTTCTTCCGGACGACCTAGCAACATTCTGAATGGTTTAGTGGGTCCGCGGCATCCAGTGCCACTCAGTCCCCGCCGACTTTCAACGCTATTTCTCAGCGCACCTAGCAACGACGTAAAAAAAAATCGCTGGAGCCACCGGCAGCTGAGCCAGGACATAGCCATACGTTCTGGGCCTCAGAACGGAAAAAGACGGCACACACGCTCATTTGGAGGGAACTAAGGCCTGCACCGGCGGCCCGATCTCGGGTAAGCAGGTACATGCTAACCACCCCGACTCACGCTCCAAATCTGAACCCATTCTGCCTAAGATTCGCCCGGTGCCATCCCCCTTTACGGCCAGACCCTCCGATTTTATATATAATGCAAGGTAGGGTTAGGATCTCCGCTCATCGAGGCGAATCTGAATGAAAGAATCCTGGTGCGTTTTCTTTCCTTCCACGCTAACATTGGAGTCGCTCATCCGTGTACTGAGGACGCATGTATTGGACAAACGGCCCGCAGACCTACGGAACGTACGTCTCTTCCTTCAACCTTTTCTGCATCTCACCTACATAGATCCTTACATTAGTATGCATTTTAATCCAATCTAGAATCTGCCCGGCTAGGCTGTTTCTTGCCATGTTGAGCCACGCCAGAAAAGGAATCCATTACGCCATGAAATTATTCTGTACATTTGCGACAAATGCCTCAGCTTCCTCGTTGCATGGATACCTTTGTTTCAGGGCCCATAAATTCGTATCTACCTGACGCTGTGTGCGGGCTCGAGGTCAAAGAAGCTAAGGTGGCTGACTACCCGGTCTAAGATAATAATCTGGTTTGGCGTGTAACACCGGGTCCGAGTGAGGATGTGAGTATCATTCTAAACCACCAGGTATATCGCACTTAATGTTGTCATCCGTTCGCTCATTCATGCTATGACAATGGAGGGGAAGCGACAGCGATGACGGCGTGTTATTCAAGCCCAACCTTCCAGCTCTGCCATCCCTTTGAAACCTGGATTTCAAGCGCAGATGACAAGTTATCGTTCAGCTATTTTCCCCCGAATTCCCCACTTCCGTTCTGATTCAGGCCCTGAATGAATTGTGGATTTCCCCTAACCAGCATCTCTCTGGCCATTATTTTTTCGTTCACAGACATCTTTTGCCTGGCATGCCAGTTCCAGTTCACTACACTCTCGAGCTTGCGTTCAAGTTCCTTCCTGGTCAAATTCTATCTCTTACCAATTCTGAACCACAACCCTTCAATATCCGTTTGCAAGGCCATTCTCATAGAAGCCGTTATGCTGAAAAATCTATCACCGATTCTGTGTGACGGCGACAGGCTGTTTAGCCTCAGCCAGAAATTCAATGCCCAACTATGGGTCCGACAAACCATCAATCTGCCTTCGAAATCTGGTTTTCAATCAGTCAAACATTTACTTCAGCTATGCCTATTGTTTCCGGCCCGATGTTCTGTTTTTCGAGTTCGGTTCTTATAGCCGTGCCTGCGGTAAGACAACTGTTTATCGATTCCACCTTTATCATTAGTTCTTTGCCATTCACCTCCTATTGTCGATCGCTCACCTTTGCAAAAATTCAATCCAGTGACCTCAATTCATCGCCAATTCTCTTCAAATAAATCCGGAAGGCGCATGTAGGACACACTGGTTGTACTCGTACTTACGCTTCTAGGCGATACGTTGAGAAATGAGCCCACAATAAAATCGAAGGTTGCTTTGTGATCGCATTGATCACCCATCATTTCCTCGGAAGCGACATAGTTTTCCTCCAGCTCTGAGCCACATGGTCGGCCATTGGCGGTGTATGTGAAAAGGCTTCCATTTTATAGCTTTGCGAGAGCACATTCTCTCTAACATTTCTATCCTGGGAAGTACTGGATCGTCGGATTCGACAACCCCCGCGCCGGATACACATATCTCCTGTGTCCCTTCTCATTCACTTCGTTATCTCGCAAGTTTGCATCCCACTCTGCAGATGTTAGGTGTTTTCTTTCCCCTGTATCATGTATACGTGCAAGCCGCCGCTCTCATGGCGCCGTTGTAGGATGGGGCATCTGCCACGACCATCACCAAAAGCGGGAGAAACATATAATGTCATATTATGCCTTATTAGGCTCATCAGGCATATCACGGTCATCAGCGTGATGAAGAATTCATCGCGGTTTATCTGAGATCTAAGTGCGAGACAAGGCGCCATTATCATGATGAAGATCCATGTTGCTGATGTACTTCTGTGAGGCTGGAGAAGAATATAAGGGCTTATGTGTATGAAATGAGGGTGTTCTTTTGCATTTACAGAATACTGAATTCAATGATCAAACAAATACGGAGAAATAAATGATATTGCAGCGTATTGTACACGGATGACAGGTAGGATAGATGCAGTTTGCGGCGCTGAGAAAAGGACGAACAGTGGGTGGTAATAGGCTGGGTGACAGTGATGATGGGAAGAGGACAGCCCGAGGAACCAAGCAGGTGCAGTAGACGGACATCTGGCAGAACCAGCAGCAAGAATTTTTGATGAAGTGCGCTTGAATGCTTGAATAATATTGCGGGAAATTCTCGGGGACTTGCACGAAAGAATGTTGCAGCGTTTGACGGTTGAAGGGAGACATCGCCTGGAGCCTTGAAGCTTGAGGTTAAGAGCAAACAAAAACAGTAGCACGACTTGTACATCTTGAAAATCCACGTTTGGGCTCAAAACTTGATCCGGAAAGAAGCCTCCCCGCAGATTTGAAGTCAAGACCAGTGAACCAGGTAGGTAATTCGATTATACAGCTTTGAGTGGCCTCGGGAATACCGCGAATTGAGAAAGTGAGTGGGCGCCGAGAGCTTGCGTCAGCGCGAAGAGGCAGTGTCCCGAGTTTGTGGCGCACGTATCACCGGGTCCGAGATGTGTTATGAAACCTATGATATCCCAGCTCATTTCGGCGGAACCGATACGTGCCATTTCGGGTTTGATTTCCCTTCGCACGATATGTTATCGGCTACCAATCATTCTGATACTAATCTATCCTCGGCCGAAATTTAGGGATTTGCGGTGTGACAGTACCTTGATTTGTTCGCCGGAGTTCGCCGGTTGCGAATCTTCAAGAATACTTAGAACATTCTGGCAGTACGCAGCGGCGGATTTCTGAAGCTTCTAAAAGCTGTTTGCACAGGTTATCCGGCAGACACTGATAAGTTATCCAAAGAAATGTCACGAAACAGAAGCGGAGGCGGGACGACCTTCGGGTGAACACTGAACAGCGCGGAAAGCCCGCAGCATGCCGTACTCGGGCCGTGCATCGCCTTGGCGCAAGTTTCTACTGTTGAAATTCTCCGCGGACGCCGGCTGCCAGTACAGTCGGACGGGGATGATAAGGATACCGATAGGCCCCGACAGCTTGCAGCCCCCGTTCACGCAACAAGCAGTGAGCTAGCTTATTTCATTCCTCAGCCTCTTCTTCCCACTCCATGAGCAACTATGTCATCGACGTTCATTCTTTCGAGACCTACTATTACACCGCGCTGCTGCCGACGTTCGGGACTTGTGTAAGCACCTTTCTTTTCAGTGTAGGCTTCCTGATCAACGCACGCACAGACGCAGCTCTTCTTGTTTGGTACGTGCAAAGACCGGGAGCGCTCCGAGCTGACGAGGAGAAATCCTCTTCCTTCAATTGTACGCAGGCATCCTCCTAGTTCTACTTTTTAACACCACATACCTTCTGCATACGCGGATACCCGCCAGGCGAGTCTGGCTCATTGCTGCGACATGCGCAATGGGCCTATTCGCGGCTCTGCATCTCGCACTGCAAATACTCTTCACTGTGTTTGCCTGGCGGTGTTTCTACCTTGGGATCGAAGGAGATGCCGCACGCGCGTTGAGCGTGCTGAGCCGGGGGGCTATTGCTTATATGGTGGACGATTATCTTCTCGTCGCGAACAAGTGAGTGGGTTCGTTCTCTTTGAACAATAACGCAAACCATTCATTAGCATAGTAACCGACGGCTTATTCGTAAGTCGCCCATTACATCGTACTTCCTTATCTCACTTGAAATTGGCAGATTCATCGCTGCTACGTCATCTGGGGTCGGAACATCAAAGTCGTGATAGTTCCAGCGCTAGCATTGGTAGCTACTACGGGTAAGAAGTACCTACCAGGACGACTGTGCATAGCTGCAGTCGTGACTGACGTGTTTACAGTCATTGGTTCTCTGGGCGCACACCAGGGTGACGCAGAAGACAGCTTAGACCGACTTGACTACCGCCTGGCGTTCGGAATGATTGTCCTGACGAACGTGACGCTTATGGCGCTGACCGGTACATCTTCAATTCTCTGTCCCATCTTTTCCCTTTCCACCATATTTATTTCCCTTGCAGCCGGACGTATTTGGTGGATTCGACGCGACGTCCGCACCGTATTAGGACCCTCCGTTACGCGCACGTATGACACTGTCATCACCATCATGTACGACGACGCTTCTCTCTGCGCATGACCAACTTACGAGCGGTAACTCTGAGTGCAGATTGGAATCCGGCGCCATCTACTGCATCAGCATCATCCTGTACCTCATTGCTACGGTGCGTTTGGACAAGCGGGATTCCTTGCTGGCGATCAGCGTTTTCCGCGCAGCCATACCGCAAATTATGGTGCGTGTGATCCTTCAATTTCCCAATCCTTTGGTCTACCATGACTCTCTGAACATTCGCCGGCCTTTGCAGAACATCGCGCCAATATTGATCATCGCTCGAGTTGGCTCTGGGCGCAGTACTGATGATGGAACCAGTGCGCAATTAACCACACCGATACCTACTTGTTTGTCGTGGGTATCGGAGTCTGTCTAGGAGATCATAGTGTACAGTCATCGGAATTCTTTCTCCCGATGACTGCTCGACGGCATTCGTTCCAGATCACAAGCGGTTGACTTCGCGGGCTGGCATCCTCTTTGGTGAAGGCAGAGTTCTTACAGTAGTTAAATCTGGAATATTACAAAAGTCGTTCACTCAAAACAATGTTTGTTGAGCATGTGGATGAATCTCCTTCGTACTTTCGAATTAGAATATTTTCCGAGTCCGGGACGCGGGTTAGTGCGGAGTATAACTGCCCATGTGAGAATAAAGGCCGTCGTGAATCAAGACCCAATTTTTTAACCGTCAAGCATTGACAGCTGTTGAACGTAATAGCGTAGCAAAGGACCAAGGGTATCTGCTTTCTGTGGACGGTAAAGTCAAACCCTTGAGGTTGAAAATGACAGTTTATGCGTGGGATATGAAGCCGAATCTGCGGGGACGATTTCACGAAGTATTTGATGTACTAGAAAGCGCCGACTCTCTCGGCACACACCTTGCCTGCGCAGAGTTGCAATTGAGTTGCGACAAATTCTGTTAAAGTAAAATATCTACTTCGCCTGGGTCCTCCTTTTTACCAACAGTCCTCTCATATCAAATAGGTCTTCTTGACCTTGAACAGTCGGGTCAGCGTAGGGCTCGCCGCCCTCTGCGGGTTGGTCGGGATCCTCTGGCAAAGTCTGGTCGGCGATCTTGAAGCATTTTTTGGCATGCCGTTGAAATGCGGTCAAATTTGGGTGCAGCAAAGAAAGGGGAGGAGTAATGGACGCACCCGGATCTCGCCTGCTGTCTTTTCACCCGCCTGACAACGAACGCAATGGAAGAGACCGGTGCCGTTTTTCCGGATGATCTCAATGCTGACTCTGTCCAGATACTTGACCTTTCTGGTGACGGTTTGATGGAATGTAGGCCCAGCCACGGACCTGCCTAATTGAGAATCTCGCGTGTTGGGTGGCGATCACACGGCACATGAACAATGGACGCTTGATTTAGCCGCTCCTTTCACCGCAACCACGTCCACCGTTAGATCTGCCCCATGCCTCCCCCTCGTCCTGTGCTCCCCCGACTGCTTGGCTTTTTAACCCCAGGATACATTGAATCTGCAGTCCACGCGATTGGAAGAGAGGACCGTGTTTTCAAGGTATGTACGCCACTTGAATCTCTCAGTTGCCATTCGTCGGCCACCCCTCTTGTTTCTCGAGAATACCATCCCGCCTGCGACCTCACCGCTAGCCGGACCCAGTAGATCCTCGTCGGATCTTCCCGAGGTCAACTCCGCCCGACGCTGGCGGATTCGCTTTTGTCGCGAGTTCACTCGGAGTCGCGACTCGTTGAACTCGCCCTTTGCCACTCGCGAAACACTTCGCTCCTTCTCGGAGTATCCCAATTGTGTACCTTGAATTGATATTCCGATGCAATTAAATATACGTCTTGAATCTTCTTCTAAATCCACTTCGCCTTTCTGAGCAGTTGCGACTTCACTTTGAAGGGCTTCAAGTTCAACGCGGTTGTGTCTTTGCCGTGATGGCCGCACCAACACGTGATGACCCAATTAGGCAGGTCCGTGGGTGGGCCGTGTTTCCCGGTTTGATGTTCGGTTTTAACATGATGATCATGGGACACATTGGGAATATTTTTCTTGGATTAGCCGCAGTAATCGGCGGCATCGGCCCGGGGGTCAACCGGAGGCGGGGCAGCATTGATGTTGGAGAACAGTGTAGAATAGTCAGGAATATTATAGAACAATCTATCAGAATGTAGTATGTTCTGCTCTCGCGGTACTGCCTATGACTATGCATATGATTCACTATGACTCGTGAACTCAGTAGCTATATAAACCGGTGTAATTATCAACTACGGTATCAATACAATCTACTGTGAACCACCCAAAACTTCTGTGTGATTATTCGAGCGAGCGAACCCCAAACTATCCGCGTGGATAGCTGTGTGCCTCAGGAGTTGAAGGAGAGCAATTCAGGTCTGAAACACGGGAGGATAAGTTGAATTGAGGTTCTCTGTAATAAACGAAAGGCTCAGAGGGTGAACTGAGTCGTCGATACCATGGTGATCCGAAGAGTCGGACAATACAGTGGATCATAAATAAGATAAGCAGGACCGATGGTTGGCCAAAGGTCGGCTGCTGCATCGCACTGTGATAGAAGAGTCTTCAGGAAATCTAGGAAACATGTCAGGATCACATGCACGAGGAGGGGATAACCCAGTGGTTACAAAACAGGCTAGACGAACTAGATCTCTACTTTACAGAAGAGCTAAAATTGTGAGGTATCGAGGCCACCTAGTTTTCAAGTGGACACGGAAGTCTGTGCATGATAAGAATGAAAGACCTGATATTACACATGCGAGCGTTTAGATGTTACAGTTTGTTCTGTGCAAATGAAGCGACGAAGTGAAGGCCGTACTGTAGAACCAAAATCCATACGTTCCAGATATATAAGCGTTCCAATCGGTCGCCCCTGGAAGGAAAGAATAAGGGAAACGAATTTTGGTAATCCTTGGAATCGACGCAGGGCACGGCCTTTAGAAGCAAAAAAAAGTCAGAATATTGGACAGGTAGTTAGTTAGGTTGAAAAC